>CM055127.1:360476552-360864052 GCA_029206835.1 Rana muscosa
GGATGGCCCTGGATTTCAGGCACCAGTTCTCTCCTGTCTGTTCTGAGGAATGTGTGTACAATGTAAATATGTAGGGATGATTCACAGGCACAGGGTGCTTCATAGGCCAGAGACTTGGTCCTCCTGACAATTTGTCTTGTTTTGGATTTCTTTATGAGCACAAATGCATTATACACTTTTTTTTTTTTTTTTCCATATTTTTTTTTTTTTTTTTCTTAAATTTCCGTTTATACACTTGTATAATCACTGCCCCTCCTGGGTCATCTGTGCTTTATATGTCACTCCCTGTGTGAATTATTTTTTTTTTTTTATATCCTGTTTTTTTTACCATGTGTTATTTATCTTTGGCTAAAATGTGGAGCCATGTATATATGTAGGTAAATCCGACAGGTCCACTTCAGACTTTATATGGGCAACATCTATGAGACAATCTGCTGTTACATGCGCCTGTTAAAGCAATAAATGAGAATTTGAGTGGGCTTAACATTTCCTAATGGCAGGACAAACCCTTACCCCCCGTGTCTTACAGTGCAGTTTAACTGGTTGTGCTGACCTAGCTCGGAAGTTCTGTGATCTTCTGCCTGCTGTGTTGGGTCAGATGATTTTAATGTAAATGGTCTTCAGGTCCCAATGTTAGTATTTTTGTGCCTTATACCTGTTGTATTAATGCAAGCCCAGCCCTGCTAGCCTGGCGGGCTTACCATTCCTGCTTGCATCACAAATGACATGTCTCATCAAGGAAGGGTGGCTCGTACAATGAGGCTGGATACGGTTTCCTAGTATCTAGTGACTGCCAGGGACTAGTAGAAGCAGAGGACAGGCACAGGCAGACAGACCTTATTTTATATTTCTTTGTTTTATTTCTGACAGATTGCTAACTACCTCGCATTGATTTTAACATAAGTCTAATAAAAATGTAAGGTAAAAAAAATAAATCTTTTTTTTTTTCCCTGCTCATATATGGTGGAGGTTGGGGAGAACTGGAATCTAAAGATCGAAGGCTACAAAAAAGTTTTTTGTATGTAGATGGTTTTTGTAATTGATTTACATTTTGTTTGCTGTGTAAAGAACATATTGTGCAGTGGACATTCTTAACCACTTCAGCCTCGGAAAATTTTCCCCCCCACCTTCTTCCTGAACAGGCCATTTTTTGCGATGCAGCACTGCGTTACTTTAACTGACAATTGCGTGGTCATGCGACGCTGTACCCAAATAAAATGTTTGTCCTGTCTTTCCCACAAATAGATTTCTTTTGGGGGTATTTGATCACCCCTAAGTTTTTTTATTTTTTATTTCTTGCGCTCTAAACAAACGTAGACCGTCAATTTTGAAAAAACCAAACTATTTTTTACTTATTATTTTTACTTTCTGCTCTTAAACGCATCCAATAAAAAAATGTAGAAAATCAAATTCATAAATTTAGGCCAATGTTTATACTGCTACATTATTTTTGGTAAAAAAAAAAAAATCCCAATAAGCATATATTGATTGGTTTGCACGAAAGTTATAGCCTCTACAAACTATGGGATATATTTTATAAAAATATGTTTTTGTTTTTTTTGCTAGTAATGGTGGCAATCAGCGACTTCTAGTGGGGCTGCGATTATTGCGGCGGAAGAATCGAACGCCCAACTGACACTTTTTTTTGGGAACCATTGACACTGGCAGGGAAGGGGTGTTAACTGTCTAGCATGTGATTTAGTGCAGTGGGGGGAGGTGCCTTTACTAGTGGAATGCATAAATCATGTTTCATAGGAACACAGGATCCATGCCTTCTACACTGAGAAAATGGCAATCTGCCTTGTTTACATAGGCAGACTGCCGTTCTGCCTGTGTACAGAATGATCAGCGGGTGCTGGCAGACATCGGGTTCGCGGGGACTCGCTGATGAGCTGTGTGTGTCTGCCCTTTTAGCAGTAAATGTGCTATGGGGCGGTCAGCAACTGGTTAAAGCCCAATGAAGTTCCAGTCCGTGGGTGGCGTCTCTGCTTCATCTCTTACTTTTGCAGGGCTATTGACTCTGCATTGTAGGTGGAGGAGGAAGGCGTGCGACACTGACCAGCAGTAACTTGGAGAGGGGGCTTTGCCGCACTGGCTGCATCACATGAGGAACTCTGCTGGAGCAAGGAAAAAGATAAATATTATCCTTGTTTTCTTGTGAAAAAAAAAATATATTATCCTTGTACATGCACCCCTAGACCTAATTTAGGAGGGGAGAGGGCCCACTTTAAGGGTAGATTTGTTGTGTCTGGAATTGCGCTTCAAAACTCCTTACTATATCGTATCAAATGGGGGTGTTTAAAATCCTGACTTATAGCATACAAATGTAACGTGTGTGTCTTTCTTTGGGGGGCGGGCGGGCAAACAATTCACCCCCCCCATCCGTCAGGGACCCACACTTGCACCATCTCCCAGGCAGCGTGGTGGGTGGCAGGGTCTTCTCTCCAGGCTGCGGGCGGCTGCTGTCTGTTCCCCATCGTCTCCTCCCTCCTCCTTTCGGCTAATTGGGTGACGGGTCTCATGACTCCCTTACTGATTGGCTGGGAGGAGAATCAGTGTTGCAATAGCGAATGTTCATTCTCTATTGTCACACAACTGGGTGGGCTTCATGCGCAGTGCTCTGTGCCCCAAGCATACCCTTTTTTGAAGCCTATTGGAGCCTCAGGCTCTATTCATGTGCATAAAAAAACACTGAAGATCAGGGGGCAGGACACTTGGATAGGGGGGGGTGGTACCCGTGGGCCCCTAATAGATGGGCCGCCACTGAAATGTAACCATTTCCTGTGATGACCAGCCACATGATGGCTCCTGGATGGTGGCATTACCTTTTTGACTTTGTCTGAACCTCACTGATATCTGCTATATTTTTATACCGGATTCCAGGTTTTTAAACCCTTCTTTCCTAAAGAGGGGGGGGCATGGAAAGTGAAAAATCTACTCTGTAATAGACCCTGTAACTCTCTAGTGTGTTGGACATTATTTGCTTCTCTTTGTGAGAGGTCATGGAGGGGCTAGAATGGACAAGGCTGGGAATACCTAGGCCAGATATTTCTCATTTGGTAACAGTGTGGGTTCCCAGAATATTAGAATGAGGAAAATAACCTGATTTTAAAGCAAACTAGTGCAATTGGTTTTGCTTAAAGAGACTCTTGTCACAAACCTAAGCAAGTCCACTATTCACGAAAACATAGGAACCGGTGCACAGAAAAATTGCAGCATGAGTCAAAATTTTAAATATGGGGCTGTAGCAGGAGGCAGTTTGTTAGCTGAAGGGCTGGAGAGCGGTACAATGAGTGTCTGTAGGCAACAGTGAAGCATGGTGGAGGTTCCTTGCAAGTTTGGGGCTGCATTTTTTCAAATTGGAGATTTGGTCAGGATCAATGGTGTCCTCAATGCTGAGAAATACAGGCAGATACTTATCCATCATGCCATACTTGTAGCAGGACAAGGACCCTACACATACAGCCAATGCCATTAAAGCAGTAGTAAACACTGGTGATGTGTACCTACCGGTAAGCTTATGATTATTACCTGCAGGTACAAGTAATATCTCTTAAATGTGCATTTTTTTTTTTTAAGGAGATATTCACTATTTCTGCTACCAATGACATTACTGGCTCGTGCGCACTGCACTCTGAATGGACGGCATAGTGAGTGTGCCATCCATTCAGAGTGCTGTGCTGCAATCGTAGCTCTTATGGGCATGCGCAGGAGTGACCTCTCCTGGCTCAGCTGTTCAAATGTCTGAAGCCAACGGACTGGGTGAAGATGGAAGCCCTGTCAGCGGCACACTGCTGGAGGGATCTGTTTGAAGGTTAGTCTTTCATAATGTACCAGTATGCTATGCATACTAGCACATAATACCATTTTAATTTGCAGGCAAATTGTATTTAATTTTTTTTTCAGTCTACCGCTTTAAGGACTATCTTCAGCGTAAAGAACAAGGAGTCCTGGAAGTGATGGTTTGGCCCCCCACAGAGCCCTGATCTCAACATCATGGAGTCTGTCTGGGATTACATGATGAGACCGAAGGATTTGAAGTAGCCTACTTCCACAGAAGATCTGTGGTTTAGTTCTTGATGTTTGGAACAACCTACCTACTGAGTTCTGTCAAAAACGGTGTCCAAGTGTACCTAGAAGAATTGATACTGTTTTGAAGGCAAAGGGTGGTCACACAAATATTGATTTGATATGTGTTTTTCTTCCCTTCGTTTACTTTCCGATTTGCTGATAAAAATAAATCATTAACACGTCTATTTCTGAAAGCATTTTTAATTTACAGCATTTGTTCACACCTGCTCAAAACTTTGCACAGTACTATGTGTTTAGTTTAAAGGTCTCCTAAAGTACATCCCACAGGCCAAATCCAGCCCACTGCTACCCATCCACATATACAGTATGTATTGTATAAGTATTACAGCAGCAGGATGAGGTTAACCTCCTGACGCCAGTGCCTCCTGGCCCTTTAAGAGGTTTATGATGCTGGGAGTCGCGGCGTGGCTTAAGATCACGTGACTGGCGGTCACGTTGTCCGAAAACTCTCACTCGCAAGGAGCAATCGGGAGATTTCGGTAAATCGATGGTAACCGCGTGGGGCGCATGCTCTCGGCACAGGTGTATTGGGGACAGTTAACGCAAATATGCAGCCCCTTGGCGCTAAGGACCAGCCCGCAGCGAGGCTGCATGTTTGTGGACGGCTGCCGCTAAGGGGTTAATGGGAAAAAATTACTTGTTTATCTGTGTTTAGTGTCATTCATTTTAGCTGTGTTTAATGAAAATGGCATTCTGTGCCTCCAGGGGCAGATAAGATAATCTCTAAACCCAGGTTCGGCAACCTGTCAACCGTGGGTAAGTGACGGGTAGACCGGGAACTTTCTATTGCTAGCCGTCTCTCTCCGCCCTCAGCCTTCTCCGCCTCTTATCAGAGCAAGAGGCAGGACAGCTCAGGATGGAGTAGCTTGCCACGTTAAACCTCAGGTGATTGGTTGCTAGGTCCTAAGTAACCAATCACCAGCTTGTTAATATGAAAAGTCACTCTGCTAGCTCCCGCCCCCTGTCCAGAACTGTGCTGCCTCTCGCTCTCCTGTGTGTGCGCACAGGTAGGATGCTATGGGAGGGAAGGGGGGAAAGAGGAGACTACGTGTGTGTATGTGTGGGAGTACACTGATATGGGCAGGACCACCCCCATAGCAGTGTCCTCTGTCACACTTCATATTAACCCCCCCCCCTGCATTCTGAGCACAACGCACTCCTGAACCCTCTGGTAATAATATATATTTTTTTGTGACTGTTGCGTTTGCAATCTACGTTTGGGGTTAACAAGGTATTGTCAGTAGATCACAAAGACAGTGCATTTTGAACATGGTGCAGGAAACGCATGGAACATGCCTTTTGGCATCACGTTCTGGTGTGAACCAGTCCTAACAGGACACTGTGCCCGATGATCTGTGACTTCATCAGTGTTTAGGTAGATCTACATCTCTCTAAGGACCCCTGCTCTAAACACAGAGTAAACCCAGGTGAAGGGCAAGAACATTACATCAGAACACAAGAGAGCTTGATCTGGGAAGCAAAGTTTCATACTTCCCAGATAATTGATCCTGCATTTAACCACTTCAGCCCCGGAAGAATTTACCCTCTTCCTGACCAGAGCATTTTTTTGCGATTCGGCACTGCGGTGCTTTAGCTGACAATTGCATGGTCATGCAACATTGTGCCGAAGCAATTTTTTTTTCCCCCACAAATGGAGCTTTCTTTTGGTGGTATTTGATCACCTCCTGCGGTTTTTATTTTTTGCAATATAAACCAAAAAAGAGTGTAAATTTTGGGGAAAAAAAAGCGATATTTTTTACTTTTTGCTATAATAAATATCCCCAAAAATATATATTAAAAAATTTCCCCAGTTTAGGCCAATATGTATTCTTCTTCTACATATTTTTGGTAAAAAAAAATCGCAATAAGCGTATATTGATTGGTTTGCGCAAAAGTTATAGCGTCTACAAAATAAGGGATAGATTTATGGCTTTTTTTTTTTTTTTTTTTAATCGAGACTGCAAGATTATGGCGGACAGATCTGACACTTTTGACACTATTGTGGGACCATTGTCATTTATACAGCGATCAGTGCTATAAAAATGCTGATTATTGTGTAAATGACACTGGTAGGGAAGGGGTTAAACACTAGGGGGCGATCAAGGGGTTAAGTTTGTCCTAGGGCGTGATTCTAACTGGACCCGCGGGCATGCTCCGGTGGTAAGTTCAAAGGGACGTACAGGTACCCCCATTTGCCTGTACGAGCTCTTCTGCCGATGTGTGTGTGTGTGGCGCGGTCGGCAAGTGGTTAAATAACAACTCCGTAATGCTAGTGTGAACATAGTCTTTAGCCTAAACTGTTTGTGAATATTCTACTAGAATTAGAAGTTGAAGGCAAACTCCATCTCACACTATATAATCAGAGTTTATTTTTTATTATTTATTTTTTCCCCTTTTGGGTTTTGCATGAATAACTAAAAGCTTATCATTTTAATCGCCACTGCAAGTGTTAAAGTGGTTGTATACCCCTTTAGCACATTTTTACCTACAGGTAAACCTATAATAAGGCTTACCTGTTAGTAAAATTAATATCTCCTAAACCTGTACGGTTTAGGGGATATCAGTGGCTGCATGCAGGGTGAATGTCAGCGCCGCCTGCGCTCTGAAGGTTATGCGTATGCTACCGAAAAATCAGAGCTCCTTGCCGTAAATTAGACTAATGCGAGAAGTGATGTCATCGTGGCTCCGGCCACTCACTGCGCCAGAGCTGCGAACCCAGAAGAAACGCAGAGGGGAAAATGTCAGCTCCCTCAGTGGTGACCGGGATGTGATGCCAACGCTTCGTTCTAAGGTAAGTATTTCATATGCCTTTTGCTTTTACAGGGTTTTTCGTTTTTGCGGGTATATAACTGATTTAAGTGGTAACCTGATCCATTCTGCTGGAGAGCTTTGAAGAAACAAAGGGATTGAAGAGATTTGAAAAACAGATTTGCTGGTTGGATTACCAGATTAGAAAAAAAAAAAAAGAGCCTAAAAAAGGAAATTGCATTGAAGTGTTTATAAACTGCAATATAATACATGTTGCTTTTGTGTTTAATAAAGCTTTAAACCAGGGGTCTCAAACTGGTGGCCCTCCAGCTGTTGCGAAACTACAAGTCCCATCATGCCTCTGTCTGTGGGAGTCATGCTTTGGAACTGTCAGCCTTGCAATGCCTCATGGAACTTGTAGTTTCGCAACAGCTGGATGGCTGCCAGTTTGCGACGCCTGCATTAACCCTATGGGAGTATCTTGCCTAAATATAATTCCTATTGGAGACGGTGTTTAATATTTTACTTGCATTTTAGTGCAGGCTTCTGGGGAAATCAGCCAATCGCACAAGCAGGAAATGACATTTCTGGGGGGGCATCCTATACAGTACACCAACTGTGTACAGAACGCTTTCAGGTTGTCATATCGCATTGAATTTTACAAAAAATGACAGCACTGAAGATTGAAAAGGAAAGGTCATTTTTAATGCCAACTTTTTTTTTTATTTGCAATTTTTTTTTTTAATCCCCCAAAAAAAGTCACCCTTTAAGTTAAAGGTTACATACACTTTTCAGTTTTGCCTAGAGTGCATCTGTAACATAATGGGCGCTTTGTATCCCTAATGCAGTTTTTTTATTTTTAGAACTGATAAGGATGAAGACAGGAAGGTAACCAGATATCTTTCGCAGTCATTAGTACTGAGATAATTCTTGTCCTTCTATGGCACGGAGGCAGGCAGACTCATTCTGTACATTCCATAACTTTCTCAGCGCCTCCTACAGGTTTCCTGCTTGCTCATGCCTTGTTCTACCTGTACCTGCTGCAGATCCTATTACACTGGCAGTATTTTCCTTACTCCATTACTAGTAAATGTGCTCTGAATCCTGGAAGAGCACTAGTTGCTATAGAGGCAAACTTAAAATTCCACTCCCTGCCTCCACTGGGAACTTTTGTAATAGAGTATCTCAGTCCTGCTCATTTTGACAGTAAAGCGGTTTCCTGGTGCGGTGGGGGTGCAGACAGACCCAGCTGGAGGAGGAAGAGACATTTGGAAACAAGGTGACAGCCAAACAATGTATGAATGCACTCTTCTTAACTTGCAGCTTCTACATGAAGAATGTGGCCTAGGGTGCCATCTGCTGCTACACAGATACATTGACGATCAAGTATATTTTCTGTATATTCCAAAGAATATACTGGAGGGGAAAATACAGGTATTATAAAAAGGACAGCCGCTACCTTGTGCATACTAAAATTCCTGCAACTGCCCCTATTGACGGGAACTTATGGTTATCATTGCATCATGGCCTGTCAGGATCTGTAGTCTTATCAACAGTAACAGTGTTGCATGCCGGTGATGTTCATAGGGACAAAATATCTATGCAGCAGGGCTGCCATCAAGGAACAAGTGACTTTAAGGGTACGTTAACACAAAAGTTGTACGACTTCTGATCCGACTTTGCCCTGTGACTTCATGTCCGACTTCAATGAATGGGATCTGACTTTGATCTGACTATACCAGGCCCTTTTGAGTCATATTTTTTTTTTAAAAAACATTGTTGGGTCCGTGCCCCCGAGACTGTACCAGAACCTTCGTCTGGTATGGATCTTAGGTGGGACCCCACGCTGTTTAAAAAAATAAAAATTGGCATGGGGTCCCCCCTAAAATCCATACCAGACTCTTGTCCGAGCATTCAACCCAGCAGGTCAGAAAAGGGGAGGCGAGCGAACGCCCCCCTGCCTCCTGGACTATACCAGGGCACATGCCCTCAACATAGGGGGGTGGGTGCTTTGGGGCAGAGGGGGCTCTGCACCCCCCCACCCCAAAGCACATTGTCCCCATGTTGATGGGGACAAGGGCTTCTTCCCAACAACCCTGGGTGGTTGTGGGGGTCTGCGGGCAGGGGGCTTATCTGAATCTGGAAGTCATCTTTAACAAGAGGCCCTCCCAGATTCCGCCTCCCCATGTGAATGAGTATGGGGTACATTGTACACCTACCCATTCACCCCTTGAAAAAGCAGTGTAGTGTTAATAAAAACAAGAGACAGTTTTTGGCAAGTCACGTGATGTCACAAGGGGCGGAGTCTCATGGTGACCTCACCGGATGGCCACACCCTATGGCTTTATAAGAACTGGCAGACATCGCAGATGACACGGCCAGAGCCAACGTCAAAGGAGGACCAAGTCGGCGGCAGAGAAGACAGCAGCGGAGGTAGAAGACCTGGAAGAAGAACACATTCCTGGAGGGAGAAGGAGAAGACCGCAGAAAGAACACATCACTTTTAATAAAGGACTTGTCAAAAATCTTCTCTTGTTTTTATTTACACTACACCCAGGGCTGGTGCAAGGATTTTTGACACCCTAGGCAAAACCTTTTTTTGCTGCCCCCTTGGCTCCGCCCCTGACCCCACCCCCTTTGTCCTTGCCCTGACCTTTTTATTGACTGCTCAAAAACTTAAAATAAAAATACCTTCAAAGTTGCTGCTTTCTCCACAAACCAAACTTCTCCTGCAATCCCCACTCCCAGCACCCTGCCATTCTGCTCCCTGCAATCCCCACTCCCAGCACCCTGCCATTCTGCTCCCTGCAATCCCCACTCCCAGCACCCTGCCATTCTGCTCCCTGCAATCCCCACTCCCAGCACCCTGCCATTCTGCTCCCTGCAATCCCCACTCCCAGCACCCTGCCATTCTGCTCCCTGCAATCCCCACTCCCAGCACCCTACCATTCTGCTCCCTGCAATCCCCACTCCTAGCACCCTGCCATTCCTGCTCCCAGCAATCCCAGCACCCTGCCATTCCTGCTCCCAGCAATCCCCACTCCCAGCACCCTGCCATTCCTGCTCCCAGCAATCCCCACTCCCAGCACCCTGCCATTCCTGCTCCCAGCAATCCCCACTCCCAGCACCCTGCCATTCCTGCTCCCTGCAATCCCTACTCCCAACACCCTGCCATTCCTCCTCCCAGCAATCCCCACTCCCAGCACCCTGCCATTCTGCTCCCTGCAATCCCCACTCTCAGCACCCTGCCATTCTGCTCCCTGCAATCCCCACTCCTAGCACCCTGCCATTCCTGCTCCCAGCAATCCCCACTCCCAGCACCCTGCCATTCCTGCTCCCAGCAATCCCCACTCCCAGCACCCTGCCATTCCTGCTCCCTGCAATCCCTACTCCCAGCACCCTGCCATTCCTGCTCCCAGCAATCCCCACTCCCAGCACCCTGCCATTCTGCTCCCTGCAATCCCCACTCTCAGCACCCTGCTATTCTGCTCCCTGCAATCCCCACTCCCAGCACCCTGCCATTCCTGCTCCCAGCAATCCCCACTCCCAGCACCCTGCCATTCCTGCTCCCAGCAATCCCCACTCCCAGCACCCTGCCATTCCTGCTCCCAGCAATCCCCACTCCCAGCACCCTGCCATTCCTGCTCCCAGCAATCCCCACTCCCAGCACCCTGCCATCCCCCCTCCCAATACCCTGCCATCCCTTAGCCCAGCCTGCCACCTCTGCCCCAGCAAACTTTGGTCAGGATGTTGAGGGGTAGACGGTCCACGATCAAGCATACAGCAGAGCAGGAGGAATTATCACCGATCTCCCCTCTCCAACCTCCCTCCCAGGCTGGCTGAGTCACACACACACACAGCTGATTCGGAGTTACAATGCGGGCCGACCGCACTCACCTCTGGAGCTGCAGTGCCATACAGTCCAATGGCTGCATAAAAAGAAATAGGAATTTTTAGAGACCATTTGTTTACCTCTATGTCGCTCTGTACCCCAGAAGGACCGCGCGATCATCCCTGAGGTCGGCCGCTCCGCCCCCCCCCCCCCCAGTGACAGACGGGATCACCCCTTGGCTGGTCACGCCCCTTATGAGTCCCGAACAGTGACAATAAAGGAGGCGTTCCCGCTGCTCGGCATTAATCGGAGCCCTGAGCCGCCGAACAGCTCTGCAGCTGTGGGAGTGAGAAGAGGGATCTGTCATGTGAAAGTTCCCTCACCGCGCCCCTGCACGATTCCTCCCTCTCCTCCTCTGGACCTCTGATACACTCCTGCAGACTTGCCACACAGGGACGGCGGCTCCAGATGTGACATCCCCCGGGGATAAGAAGGTGACAGGCCATTGCTGCACCCTAGGCGGCTGCCTTGTTTGCCTAGTGGTAGCGCCAGTCCTGACTACACCACTTTTTTAGGGGTAAACGGGTAGGGGTAAAATATTCATTCACATGGGGGGTGGAATCTGGGGGTCCCCTTGTTAAAGGGGTCTTCCAGAGTCTGATAAGCTCCCTGCCCGCAGACCCCCACAAACACTGTCCAGGGTGGTTGGGAAGAGGCCCTTGCCCCAATTAACAGGGGGATATGATCAATATGTACAAATATATATGTGGTCCATATAGTGAACTTGATGTTGAGTTATTTACTTTAAGGTCATCACAGAGGACAAGAGGGCACTCTTTATGTCTAGAGGAAAAAAGATTTAATCTCGAAATACGGAAAGGTTTCTTCACAGTAAGAGCTGTGAAAATGTGGAATAGACTCCCTCCAGTGGTGTTCTGGCAAGCTCAGTAGATTGTTTTAAAAAAGGCCTAGATACTTTCCTAAATGTATGTAGCACACCAATCCTTTTGCCCCCGCTTACCTTCAGCTGCGGGGGTAGGACACACCATGCCACAAGCTCATATCCTCCTTATCAGAGGTCAGGCGGTGTTCACAGATTTGGGTCCTGTAGCGAGTTACCTCCTTCCACTGGTTCTCGTCCCTAGAATGTAGGGAAAAGTCTATATTCTTTCCCAAGAAGGCCAATGTCCACACGACTTTAACTCCAACAAAGAGTTTATTTTCCTTTGCTTCAGGTAACGGGAAATTGAAGAGAGAAAGAAGCTAGCAAAGTTAGAAGGTAGATTCAGGCACACAACACTTGACTCACTCGTCGCCACTCGATCCCGAGTGGGTTTAGTTCACCCAGATAGATCCCTCTCACAGTTCTAGCAGCCGGAGTGGAGCTCGAACAATACTATCACTTTGTCCCCTCCAGGGACGGGTTCAGGAGATCCTCTAATGGCAGCAGAATCCGGTTATTCCTGAATCCAGAACTTTCCTTAAACCTCTGTAGAAATTAGAGAACAGATGATGCCAATGGGCACTCTACAGGGTTAGCTTTGTTGATTAAGGAATCCTTCCCTCTGACAGGTCACCAGGCCTTTCCCGAGACAGCGTCCTACTATCACTCGTCTCCTCTGTGGGACCGATCCTCCCCTGGCTTCCTCTCGGTCAGAGCGGGTACCCTCACCTGGGCACCCTGGGACTCCAATGTGCTGATTGTAGACCCAGTTAAAGGTACTGGGCCTACCTGAAACGCTGTAGCCTCGGGCTAAAGGTGCTCGAGACTCCTCGGCCAGTCCACGCACCCCCAGGGGGCACACTCCCCCCCCAGGACTCCTCTCGTTCACTCCTCCCTAAACATGGCATCTGCCCCTTATATACCCTCTCCCAGCATGCACAGCAGGCAAAACCCCACCCACCGCACGGCAGCTGAGAGAGGACATCCAATCACGCCACTGTGTCACCTGAGGTTCAACCCTAGGCCTGGGCAACAGTGCCACCCACAGGCCAAAGGGGAACCGCACACCAGACAACACCACAGCAGAGCAGAGTCCAGTATCAAATTAGAGGACCTGAGCCAAACTATTGCCCAGGCCGTCCCTTAAATTTGGGCATAGCGACCCCCCAAACTTAGGGGTCCGCTACATGTACATAATATAACTGGTTACTAACATTTATAGATAAGGTTGATCCAGGGAAAATCGAATTGCCTCTCGGGGGATCAGGAAGCAATTTTTTCCCCTGCTATAGCAAATTGGATCATGCTGTGCTGGGGTTTTTTGCCTTCCTCTGGATCAATTGTGGGTGAAGGATTGTGTATATGGGATTGTATGATTTTTATTTTGAACTAGATGGAGTTGTGTCTTTTTTCAACCTAACTATGTAACCCCTTGTTGATAACCAGTGCCGGACGGCAGGACGTAAGCGGCGACCACGGTCCGGACAGGCCTATTACAGACCGCGTTCCGCACTCACCTCCCGCTATGGGGCCATGCCTGTGTCTCCTCTTTTGGCTCTCCCGCCTCACCGACTATGTCATCCTATCAGCAGAGCAGGGGCCCAGAGGAGCACAGAGAGTTGGAGTGTTTTCATAATCTTGTTAATATGATAAGTTGGGCAGCTCCTGCCCTCCATCCAGATCTGAAGCTCCTCCTGCCCCCTGCCCTGCTGATAGGATGTCATCGTTAGTGGGGCGGGAGAGGACACAGGCTGAATCCTGTGTCTGCCCTGCCGAAGGTAGGACTGTGCAGAGAGTAAAAGACAGTGTGTATACTCTTTTTAAATCATAATGACAACACAAACTACCCAAATTACCCTGATCAAAAGTTTACATACCCCAGTTCATAATACCGTGTATTTCCCCCTTTAACATTTGGTATTTGTGGATGAGGCTCTTTATCTTCTCAGATGGTAAAGCTGCCCATTCCTCCTGGCAAAAAGCCTCCAGTTCCTGGAAATTCTTGGGCTGTCTTGCATGAACTGCATGATTGAGATCTCCCCAGAGTGGCTCAATGATAGTGAGATCAGGAGACTGAGATGACCACTCCAGAACCTTCACTTTATTCTGCTGTAGCCAATGGCAGGTCAACTTGGCCTTGTGTTTTGGATCATTGTCATGTTGGAATGTCCAAGTACGTTCCATGCGCAGCTTCCTGGCTGATGAATGCAAATATTTTTTTTATAGCATATTGCAATCATCTTGCCATCATCATCAGCGATCCTCCTCCGTACCTTTCATCATAGGCCTTGTTAACTCCACTCCAAATGAAGCATTTATGGTTGTGGCCAAAATCCTCAATTTTGGTCTCATCACTCCAAATGACTTTGTGCCAGAAGGTTTGAAGCTTGTCTCTGTGCTGTTTCACATATTGTAAGTGGGATACTTTGTGGCATTTGCGTAGCAATGGCTTTCTTCCGGCGACTCGACCATGCAGCCCATCTTTCTCCAAGTGCCTTCTTATTGTGCATCTTGAAACAGCCACACCACATGTTTCCAGAGAGTCCTGTATTTCACCTGAAGTTATTTGTGGGGTTTTCTTTAATCAAGAAGTAGAATTGTTCAGGATGCAGAGTTTGAACACTGCTGATTGGCATTCTCAATTCGTTGGATATCTTTTTATATCCCTTTCCTGTTTTATACAGTACAACTACCTTTTCCCGCAAATCCTTTGACAATTCTTTTGCTTTCCCCATGACTCCGAATCCAGAAACGTCAGTGCAGCACTGGATGAAAGATGCAAGGACCTGTCAGGAGTCTAGAAACTCATTGACTTTTTATACACACACACTAATTACAAGCAAACAGATCACAGGTGAGGATGTATACCTTTTAATAGCCATTCAAACCCCTTTGTGTCACTTTTTTTGTGTATGTTATCAGGCCAAAATCACCAGGGTATGTAAACTTTTGATCAGGGTCATTTGGGTAGTTTCTCTTGCCATTATGATTTAAAAAGAGTAAACACAGTTGATTGATAATAAATGGCTTCAGCCAACCACTAACCATGAGTGAAAGAAATGTTTTCGTGTTATCATTCATATTCTCTGAAAAATGGCCAAGAAATCATAATTTCTGCCAGGGTATGTAAACTTATGAGCACAACTGTATATGAAAAAGACTACATAGATTCAGAACCATATTATCCTCACCCAATCCTAAGGCCGTTTAGGGCCATTGTTATTTATAAAATAGAGGAACTTCACCCTTATCAAAAAAATCACAACAGCGCCTTTAGAAATGTTTAGTAATAACAATCTACAAACAGATATTTTGGCCCCATGCACAATGGATGAAAAAACTTCCCCTTTGATGGTGTTTGAGGTTGGGGATGGCCCCTTCCTGTTCCAACATGGCTGCGCACCAGTGCACAAAGCAAGTTCCATAAAGACACAGATGAGCGAATTTGGCGTGGAGGAACTTGACTGGCCTGCACAGAGTCCTGACCTCAATCCGATAGAACACCTTTGGGATGAATTAGAGTGGGGAATGCGAGCCAGGCCTTCTCGTCCAACATCAGTGCCTGGCCTCACAAATGCGCTTCTGGAAGAAACGTCAAACATTCTCATAGACACACTCCTAAACCTTGTGGACAGCCTTCCCAGAAGAGTGGAAGCTGTTATAGCTGTAAAGGGTGGGCCAACTCACTATTGAACCCTACCGACTAAGACTGGGATGCCAATAAAGTTCATGTGCATGTATAGGCAGGTGTCCCAATACTTTTGACTATATAGTGTATTTGTTGGGCCATTAATTTGTGGCAATCACTGCATGTGGAGGCACACTGAGCCCCGCGTGTCCATACAGACTCCATGCTTCATGCAGCTGGACTCCAGCTACCACACAGAGTGCGCAGCAGGAGAGGAGTTTTGTATCTGGGTGGGCAGAGCCTGAAGGGGATTTAGAGACACTAATTCTTCATCAGGTCTGCTCCTTTTGTGATTGACAGCAGCCAGTGGAAGGGTCCATAACCAATATACAGTCTGCTATTGGCTGTTGTATCTGTCCACTGCTTGCTGTCTATCACAAAGAGGGAGCAAACCTGATGGGGAACTAGTGTCTCAGTTTCCCCATCAGGCTCTGCCTGCTGTCAGCATCACTGGTTGTTAGGAGGCTGTCAGCTGTAAAGCTGGCAACCTCCTTAACGACCAGTACCAGGTGGGGAGAGGAAGGGGTAGAATCTGCAAATATATAGTTCTGCTGCTGTTGTAGAATAGACCTAAAAGTCTGTCTAAGTAGGAAGAAAAGTTTTCATTATAATACAACCAGAGGCATGATGTATCCTACAGGAAGTCCTGCACAGGGCATTCCTGCGCAGGCAAAGTTCAGTTCGAAGCCGTGTTTGGACCAAACGGAAAGCTTATCACTAGTAAGCAGAGAGGTATGTCACCACAGGGTGGCACTGTGGACACCAATATAATTAACTATGCCACGTACTATAGTTGACAAGGATGAAATTTGCAAAAGAAAATAGACTTTTTAGGCACCAACACTCAAATTATTTACAATTGCAAATCTTTACTCAAAAATTGGGTATTTAAAAAAAAAAAAACAGAGTTTAAAAATGAATCATATCAAAATATATATACATTTGCAATTCCTAAAGGTGTAACATTCTGCCCCATAAGGTTTGCTAGATTTTCCAGCATATAAAAATACTAATGGTTAACAACTAGAGCTACCATGTACAACCTGGGGTAAGTATACCACGCTCGCCATGTTTCGTGACTAAGCACTTCTTCAGGAGCTTAAGCAAAGGTCTAAGTGGATGAAAACAAAGGATCAATACACTATTTATAAACTTAAAAAACAAACACCATATAAAGAAGATATCTTCAAATACAATTATTATACTTTACTTACACAGAATGATATACAAATGCAGAATGTAGGTGGGTGAAGGCAGAGACCAACTAAAGGGCAAACCCAAAAGCAGATATGGGGGTCACCTAGAGGCAACAACCAGAGAACCAGAGAAACATTGCAAGGTCTCTGGAGGATGGTATAGAACTAAACTCAATAATAAATAATTCCCAAAACTTACAGGGTATATAGAAGCATTTGCCTCTACTTAGGTCTAATATATGGTAGCGTTTCTCACTTTACTAAGATTAGGTTGAGCCAAACACCAATCTGTTGACAAAGGAATAACCAGTTATACTGGTAATTGATAATGTACTTCTGGTTTTATTAATGTAGAAAGCTCATCACTGCCCATCACCTGTGGCACTGCTTTTGTTTGTATCCCCTCTATACAGTATTATGCAACGACTGGTATATTTTCCAGCTGTTCATCTCTACTGTTCCCTGGGGCACAGTAAAATCCTTGACACTACTGCATCACCCTCCGCGAAAGTCATCATCTACTAAGGACACAAGACAACAAACAAAACTAAAATGGGACCATTAAAGTCCATGATTTAAGTTGCCATGTTCTGTTTAGCATGTGTCGGGTATCAGATGAACGCTTTAGCTAGGCATTACTGAGAACTTGCTTATTTAACATGTGAACAGGCAGTGTAATTCATAGCGCCCAACTGTCCCTGATTTTGAGGGACTGTCCCTAAATTGGAAGAAAGTTCTGTCTTTCTTTCCTGCGCACTTGTCCCTCATTTTGGTCTGACCTATGTAATTGTATATAAAAAGCCCTATTTATTTTTCAAATAGTGTTTTCCAGTGCTAAACCTTTATCCAATTTCTAAATTGCTGCATTTTTCAATTTCAAAAGTCAGTACAATGGAATAGTTGTGGTATAAAAAAAAAGCACTTGTGGGTTTAACTAAACTTTTTTTTGTTTAATTCTCCTTTAAGGGGGCGTGTCAGGGGGGGTGTCCTATGTTTACATACTTTTGCTAATAGGTGTCCCTCGTTAAAAAGGTTGGGAGGTATACAATGTACAATCCAGAGTTTAGATTTATAGTGGAATGAATACATTTCCAACACTGGAAAGAAAATTTGTAAAAGGTGCTCAGTGATCATGTGTGCATGTATTACGCTTGCATTGAAAATACACAATTATTTATTTTGTATATGTAGCGGTGTGTTGCCACTAGTTACTAACATCCACGCATATTCACCCTGCTGCCAGACATCCATACGTCACACTTGTAGACAGTGAAAAGTCTTTTGCTTTGTTTTGTTGTTTTATTTGGGGGATTGAACTTGGTTGGGGCAAAGGGATATGGGATGCCCATAGAACAATTGGTATTTGCAATGATTGAGCTGATCCGGCTATACATTGGCAAATAGTTACTCATTATCTTCACAGAACAAAAATGGTGGACTTCTAATCTTGACAGACTTTTTCACCTCAGAACTTCTCCCTCCTCTGCACTTCTCCCTGCAGACTTCTACCTCCAGGACTCTTCACCTCCTGTGTAACACTTTCCTATCACAGCATTAGACATCCTGTCCCACCATCTTGAGCAGACTAGGCCTCACTCTGAATAATTCCTAGCTGAAACTGTACTTGCTGATTAATGGGCCAGGGGCCTGCAGTACCCCTTCTTGATGGCCCTGAACGTTTAGTTAATAAAGCATACTTGACGGTGGACTACTGATCCCAGCAAGTCCGACTTGCAAATCCTGAGTCCTCAGACTGCAGTGACTTGACACAAAACCCCACAGTCTCTCCTCTGGCTCTGCACCCAGCTCCCCTGGCATGCCTCTTCCAGATCTTCACTGTGCCTCACTCACCGACTCCTGTCCTGAGTCCTTCTTGAAAGATTTACCCGGACCGTGCAGACCAACTGCTCCTCCAGCTCCTGTTCCAGGACCACCTCTCCATGATCGTGTAAGGAGAGGCTCCCTCCCAGCTCCCAAGCTCCTCTGCCGAATCCAACCCCCCCCAGATGGGGGTGTCTCTCCAGCACGCAGTCTAGCACTCCATCTTTTAATTCACCCAGCCCATAATTCCCCCCCAGCAGGCTGACTGTGAGTATATGTAGGAGGCCTGCCCCCTGCAAATCCTGGTTGGGGATTGGTCAGGGCTCCTCACATGTACTCCATGCCACGCCAACTCTCAGCCCTGCCCCTTTTCCAGATCATTCTCACTGAAAGCAGGGGAGGCGCCCAAGAGCTGAAGCACATGTCAGTTACACCCACTGCTACATTAACTACTCCCTGCCCACAGATCAAAAACAAACAGGCCTAGCTCGCAGCATTAGGCCTGTTTAAATTTACCTGCCCTGACAGAACCTCAAACACTACACATCTAGCACCTACCTATGGTAGAGGGTGCTACATATAACATAGGACTTTTTGAATGTAGTTTTTTTTTAAAGTGGACCTGTACTGTGGGAGCTGTGCCCAAAAAAGGCAAGCACATAACAGGTCATCAGTTTTACTTCTGGGTCCCCTGCAGCTGACCCTTTCTCCATTACCGATTAAGCATGCATTGTTCCACATTATAGGTCTGTATATATCTGAAGTGTCTGTTTTGGTAGAAGAGCAGAAAAACATGCACTAATGGAAGGAGCAACAGACCAAGTCCAAAATAATATATTAGTTTATACAAAAAAAAATCTGATGCGTTTCAGGGGTCAGAAAAAAACTCCCCTTTATCGGGGCTACAGCAGAACACAATATAATGTAAATGTGACTGGTATAATGATAAGTCTAACAATCATAAAAAATCATGGATAACATACATATACTGTATATTGTGTAAAAAAAGGAGGAAAAAAATCTAAATCGCACTACCTAGCTCCTCCTATCTCAGTGCTAAGGCACAATAATAAGATCTACAACAGTAAAGATAATCTGTAAATGTAATAAATGAATGGGCACTAGGTGTCCATCAGCAGCCACGTAAAATAATAGAAAGTGTAAACCAAATGATGTGTCAAAAACTGTAAAGCAAGAAACAGAAAAATTGCATCAAAGCAGCGCTAATAATCAGTTAATGAAAACTTACTTGAAAATATATGTACATAACCATATAAAGTAGAGAAAAGAAAAAATATATATATATATATATATATATATATATATATATATATATAAATAGATATATAGAGCAAAAGAACACACTAGCTGAGCGCAAAAAGTCAGTAATAGATATCCAATAAAGCCCTGTACACACGATCAGATATCCTATGGATTTTCGTCTGATGGATTTGTCCATCAGAAATCCGATGAAACTGTTTTCCATCAGTCTTGCCTACACACCATCAGTCAAAAAACCGACCGTTCCAAACGTGGTGACGTAAAACACTCCAATGAGCTGAGAAAAATTAAATTCAATGCTACTGAGCATGTGTCGACTTGATTCTGAGCATGCATGGGTTTTTTATCTGATGGATTTCCCCACAGACAATCGGAAATTGCCATCGGTTTTTTATCCATCAGATAATTTTAAAACATGTTCTATTTTTTAAAACCGATGGAAAAAAGACTGATGGGTCCCATACACGATCGGTTTGTCTGATGAAAACAATCCATCGGACGGTTTTCATCAGTCAAACTGATCGTGTGTACGAGGCTTAAGAGTCTATGAGAAGTGATAGAAGTTGGTCAGAATCACTTTTCAAGCGATGGGTGACCTTTCACCATAGATAACTTCACACATACGCTCCACACACCCCTTAGGGGTTTAAACTCACCACAATGATGAGAATGTTGTGCCTCAACGATATCCAAACAAACTGTTCACTCTGTGCTTCTCAGCAAAATTCCGTCATCCAGGAACATAGGAAGACAAAGGCTCCACATAGTATAATTCAGTTTCAAACGTATTTATTAAAACAACTTTAAAATTCCATAAATCCAGATACTGCAAAAGTTCCCAAAGAGATCATATGGTTCAGTGTCAGCATCAAGTGCGTTGGTGTGTCAAAACCCTCGCTCTTGCTGACAGCTGGAATGAACCTAATATAACGCTGGATGATATCTCCGAGTCATAAAAGCCTCCAGCGCGATCCCCTAACTCTTTCCTGCTTCTCTACAGGATCTTGGGAAATATAGCGTCTCTGTTGTAATGTCTGGGCTCCGTGAAATCACTCCCTGACCGGTTTCATCCTTAAGATTTTGTCAAAGGGGCATGGTCTCACGGCGCGGCTTCCCAATATAAATACAAAAGCAGCCGCAGGTGAGGGATTAACCTCATGCATGCCGCTAACCCCAATGGTAGTAAACATACAATCATGCGGGCTAAAGCTTAATGGACCCAAGACTAGTTTATGGTCATAATCGCACTAATGATTAGCTGTAACTAAACCATAGATAACTATACAATCAATAAATTAAAACACAAGCAGCTTAAATCAATACAGAAGATAAACTGATATAGTGCTGCGCTAAATAAGAAATCCAATCTCTAAGTAATTATTAGAAAAAGGAAAAAATAATAAAAAGAAACAAAAATATATATCCATATCTCCAGATCATATAAAATCTATTATAACGGACTAGAATAGAGATACAAATAAATATGACCAAGGTAGTCTACCATATATATAAGAATATTAAAATACGCTAAATTGCATAATCAGAAAATTTAGATGACATAAGCTATATACTAATTATAACATGATGAACTAAAAAAGTGACCAATAAGAGCTCCTAACTGGAGAGGGCAGAACAACAGAACCCCAAATAGAAAGCACATGAAAGTTAAAATTGTAAAAGCCCATATATAGTAAGTCATCATTCCCACAATAAAATAAATTAAATATAATCAATTTTATTGTTCACAGAATCTCTTTCTTCCATTCAAACCTCAACATCATGGGCAGGACCAGAGAGCTGTCAAAGGACATGAGGGATAAGATTGTAGACCTGCACAAGGCTGGAATAGGCTACAAGACCATCAGCAAGAAACTTGGTGAGAAGAAGGCAACTGTTGGAGTGATTATTCGCAAAAGGAAGAAATACAAAATAACCATCAATCACCTCATGGGGTAAGGATGATCATGAGAAAAGTGAGGGATCAGCCCGGAACTACATGGGAGGAGCTTATGAATGATCTCCCATCAGTTGGGACCACAGTCACCAAAACAAACTATTGGTAACAATATGCCGCCATGGATTGAAATCCTGCAGTGCCCACAAGGTCCCCTTCCTCAAGAAGGCACATGTACCTGTCTGAAGTTTGCCAATGAACATCTAAATAATTCAGAGAAGGATTGGAAGAAAGTGCTGTGGTCAGACGAGACCAAAATGTAACTATTTGGCTTTAGACCGACTCGCTGTGTTTGGAGGAAGAAAAATGCTGACTATGACCCTAATAACACCATCCCTACAGTCAAGCGTGGAAGTGGAAACATTATGCTTTAGGGCTGTTTCTCTGCTAATGGTACAGGCCGACTTTGCCGCATTGAGGGGCCAATAGATGGGGCCATGTATTGTAAAATCTTGGATGAGAACCTTCTTCCCTCAGCCAGGACACTGAAGATGGGTCGTAGACACATGACAATGACCCAAAACATACTGCTAAGGCAACAAAGGAGTGGCTCAAGAAGAAGCACATTAAGGTCCTGGAGTGGCCTAGCCAGTCTCCAGACCTTAATCCTATAAAAAATTTATGGAGGGAGCTGAAACTTCGAGTTGCCAAGCAACAGCCAAGAAAACTTAAAGTGGTTGTTAATCCACTTTCACATCTTCATACCATTCCCTCTGTGTTCTAATCCTGTGCCCCTGTGTGAGTGATTTATAAAAAAAAAGAAGCCTGCTATACTTAATTTCAGAGCTCTTCTCAGTAATCACATGATCGGCTGTCTTTCTTATCTCCCTGTCTGATAGATGCAGTGGGCGGGGCCGAGATTCCCCTGCTGACATTACTCGGGAGAGGAGAGGAGAGAGAGAGAGGCGGCCGGTCATGTGATCGTTGAGAAGAGCTGTGAAATGAGGTATAGCAGACTTTTTTTTTTATAAATCACTCACACAGGGCCACACTAGATTAGAACACAGAGCGGATGGTATGAAGATGTGAAAGTTATTTGAGCAGCAGGAGTTGAGGGGGCAGGCACTGTCACAAGCTGACAGGCAGAGAGGAGAGGGGGAGAGAGCACAGAGGAAACAGATAGCAGGGCTGCAGATGACTAAGGCACGTAGGGATGATACCGTGTCAGGGCTCAGCAGGCCTGATATATATCGGAGTCAGCATACAGGGGGGAGGGTATAGCCAGGCAGGATCAGCAGGTGTTACAGGGGGCCAAATGACACAGCACAAGCACTGTGCTGTATAACATGCTTTCAAGGAACAGGGTCTTTTTTCTTTTTTTTTGAGTTAACAGATGCTTTAAGGATTTAGAGGATAGCTGTAAAGAGATGTGTGCAAACCTGGTGACCAACTGCAAGAAACATCTTACCTCTGTGCTTGCCAATAAGGGTTTCTCCACCAAGTACTAAGTGAAGTTTTGCTTGGGGATCAAATACTTATTTTACTTACTGAACTGCAACTCAATTTATAACATTTGTATTGTATTTTTTTCTGAATTATTGGTTGATATTCTGTCTCTATCATTTAAACTACACCTATGATAAAAATTATAGACCCTTCATTTCTTTGTAAGTGGGCAAACAAAATCTTCAGGGGATCAAATAATGATCTTCCTCACTGTATTTGTGCATACTGTATATGTAGTGTGTAGTGCACACATATACAGCATATATGTATGTTATCTATGATTGTTAGACTCATCATTATACTAGTCAGTCACATTTACATTATATTATGTTTTGCTGTAGCCCTAATGAAAGATTTTTTTTCTTACCCTAAAAATGTGTTAATAGTTTTTTTTAGCATAAACTAATAAATTCATTTAGGCCCCTTTCACACGGAGGTCCGTTCAGGTCCGCCTGTCAGTTTTTCAGGCGGACCTGAAACGGATCCTCCATGTACCCCTATGGAGGCACGGATGTCAGCGGAGACATGTCCGCTCACATCCGCTCCGCTCCGCTCCGCCAAAGTGTGACGGAGGAAAACCCTATTTTTCCTTCCGTCGGCGGAGCGGATCGGATGACAACGGACTCTACGGTCCGTCGTCATCCGATTCCCCATAGGGGAGAGCGGCGCTCTGACAGGGCGGTCCCTGCACAGTGTGCGGGGACCGCCCAGTCATCCGTCGGCTCAGCGGGGATCAACGGAGCGATCCCCGCTGAGCAAGCGGAGCTTCACGGGGCGGATCTGCACGGATCCGCCCCGTGTGAAAGGACCCTTAGACTTTTTTATTCTTTGGTCTGGCACTCCTTTCATAAGTGCATGCTTTTCTTCTGGTAACTTTCTGGGGTACTCACTGTAGGGTAGCCTTGTCTGTTGCAGGGGCGGATCCAGAGTCTTTTCTCGGGAGGGACACTGCCAAAAAATATGTTTTTTTTGTGGGAAATCTATCTGGGAAATGGCTGGTGTCGGCGCTTCAATCATCCCGGCACCATGGTTGTTATGGTGTCAGGATGATTGAAGCGCATTATTTCTATTATTACATTGTAATATAAAATTAAATAGTTCAATGCAGAATCAGTGGGAGTCCCCAGTGTGTCACTTGCCACCGTCGCCTGTAATTAGTGAGAGCCCTGAGCGTGTCACTTGCCACACGTTGCGGATTGTCACTTGCCACGTCACCTGCCACATCTTGTGGATTGTCACTTGCCACACCTTGTGGATTGTCACTTGCCACACCACCTGCCATACCTTGTGGATTGTCACTTGCCACATCACCTGCCACACCTTGCGGATTGTCACTAGCCACATCACCTGCCACACCTTACTGATTGTCACTTGCCTGCCACCAGATGCAGATTGTCACTTGCCACGTCGCCTGCCACACCTTGCGGATTGTCACTTGCCACGTCACCTGCCACACCTTGCTGATTGCCACTTGCCTGCCACCAGATGCAGATTGTCATTTACCACGTCACCTGCCACAATTTGTGGATTGTCACTTGCCACGTCGCCTGCCACACCTTGCGGTTTGTCGCTAACTTGCCTGCTAAGGTGTCGTTTTGGTTGTCTCTTGCTGTGTCCCAGACTCCCAGAGTCAGGCAGCAGAGAGATAATGTAATCTCTCTTGTGCCTGCACAGTGAGGGCGGAAGTCACTGCAGGAATGCAGGGCAGGCACAGGTGGTGAGAGATGATCTCATCTCTCTGCTCCCCCACTCCCGGCTAGCTGATTGGCCAGCTGCCACACTGAGCCTGCTCTCTCACTCTCACCTGTGCTGCCAACACACTGAGCAGCACGGTCCGCCCACAAACCGTGCCGCAAGCGGAGCCACCCGCTTTCCTACCCGTCTGTGGAGCCGCACGCTATCGCACCTGCCCGCAGAGCGGCCCGACGTGACTCACTGATGTCCCTCGTTGCTAGACGCCAATTGGCCCAGGCGTTAGCAACGAGTGCAGGGAAGAGGCTCCACCCACCTCCTCCTCCGCTCCTGGTATCGTGTCAGTGCGCCGCGTAACTACATTAGACGAGTCTCTCTCTGGGCGCCGCTGATCGGCTGATGTGAGAAACTGAGAGAGAGACTCAGAGAGGCAGCGGCAGCCGCAGAACAAGTACTGTATATACTCGAGTATAAGCCGACCCGAATATAAGCCGAGGCATCTAATTTTACCCCAAAAAACTGGGAAAACGTATTGACTCGAGTATAAGCCTAGGGTGTCCATCTGCATGCCTCACTTTGCCTCACTGTGCCCATGCCTCATTGTGCCCATGCTTCACTGTGCCCATGACTAGACTGATGTTTAACATGGAAGTCTATGGAAGGAGTGCCCAGTTTTTAAAAATCGTTTCTCCCCGGCCGTAGGTCTTTCAGACACCAAACTTTGCACACTTGTAGAGGAGACATGTGGCTATATGTGTGCCAAGTTTGGGGTCCAGGGGACCTACGACTGGCCGGTACCGGGTCCGCAAAATTACCGGAGAAATGACCGTTTAACATTGGAGTCTATGGAAGGGGTGCCCGGTTTAAAAAGTCAGTGCTCCCGGGCCGTAGGTCCCCCAGACTCCAAACTTTGCACACTTGTAGAGGAGACATGGGGCTACATGTGTGCCACGTTTGGGTTTGGGGTCCAGGTGACCTACGGCCGGCCTGTACCGGGTCCTCAAAGTCTGGGAGATCAGGCGCAAAAAAAATAAAACAGAGCAAGCAAGTGAGTGTGACAGATGGTCTCGGGGGGGGGGGGGCAATTGCCCGGTTGCCCCCCCCCCTGGATCTGCCCCTGGTCTGTTGTGAGCAGCCTAACCTGAGCCAGTGAGCTCCCAAAATGCTTTTGCCCTTTCACTACTTTGTATGAACTCACATCAAGGTCCTAGCGCCTCTTGAATGTTTTTTTCTTTGTTGGTAGAGAAACAAGCAATGTCTCCTCATGTCAGAGCTGTCCCCGGATGACTGGTGGGGTAATGTTTAAAAAACAGCAGTTGAGGTGAAGGAAGCCCAGATCCACAAAATGAAACAGAAGCAGGATGATCTTTGCACTGCAAATCTCAGGTGCAGATTTCTCTCCAGCAGGCCCCTAGGAAAAATGGTTCTCATTGCAATAATAGACTTCCTTTGTGCAAATGAGCAGCAAAAAAATCCTCGCAGGTAGGTGCATATACAGTATGGAGAAAGAAAAGGGGGTCCCAAATAGTGTAATATGTAAAAACTAGAGTATTAGGGGCTTCTTATAGATGGCATAACCTGGATATCAACAAAACAGTGTAAAATCAAAAAGACCCCACACAGCGGCGCTAAAGAGCAGTATCCTCCCCCCCTATGTCCATATTCAATGGACCGAGGGAAAAAAATACTGTTCAAAAAATTATATATATACACCCTGTGACATAAGTGAATAATGTGCACAAGTAAAATAAAGTCCACACAAATTCAATCCAAATGCGTGAGAAAAAATCTTCTTCCAATCCTCCACCACACACAGTGTTCAGTGTTTCGTGATAGACTAATATTAAGATCTCATGGTGCTATTTGTGTTTTAAATTATGTAATTTACATTATTATTAATGTTTTTTATATTGAATAACACTGAACCACATCCCTAAGTATATGTGCGCCATACTATTGTTATTATGGTATAAGATATTTGAGTCTAAGTGTAGATTAATACCAATAGCGAGTGTATGTGGGCAGCGGGGACACTCGTTTTTGTCAGTGGGAGTTATATCCGACTTCCGCCCACGGCGCGAATATCGGATGGCAAACTTCCGCCCTCAAATGGGCTGGGAAGGTGGGTGGTATGATAAAGTCATATGGGAATGACGCATATCCGCCCAAAGCGGATGGATGAGAGATCGAACTTCCGCCCATAACAAGGAGAGATAAAAGGAGGAGCTGGTATACCGCACGGCCAATCCCATGAATAAGTCTATTCGACGAAACATGTCGGGGCGTGGCTATGCGGTAACCGTCTGACGGATTATTCGACGTCACAGGATCGAACTGAGTAGCGAAGGATCAGTGAGTGATAGCAGGAAGTTGGTGAGATCTCACTGTGATTACTGAGGGTCCGCCGCGACCTATACACTCGCTTTTCGGTGCATTGTGCTTTGGATTTGCAGTGGTTTTAATATGCCTATTTAAGTTTTGTTTTAGGTAATTGCAATATTTGGAGTGTGTGTTTTGGTGTGTAATTAAACTGATTTTACGTTACTACACTATTTGGAGCTTTTTCTTATATTTGCATATGGAATAATCCCTTAAAACACCTGATTTGAGTCTGGAGGATCGTTTGCACAGCTTTGTGAGATTTCTGTACACGTTTTTATGCCAAACACGAGAGTGTGAGGCAACTTGCTTTGGTGAGTGTCCATCTGATGGGAGAGGGATCACGAAACACTGAACACTGTGTGTGGTGGAGGATTGGAAGAAGATTTTTTCTCACGCATTTGGATTGAATTTGTGTGGACTTTATTTTACTTGTGCACATTATTCACTTATGTCACAGGGTGTATATATATAATTTTTTGAACAGTATTTTTTTCCCTCGGTTCATTGAATACGGACATAGGGGGGGAGGATACTGCTCTTTAGCGCCGCTGTGTGGGGTCTTTTTGATTTTACACTGTTTTGTTCATATTTATTTATTTAAAGTGGCTGCTTTATATTTAGTATAGGTTTATTTAACCCATAAGCGCAGTGGTGGTATATATGGGAAGGGCACAATTTATTTATACCATTTTTTCACAGTATTATTATTTAACCACTTGCTGCTATGGAAGCTATTAATTTCCTGTCTAATAGACAGATGAATCCTGATAATATCTTTTTAGCGAACCATGACATGGTAGAGAGTGAGGAAGATTACTCAGCATTATTAAAAAACCTGGATAACCTGCTTGAAAAACAGGTTAAGACATGGTGGGATGTGTTTACATTTGAGCACTATGAGAGGGAGAACTTGATCTTTAGAAGCCTGAGGTGGGAGGTATCACCTCAGGATGGACTTAGTGAGCCTAAATATATGGATGAATGGCTCCAATTTTTTAATAGAGTAGGTAGGGAACTGCAAGGTTTGGTCTTAAAAAGGAAACAAATCAAACTAAGTAGACTCAATGAAAAAATTAAAGACATATAAGAAAAATTAGAACCCATTAATGAGTCCAATATGGTAAAGGAATTTAATAATAATATGAAGAAAAAACTGGAAAAAGTAGACCGTGATACACAAAAAAGGAAAGTTAAAAAATTTAATAGAGATTTTACTGATTTTAAGACTAATAATATATATGTTTGGCAAAATACCAGTTTAAATAATGAACAGACACTGAATGATGGTGAAGCTCAAAAGGAAACAACTGTTGCCCCTAAAAAAGCAATAGTGAAAAACATAAGCAATAAAGGAAATAATAATAACAAAAGAGGAGAACAGCCCCCTGTGCATCTACCTCGGGGTGGCACACCCCAAGTGAATAGAAGTGGACAACACGGTGGTAACATATACTCTCCAGGCCCAAATAGATATGGTAGGGATGAATACCAATATAATGGAAATTATCAATCACCCAGAGTAAACTACCCATATGGGGGAAATGACCCTTATGGGTATGGGCCTCAACAAGAACAACAACGATGGTATCAACCACCGATGGAATACCCTCCGGAACCTAGGAACCCGATACCCATTGTGAGGGGGTTAGCTCGGCAGCGGGTGTGTGTGACCCCCGGGATGGGCTCCCCACACAAAAAACAGGCCCAGCAGACGGAGGTTGTGGTTTTCAAAATCAAAAAGGTGCCGTTTATTTTCTATTTACAGTGACAAAAACACAGCAAAGCAAAAGAAACAAACAAAATAAATCCTGGTCAACTTGACCTCTGACTAAACATACAGGTTTCCTAACTAACAACTGGGATCAGCCTAGTGCTGTCCTAGTCCCTGGTTTTAAATGTCCAAGCAAAATATAGCCACACAGGCTTTCTCTCACCGCACAGGGGTTCACTCTCCCTAGACAGTCCACACAGGTCTGCTTCCAGGCATGAGCTAACATCTAATGAATCTGGGCTTTCTTATAGAGGCCTAAATGAGCTGACAAGGTTCAGCTGGACTCATCAACTCCCTGTCTGCACGACGCCCAGCCCTCTCCCTAGAGGTATGAGTCATCAATGAGCCCACTAGTCTCAGCTGGGCTTATACAACTCTCCACCTAGCTGTATAAATCGGCGTAAAGCCTGAATCTGGGCGAAATATATCTACCCCCCTGGATGCAACCAGGTGACTTTACCTTCCTGCTGTCACATACCCCCCCCTCTTGTTTTAACCTCGGGGTTGGAACACCAGCAATCAGGCATTCATGTACTCGAGACAAAGCATCCACATTCCCCATTTGAACGCCAGGGCGATGCTTTACTGTGAAGTTGAATTCCTGTAGGGCCAGGAACCACCTATTCACTCTTCTATTTGTCTCCTTGTTTTGAGCCATCCACTTTAACGGAGCGTGATCCGTAACCATGTCAAAGTGCCTACCTAGCAGATAGTACCGAAGGGAATCTAGAGCCCACTTCACCGCTAAACACTCCTTTTCAACCGTGGCGTAATTTACCTCATGGGACTTCAACTTCCTGCTGAGGTAAATGACTGGGTGCTCTTCCCCGTTCCAGACCTGGGACAATACTGCTCCTAACCCCACATCTGACGCATCACTTTGTACGACAAAGTCTTTAGAGAAGTCGGGTGAGTACAACACTGGCTGGCTACATAAGGCTTGTTTCAAGAATTGGAATGCTGCCTCAGCCTCGGGGGTCCATTTAATCATGACCGACCCTTTCCCCTTCGTCAGGTTGGTTAGGGGCACAGCCTTAGAAGCAAAGTGGGGAATGAATCGCCGATAATACCCAGCGATTCCCAGAAAGGCTCGTACCTGCTTCTTGCTGTTGGGACGTGGCCAACTCTGGATGGCCTCGACTTTGTTGAGTTGGGGTTTTATTACTCCCCTCCCAATGGTGTACCCAAGATATTTGGCCTCCTCCTGCCCAATGGTACACTTCTTGGGGTTAGCCGTAAACCCTGCTTCCCGAACAGAGTCCAGGACTGCTTGCACTTTTGGCAGATGTGAGGCCCAATCTGTGCTATGGACAATTACGTCATCCAGGTAAGCCGCAGCATACTTCCGATGGGGCCTCAGCATCTGGTCCATTTTCCGCTGGAATGTGGCCGGCGCATTCTGTAACCCGAACGGCATTCTTTTATATTGGAACGCCCCGTCTGGGGTTACAAATGCGGTTTTCTCTTTGGCTGACTTGGCCAGGGGGATTTGCCAATACCCTTTTGTGAGGTCAAGAGTCGTCATGTATCGGGCTGTTCCCAGCCGGTCGATCAACTCATCTATACGTGGCATGGGGTAGGTGTCAAATTTTGTAACTTTGTTCAACTGACGAAAATCGTTACAAAATCGCCAGCTCCCATCCGGTTTAGGCACCAACACAATGGGACTAGACCAATCACTTTGGGACTCCTCTATCACCCCTAAGTTCAGCATTTTCTGTACTTCCTCCCGTATTGCCTCCCGTCGGGCCTCTGGGATCCGATAGGGTTTTAACTTCACCCTTTCACCGGGCGGGGTAATAATGTCATGCTCTACCCCAGATGTTTGTCCCGGCAGCTCAGAGAATACCTCCTTGTTGCGAAGCACAAACTCCTTAACCTCCTGTTGTTGGGGTTGTGACAAGGTGGCTGCGATTCCAACCTCAGGAATCACGCAACCAGTTTGAGCTGGTGACCAAGTGTCTGCGACTAGGGACTCTCTATCCCTCCAGGCTTTCAACAGATTAACGTGATAGATCTGTTCGGGCTTTCGCCTTCCTGGTTGTCTGACCTTGTAATTCACTTCGCTCACTTTTTCCATTATCTCGTAGGGGCCTTGCCATTTGGCAAGGAATTTACTTTCAACCGTAGGGACAAGTACCAATATCCTATCCCCCGGGGAAAAGGTACGGGTCTTGGCTCCACGGTTGTACACTCTCTGCTGTGCCAACTGCGCTTGGGCCAAATGTTCCTTCACGATGGGCATTACCTGTGCAATTCGATCTTGCATCAGGGCGACATGCTCAATCACACTCCTGTGGGGAGAACTCTCACTTTCCCAAGTTTCCTTGGCAATATCCAACAGCCCTCTTGGGTGTCTCCCATACAGTAACTCAAAGGGGGAGAATCCCGTAGAGGATTGGGGCACCTCCCTAATAGCAAACATCAAATAAGGAAGTAGACAGTCCCAATCCTTTCCATCCCTATCCACCACTTTCTTCAACATTTGTTTTAGGGTTTTGTTGAATCTTTCAACCAGCCCATCGGTTTGGGGGTGATACACAGATGTACGTAATTGCGTCACTTTGAACAATTTACACAGCTCCTTCATAACCCGGGACATAAAGGGTGTACCTTGGTCCGTAAGCAGTTCTTTACAAATACCCACCCGGCTAAAAACAAGAGATAGCTCTTTGGCTATGGTTTTGGCCGAGGTATTTCTGAGAGGGATCGCTTCTGGATAACGGGTGGCATAGTCCATTATAACCAATATGTACTGGTGCCCCCTAGCGGACTTGATTATAGGACCTACCAAATCCATTGCGATTCTCTCAAACGGGACCTCAATGATGGGTAGAGGGACCAGCGGGCTACGGAAGTGTGGCATCGGGGCCGACCTCTGACACACAGGGCAGGAGGAACAATAATTTTCTATGTCCTTCATCACCCCAGGCCAATAGAATCTCTGTAATACCCTCTCTCGGGTTTTCTCTGTCCCCAGATGACCTCCAAGAATGTGCCCATGGGCCAACTCCAACACCAACTTCCTGTAAGGTTTGGGCACCACAAGCTGCTCAACGGTTTCTTCTGCCCTTTTTGCCACCCGATACAGTAGGTCCTTCTCTACGCTGAAGTATGGGTAAGTGCAGGTATTATCTGGGTTCACTAACTCGCCATCTATTTTCACTACGTTTTCCCGTGCCTTTATTAGGGCGGGGTCTTTCAACTGTTCTGTGGCAAAGTTTTCCCTGTGAACCTCAAGATCAGAAAACTCCACAGACGGTAGGTTTTCGTCTGAGGAGGTGGGCTCCTCTCCAGTTTCTTGAGTCTCCCCTGCCAATACTGACAAGGGAAATTCGGGAGAGTCCTCACCACTCTCAGAGGAGTTCTGGCTATCATATTCCTGGTACATAGGGGCACCAGTGGGGGGCTCAGGATCATCCCACAGTTCCCAGAACTTCGGAAAATCCCTTCCCACAATGGCGTCATGCGGTAACTGAGACACTAAGCCCACTGGATGAGAAAGGGTACCTTTGGGGGTCTCGAAACACACTGTAGTCACTGGATACTCTCGGGTGTCCCCATGCACACAAATAACAGCTACCTTGCTATTCCCAGAGACCTCTGTTTTAACTAATTCAGCCTTTATCAGGGTCACAAGGCTACCTGAATCCAGCAATACCACAACATTTCTACCATTAATACACATTTTGCATAAATGTTTCTCAGTTCCCCGAATGGCAGTGCATGCGACTGTCGCACACAGCGACTGACGTCTGCCCGTCAGAAAGTCACACTGCATGGGTTCCTCCAAAACCGGGCAATTTGCTGCAATATGTCCCGCTTGCCGGCAGCGGTAGCAAATGATCCTTCTTGCCGCCTCTTGAGCCGCTGATTTCCCAGGCTGTTCTCGCCAAACTTGGGGTAGAGCTCCCACCCTCTCACTCTCTCCACCCTTACCCCTTGGAATCATCTTATCCGCCCCTGGGGATGGTCTGGTCTTAGGGTGGAAAGTCCGAGTGTCTCTGGAAGAGGCCGTCAGGTTCTCTGTAGCCAAGTATTTCTCCACACGATCCACAAGACCATCGGCCGTCTCTGGGTCTCCATGGCTTACCCACTTTTGGATGGCAGTAGGAAGAGCTCTCAAAAACCGATCCATTACAACACGTTCCACAATCTTTGGTGCGGACAAAGTCTCTGGCTGTAGCCACTTTCTGCTCAGGTGAATGAGATCATACATTTGAGACCTGGGGGGTTTTCCAAGCTGGAAAGTCCAGTTATGCACACGCTGAGCCCGGACAGCCAGGGTGACACCCAGCCTTGCCAATATTTCAGCTTTTAGCATCACATAGTCTTTTGCTTGGTCAGGCTCTAGGTCATAGTAAGCTTTCTGCGATTCACCCGTTAACAGAGGAGCCACCAGTCCAGCCCACTGCTCCTCAGGCCACTTTTCTCTTTCAGCAGTCCTTTCAAACGTGGTCAAAAATACCTCTGGATCATCCTCTCCAGTCATTTTTGTCAATAAACGACTCACCCCAAAGGACGCGGTATTAGTGGGACGGCTTTCCTCACTGGTCTGCGGACGTTGCTGCATTACTGCTTCCATTTGTTGTAGTCTCTGCTCTTGCTTCTGTAATAGGTCTATGAAGCGGGCCTCAGATCGTTGCTGGGCTTGTTGCTGAGCTTCCAGACTCTGTTGGTGAGCTTGCTGCTGGGCTGCAAGGCTCTGTTGATGAGCTTGCTGCTGGGCTGCGAAGTTCTGTTGTTGAGCTGCAAGGCTCTTTTGCAAACCTGCATTTGTCTGCTGTTGATTGGCATTTGCTAGAGCCAGCTGTTTCAGTATCTCCTCCATGCTGGCTTAAAAAAAAACTGCCACTGGTTCTCCACCAACTGTGAGGGGGTTAGCTCGGCAGCGGGTGTGTGTGACCCCCGGGATGGGCTCCCCACACAAAAAACAGGCCCAGCAGACGGAGGTTGTGGTTTTCAAAATCAAAAAGGTGCCGTTTATTTTCTATTTACAGTGACAAAAACACAGCAAAGCAAAAGAAACAAACAAAATAAATCCTGGTCAACTTGACCTCTGACTAAACATACAGGTTTCCTAACTAACAACTGGGATCAGCCTAGTGCTGTCCTAGTCCCTGGTTTTAAATGTCCAAGCAAAATATAGCCACACAGGCTTTCTCTCACCGCACAGGGGTTCACTCTCCCTAGACAGTCCACACAGGTCTGCTTCCAGGCATGAGCTAACATCTAATGAATCTGGGCTTTCTTATAGAGGCCTAAATGAGCTGACAAGGTTCAGCTGGACTCATCAACTCCCTGTCTGCACGACGCCCAGCCCTCTCCCTAGAGGTATGAGTCATCAATGAGCCCACTAGTCTCAGCTGGGCTTATACAACTCTCCACCTAGCTGTATAAATCGGCGTAAAGCCTGAATCTGGGCGAAATATATCTACCCCCCTGGATGCAACCAGGTGACTTTACCTTCCTGCTGTCACACCATCTATACCCTAGTCTACTTAGTTTGATTTGTTTCCTTTTTAAGACCAAACCTTGCAGTTCCCTACCTACTCTATTAAAAAATTGGAGCCATTCATCCATATATTTAGGCTCACTAAGTCCATCCTGAGGTGATACCTCCCACCTCAGGCTTCTAAAGATCAAGTTCTCCCTCTCATAGTGCTCAAATGTAAACACATCCCACCATGTCTTAACCTGTTTTTCAAGCAGGTTATCCAGGTTTTTTAATAATGCTGAGTAATCTTCCTCACTCTCTACCATGTCATGGTTCGCTAAAAAGATATTATCAGGATTCATCTGTCTATTAGACAGGAAATTAATAGCTTCCATAGCAGCAAGTGGTTAAATAATAATACTGTGAAAAAATTGTATAAATAAATTGTGCCCTTCCCATATATACCACCACTGCGCTTATGGGTTAAATAAACCTATACTAAATATAAAGCAGCCACTTTAAATAAATAAATATGAACAAAACAGTGTAAAATCAAAAAGACCCCACACAGCGGTGCTAAAGAGCAGTATCCTCCCCCCCTATGTCCGTATTCAATGAACCGAGGGAAAAAAATACTGTTCAAAAAATGATATATATACACCCTGTGACATAAGTGAATAATGTGCACAAGTAAAATAAAGTCCACACAAATTCAATCCAAATGCGTGAGAAAAAATCTTCTTCCAATCCTCCACCACACACAGTGTTCAGTGTTTCGTGATCCCTCTCCCATCAGATGGACACTCACCAAAGCAAGTTGCCTCACACTCTCGTGTTTGGCATAAAAACGTGTACAGAAATCTCACAAAGCTGTGCAAACGATCCTCCAGACCCAAATCAGGTGTTTTAAGGGATTGTATATTAAAGAAAGTGTCAAAAGTCTTGAAAACAAGAAGGACATTATTATCTGCCCGACGGACAAGGGGGGAGAAGTAGTGATAATGGACAAACCCATGTACCATAAACAACTGATGGATCTATTGGATGATCAGATCACATATAAGAAGTTGCGATCTGACCCAATAGAAATATATAGAACACAGTTGGTGTCCTTGGTTGAATGGGGGTATATGACCAATGCTCTAAATTTGAAAAAAAATAGATACTTGGTCCCCTCTGCTTGCAGAATTCCGGTGATCTACACACTGCCGAAAATACATAAAAACGCTTTGAACCCTCCAGCACGTCCAATCGTGAATGGAATAGGTTCTGTAACTTCTAGACTGGGAGAATATTTAGATAAATTTTTACAACCTAGCGTGAAGGATACAAAGGCTTATTTGAAAGACACAGCTGACTTATTACAACTGTTAGAAAAAGTGGAAATTAATATGGATTCTGAGACGTATTTAGTTACAGCAGATGTGTCAGCCTTATATACTGTTATTCAGCATGAAGATGCAGCGTTAGCACTAAATTGGGCTTTGAGTAAGAGAGACGATATTCCGGATATGCAAAAACGTTTTTTAGGACACGTATTGGACTTTTGCATGAGCCATAACTATTTTTGGTACCATGACTGCTTCTTCTCACAACAGGTTGGCGTGGCTATGGGGGCTAAGTTTGCCCCCAGCCTTGCCAACCTGTTCATGGCCGAGTGGGAGGATAAACATATTTTCAGGAATAAAAAACCACAATTACGTTTCTATCGACGTTTCATTGATGACCTCCTATTTATCTGGGAGGGATCAAAAGAATCAGTGATTGAGTTCTTAGAAATATTAAATAATAATAATAACAACATAAAGTTGGATTACCAAATCAGTAATGAGGAGATAAACTTTCTTGACGTTACTATTATGAAGGGATTAGGATGCTTGAATACCCGAGTATATTTCAAGCCCACGGACCGAAATAGTTATATTTCAATTAGGAGTGGACATCATCCAGCCTGGATACGAAATATCCCAAAAGGTCAGATACTCCGGGTGCGACGCAACTGCACTAGTCAGGAGGATTTTGTGATTTAGGCGAATGTGTTGAAAGAAAATTTTTTACAGAAAGGGTATAGGGAGGAACCACTTCAAAATTTGATACATGAAATAGGTGAAGCCCCAAGGAGCCAATGTTTTGGAAATAAAGCAATTCAGATTAATGATGGACAACATCAATGGGGCTTTATAACAGGTTTTCATCATCAATATAAGGAGATTGAGACTATTATTAAAAAACATTGGCACATTTTGGGGCGTGACAGACATCTGGGGGATTCTCTACCCAACACACCAAAATTCATATACAGAAGAGCCCCGAGTTTTGGTGATAGGGTGGTCAATAAAATTTTGGACCCCCCAAATGAACATATCCTGCGCTTTGATTTGAAAGGATTTTACTCGTGTAGGAGATGCAAGTGCTGCAGAACAGTAAAAGTGCAAAATAAAGGGATAATAAGTGTTACCAATAAGGACCAGGAAACATTTGATATTAAAGAATTTATATCCTGTAATTCGTCTTATGTGGTATACCTCATGTGGTGCCCTTGTGGGCTTTATTACGTGGGTAGAACTAAAAGACTACTTAAGACACGTATAGGCGAACACCTTACTAATATAAAAAATGGTTTTAAATACCATAGTGTGTCGCTGCACTTTAAGGAAAAACACCAGCAGGATCCCTCTTTAATACAGTTCTGTGGCATAGATTATGTGCATCCATCATGGAGAGGCTCAAATCGCGTGAGAGATTTATCACAAAGAGAGACTAAATGGATATTTCTTTTAAAAAGTCTTTATCCTAGAGGCCTCAACATTGAATTGGATTTGAACTGTTTTATTAATAACTTTTAAATGATTTTAAAGAATTTTAAATAATTTTAGTTATTTTTAATATATTTGATTAATAATTTTAATTATTGAGATATTTGGGTGTCCATTACATTTATTTTATAGCTTTCCAGTACGGTCTAGGTCTGATAGTACATTTAATCAGTGAATGTATATTACAGACATAATGTTTTCCAGTAACGGTTTCCTGTAATTTATACACAGGTGCATCAGTTTATTAAGATGCATATACATACTATGTGTGATATAGGATAACGTTTTTATGAGTCATGATATTTGCAGTATGTATATATATATACCGTATTTATCGGCGTATAACACGCACTTTTTTCCCCTTAAAATCAGGGGAAAATCGTGGGTGCGTGTTATACGCCGATACTCCGTCGAATTCCCCTGCTGAAAACGAGCGAGAGGAGCGAGCGGAGCCGAAGCCGAAGTACAATCGGCTTTACTCGGCTCCTCTCGCAGTCCCGCCCATCTCTGACTGCGCCGCTGACATAGAGAAAGCCGAGTGTACTTCGCCTAGTCTCGGCTTCTCTCGCAGTCCTGCCTGTGACTGTGAGCAGACACGAGTCTAGCCGAAGTACACTCGGCTTTCTCCGTCAGCGGCGCAGTCAGTGGAGATGGGCGGAACTGCGAGAGGAGCCGAGTCCAGCCGAAGTACACTCGGCCCCGCTCGCTCCTCTCCACAGAAATCGGCGCCAAATTTTAAAAACCGCCGGGACTGACACGATCGCAAAGGCACTGGGCAAGGCTGCAGATGGACAGATGAACACTGGGCACGGCTGCAGATGGACAGATGGACACTGGGCACGGCTGCAGATGGACAGATGGACACTGGGCAAGGCTGCAGATGGACACTGGGCAAGGCTGCATGCTGCATTTAAATGTAAGTTTTTTTTCCTTGAATTTCCCTCCTAAAAGTTTTTTTCCTTAAAATTCCCTCCTAAACTTGGGGTGCGTGTTATACGCCGGTGCGTGTTATACGCCGATAAATACGGTATATATATATATATATATATATGTATATATATATTAATAATTTTTTCTCTATATAAAAAATCTAATATTTACTATATATTTTTTTGTTTAGAATACTCGGTGTCTTTGATCCCATAACTGAGTATATCAGAATCATAGAAAAAAAAGAGTAGTAATAATAATGATAATAGGTAGACTAATATTAAGATCTCATGGTGCTATTTGTGTTTTAAATTATGTAATTTACATTATTATTAATGTTTTTTATATTGAATAACACTGAACCACATCCCTAAGTATATGTGTGCCACACTATTGTTATTATGGTATAAGATATTTGAGTCTAAGTGTAGATTAATACCAATAGCGAGTGTATGTGGGCAGCGGGGACACTCGTTTTTGTCAGTGGGAGTTATATCCGACTTCCGCCCACGGCACGAATATCGGATGGCAAACTTCCACCCTCAAATGGGCTGGGAAGGTGGGTGGTATGATAAAGTCATATGGGAATGACGCATATCCGCCCAAAGCGGATGGATGAGAGATCGAACTTCCGCCCATAACAAGGAGAGATAAAAGGAGGAGCTGGTATACCGCACGGCCAATCCCATGAATAAGTCTATTCGACGAAACATGTCGGGGCGTGGCTATGCGGTAACCGTCTGACGGATTATTCGACGTCACAGGATCGAACTGAGTAGTGAAGGATCAGTGAGTGGTAGCAGGAAGTTGGTGAGATCTCACTGTGATTACTGAGGGTCCGCCGCGACCTATACACTCGCTTTTCGGTGCATTGTGCTTTGGATTTGCAGTGGTTTTAATATGCCTATTTAAGTTTTGTTTTAGGTAATTGCAATATTTGGAGTGTGTGTTTTGGTGTGTAATTAAACTGATTTTACGTTACTACACTATTTGGAGCTTTTTCTTATATTTGCATATGGAGTAATCCCTTAAAACACCTGATTTGAGTCTGGAGGATCGTTTGCACAGCTTTGTGAGATTTCTGTACACGTTTTTATGCCAAACACGAGAGTGTGAGGCAACTTGCTTTGGTGAGTGTCCATCTGATGGGAGAGGGATCACGAAACACTGAACACTGTGTGTGGTGGAGGATTGGAAGAAGATTTTTTCTCACGTATTTGGATTGAATTTGTGTGGACTTTATTTTACTTGTGCACGTTATTCACTTATGTCACAGGGTGTATATATATATATAATTTTTTGAACAGTATTTTTTTCCCTCGGTCCATTGAATACGGACATAGGGGGGGAGGATACTGCTCTTTAGCGCCGCTGTGTGGGGTCTTTTTGATTTTACACTGTTTTGTTCATATTTATTTATTTAAAGTGGCTGCTTTATATTTAGTATAGGTTTATTTAACCCATAAGCGCAGTGGTGGTATATATGGGAAGGGCACAATTTATTTATACCATTTTTTCACAATAACCTGGATATCATCTAGGGACCCTTGTATCCTTATAAATGGTTCTCATTGCAATAATAGACTTCCTTTGTGCAAATGAGCAGCGATAAAAATCCTCCCAGGTAGGTGCATATACGGTATTGAGAAAAATAAGGGGGTCCCAAATAGTGTAATATGTAAAAACTAGAGTATTTTATTAAAACAAACTTGTAGTACTCACATTAAAAACAAAGATACAAGCTATTCACCACAAGCGGCGAGCTCGCACACTGACGTCACTTTCGGTGCCTGTCTGTTCCGACGCGTAGTGGCACGATCACATGACTTCATCAGGGAACGCTACGCGTGACGTCAGCGTGCGAGCTCACCGCTCGTGGTGAATAGCTTGTATCTTTGTTTTTAATGTAAGTACCACAAGTTTGTTTTAATACAATACTCTGTTTTTTACATATTACACTATTTGGGACCCCCTTATTTTTCTCAATACCGTATATGCACCTACCTGGGAGGATTTTTATCCCTGCTCATTTGCACAAAGGAAGTCTATTATTGCAATGAGAACCACTTATCAGGATACAAGGGTCCCTAGATGATATCCAGGTTATGCCATCTATAAGAAGCCCCTAATGTGATTCACTGCAGGACCCCGGTTTTCCATTGTCTCTATTTATACGCTGAAACGTCACAGTTTAAGGGCCATTCTGCACTGAGGTGTTATTGCACTGAAGAGTTTACTGTTTACATTGCTTCACTTGCACAGGGTGTTAGAGGGATTCTAGCACATTACTGTTCACCTTTTCCATCATCATTTATTTATTGGATTAAGGACATTTGTTCACTTGGACTTTTACTCCTTTGTATTGTCACTTTTGGCACTTTTTTTTTTTTTACATTCTTGTTTCAGAATTCTGGATCTTATTATGTTTATATTATCAATTTAAACACTTAACACTTTATATTGTTTACACATCATTTTGTTTGCTATTACTTACAGCGCAGCACCATTCATTTATTTTATTCTACCTTTTTGGCTATGGATTGACCATTCCGGTGTTTGCGTTTTACCTTCTCTTTTCTGGTAGCGCTGGAATACTTTTTACATTTTTTCAGCTCTATTGGGAGATTTCCCTTCTATTCTTGTTCCACGTGAAAACCCCAAATTTAGGACCTTTTTTTTCCACTTTCACTCTCGGTTTTAACAGGACAAATAGAAAGGGCGAATCTCCCAAACAGGGGCACAGACGGCAATAAAAACCTGACAGGTGTTCTAATCCATCTGCATTCTATTCAAATTTTTTTTTTTTACCTCCAGTCATATTTTTTGCTCCAGTACAGCAGTGGCTAGGCACCCGTCAGGAAGTGCAATGCAATTTTTCAAGAGGAATTCAAGACAAAGGGAACATTTTCAGAGTAGGGTTTATAGTTTATACACTTCTTGATGTTCCTTATCTAATAGCAAGTCTTCACGTTTTGAAGCAGTAATAGGTAAGCTAGTAGTATTTATTTCACAATTATGATAACAGGTACTGTTGGGAAAATCCATGACAATATTTGTAGTGTAAAAGTTACGTATTTTATGTGAATTAACCTAGTTTAGGGAATATTCTAATTCCAGTTGTGTTAAATATGATTTGGTTTCTAGTTGTGTCTGATGCAACACTATCTATGTATTTTCTTTACCTCATTCCAGTGCCTGGTTAACAGATGCTCTGCATGTGTTTCCCTTTCCCCATTTATTTCATTGTTTGAAGATTCTTGACATTTTTTTCTGCGGAACAGATAATATTGTTCCTGGTGGTTAGAACGATTTCAAAGGACATCATATGGCTTGCAGCTTCATGTAATTTGTGCTAAACTAAAGAATGTAATTATATATAAACAATAAGTCTATATTGTCTCACAGCAATCAGATAAAAATATTCATTCTCTGTCATTTTCCATTGCTGATTTTAATCTAACTGGCTCCTGTGGGGCAACACTGACAGCTAAATACGTCTACACAAGCATAGAGGCTCTTAGTCTTTGGCATTTTATATTATGCCTGTTTTTATTTTATTTCATTTTTTTTTTGTTTTTTTTATTGTGCAACATATGTATACTGTAAGATTATTTATTTAACCACTTCAATACCAGTCACTTTCCCCGCTTCCTGCCCAGTACAATTTTCAGCTTTCAGTGTTGTCGCACTTTGAATGACAATTGCACAATCATGCAATATTGTACCAAAACTAAATTTTATAATTTTCTTACCACAAATAGAGCTTTATTTTGGTGGTATTTGATCACCTATGGGGGTTTTATTTTTTGCTAGAGAAACGAAAAAAGACCGAAATCTTTGAAAAAAATTTTTTTTCTTAGTTTCTGTCATAAAATTATGTTTTCTCCTTCACTGTCGGGCACTAATGAGGTGGCACTGATGGGCACTTATGAGTTGGCACTGATAAGGTGGCACTGATGGGTACTGATGAGGAGGCACTGATATGTAGACTTCATGGGCACTGATATGCAGCACTGATGGGGACCGATAGGCGGCACTCATATGCAGCACTGATGGGCACTGATAGGCGGCACTGGGCACTGATAGGTGGCACTGATAGGCACTGACAGGCTGCATTGATGGGCACTGACCAGCAGCACTGATTGACACTGATAGGCGGCACTGACAGATGGCACTGATGGACACTAATATATGGCACTGATTGGCAGCAATGATGATGAGGTACTGACAGGTGATACTGCTGGGCACTGATTGGCGCTGTGATGGGCACTGATTGGCACTGTGGTGGGCACTGAGAGACTTTATTGAGGGGCACTGACTGGCAGCTGTTGAGCACTGATTGGCAGCTGATGGGCACATCTGATGGGGGCTGTGCTAATAATCAATGTGCTGATTATCAGCACAGACCCCCCCTCTGACAAGCAGAGCCGCTAATCAGCTCTCCCTGTCAGCGTGAACCGAGGAATGCCGTTTACCGGCACTTCCTGGTTCACGCGATGATCAGCTGTGATTGGTTACTGCTGATCACGTGGTAAGAAGCCTCTGACAGAGGCTTCTCATCATGATCGGAGATGCGGCGTGTCAGACAGACACGCCACACTCGCGATCACCGCTCTGCGTGCCCCTGTGGGCGTGCGCCGGCATGTTATTCTGCTGGACATCATATGACGCCTAGTCAGGATAACAGAACTACTTCCCGGCCATAAATCTGCTATAGGCCGGGCGGGAAGTGATTAATTTTGTATTTATTAAATTTTCTGTGTCCAATTTATGTGGGTTACTTTATTAAAGTATTTATTTTACGTTACTGGACTGTATTTTTTATTCATTAAATTCATGATAATTAAAAAGTCGAATATAATACAATTATATATCAAACTTTTATTATTTTTTAAAAACTGTAATTTTCGGTTTCAGTTTTCGGCCAAGTGCATTCTTCATTTTTGGTTTAGGCACCAAAATTTCCATTCGGCGCACCCCTAGTTTTTATTTAGCTTACAATGATAAATGCAGCTAAAGAATAGTATGCATAAACATTTAAGTGTAAACTATGTTATAAAATAAATAAAAAAAATTAAATTCATCTAAACAAAATGCTTCACATACTTGGGGTCGTCGGTTCAAATCCCAACCATGACACTACCTGCATGGCATTTGCATGTTCTCCCTGGGCCTGCATGAGTTTCCTGTGTACTCCTGTTTCCTCCCACACTCGAAAGACAGCCCCCCCCCCCGACAAAATTCCAGGTGCTAAGCTTGTTGCTCAAAAAGGAGCAGGAGCTTCTTTTGGGCAACAGTGTCACACGTTGCGATTTGCCACGACTGCAGCTAAATTTTCCGTGTGGCAAAATCGCACCACGCTTGGGGTGCCATTAAGAAGGTTAGTGTAGTATAGTGGCAGGTTAGGGCAATATAGAGTATTATAGTGGCAGGTTAGGGCAGAAGGGTAATATAGTGGCATGTCTGGGTAGTATAAGGTAATATAGTGGCAGGTTAAGGAAGTATAGGGTATTATAGTGGCAGGTTGGGGCAGTATAGGGTATTAGAGTAGCAGGTCTGGGTAGTATAAGGTATTATAGTGGCAGGTTAGGGTAGTATAAGGCATTATAGAGCCAGGTTAGGGCAGTATAGGGTATTATAGTGGCAGGTTAGGGTAGTATAAGGTATTATAGTGGCAGGTTAGGGTAGTATAAGATATTATAGTGGCAGGTTAGGCTAGTAAAAGGTATTATAGTGGCAGGTTAGTGTAGTATAAGGTATTATGGTGGCAGGTTAGGGTAGTATAAGGTATTGTGGTGGTAGGTTAGAGCAGTATAGGGTGTTATGGTGGCAGGTCTGGGTAGTATAAGGTAATAAAGTGTCAGGTTAGGGTAGTATAAGGTATTATAGTGGCAGGTTAGGGCAGTATAGGGTATTATAGTGGCAGGTTAGGGTCGTATAAAGTATTATAGTGGCAGGTTAGGATAGTATAAGATATTATAGTGGCAGGTTAGGGTGGTATAGGTATTATAGTGGCACGTTAGGGCAGTATAGAGTATTATAGTGGCAGGTGTGGATGGTATAAGGTATTACAGTGGCAGGTTAGGGTAGTATAAGCCGTTATAGTGGCAGGTTAGGGTAGTATAAGGTATTAAAGTGGCAGATCAGGCTAGTATAAGGTATTAACCACTTAAGGACTGCGCACTGTAGATATACGTTGGCAGAATGGCACAGACAGGCATAATCACGTACCTGTACATGGCCCTTTAAATGCCTGCCGTGTGGTCACGCGCGTGCGCCGCCGGCGGCGCGCTCGCGACCCTGCCGCCTTCTGCGTCAGTCGGACCGTGGGTCCCACGGACTCGATCGCCGCGGGGATCCCCGCGATCGTCTCACGGAGGTATAGAGCAGGGAGATGCTTGTGTAGCTCTGCCTAGTGACAATGACACTGGTCTCGGCTCCGTGTACACAGAGCGAAGATCAGTGTCATGTGACACAGAGCCCAACCCCCCCTCAGTTAGAAACACAATGCAGGGAACACTTCAATAAACGGCGATTGCGATTTTTTTTTTTTACCAAAAATATGTAGAAGAATATGCATCGGCCTAAACTGAGGGAAAAAAATGTTTTTTTATATATTTTTGGGGGATATTTATTATAGCAAAAAGTAAAAAATATTGCATTTTTTTCAAAATTGTCGCTCTACTTTTGTTTATAGCGCAAAAAATAAAAACCGCAGAGGTGATCAAATACCACCAAAAGAAAGCTTTGTGGGGAAAAAGGGACGTCAATTTTGTTTGGAAGCCACGTCGCACGACAGCGGAATTGTCAGTTAAAGCGACGCAGTGCCGAATCGCAGAAAGGGGCCTGGTCTTAAACCAGCCAAAATGGTCCGGGGCTTAAGTGGTTAAAGTGGCAGGTCAGGGTAGTATAAGGTAATATAGAGCCAGGTTAGGGCAGTATAGATTATTATTGTGGCAGGTTAGGGTAGTATAAGGTATTATAGTGGCAGGTTAGGGCGTTTTTTTGGGAAAGCTTATCACTGCATAATTGAGCATAGAGGTTTACAGACCATTCCCCACTCTTAGTGGAGTCCTTGAGAGACTTGTCTGGGGGGACTATGTGAAAGCTCTATCTTCTGGCTTCACCTTTAATAGAGGGTCAGCCCACTGTTGACTGATTTAGAAGTTCAAAGCTGCCTTGTGTCCTGTGCACACTTCCTGTGTTATCTCCAGTAGTCCTTGTTTTTCACTACAGAACAATTATGCTTTTGCTCTTGCTTATGCTCTAGAGATGAGGAGAATGGAAGGAATTCTGTAGTTTAAAACAGACAACTTGGAAGGGGTGACATCTATCTTGGGAATTTAGTACATAAAAGAGCATGTGGTTTAACTTGGCACTATGTATCATGCAAAAACAGCACAGCTTACCAACATCAAAAAATTATCCCAATGGTGAAGTATAGTGGAGGGAACATCATGATTCTGGCTTGCCTCACTGCCCCAGGGCCTGGACCACTTGCCATCACCAAGGGAAAAATGAGATCCCAAGTTTACTAAAATATCCTACAGTGGCTGTCCGCCATCTAAAGCTTAGTAGAAATTGAGTGATGCAGCAGCACAATGACCATAAGCATCAAAATAAATTCACCACAGACTGGCTTCAGGAAAAGAAAATACGCCTTTTGGATTGACCCTGTCAGAGCTCAGACCTTAACTCCATTGAAATGCTGTGGAATGACCTCAAGAGAGCCATTCACACCAGACATCCTACAAAGGTGTCTGAGCTGAAGCAGTTTTGTAAAGAGGAATGGTCAAAAATTCCTTTGAACTTTGGTCTGAGCTATGGAAAACACTTGCCTATTAACTTCAATGGTTCACTTACTTTTTCCTCCAGCACTGTGAAAGTTAAATGGGTGTATGTTTTGCTTTTCGTTTATCTAGCAAGGTTACTCTGTGGTATAACAAGGAAGCTGAGACTTCTGCAGTGTGTAAATGTGCTTTTACTATATTTATGTGCCTTTCCCTATTTTCAGATTCAATATGTAGAGCATGCAGGACATGCAAACCAAACACAGCAACTGCCCGCATCTCTCCCTTACTGAACCCAAAACTTTTGAGACTAAAATCTGAGGAAATATCAGAGACTCCATCCCCCCAAGCTCTGTTCAAAGGAGAAGCATATCCAGCCAGCTCCTTTGCAACAGACATCCACTGACTATTTCTGGCCCAGATAGGAAGGGTGCACGCCTTCAAGTCCTCCTGCACACCAGAAACCTTTGCAGCTTTACTCTTCCTAAACAGTGTACGCAACATTTTCCCCCCAGCACAAGCAAAAAATACACACCACAGAAAACAGGTCAGCTTCTGTTGAAATTTTAGCACAAATTCCGTCTACGAGCCCCCATATGTTTTGCTTTTCGTTTATCTAGCAAGGTTACTCTGTGGTATAACAAGGAAGCTGAGACTTCTGCAGTGTGTAAATGTGCTTTTACTATACAAGATGCTGTACATACAAAACTATTACAATATTAGGAATATACTACAAGACTGACAGATCTCTATAACAAGCAAAATGCCTAGCAAATAGAACAGCCTATGGTCTATAACAGTAAATACATTTAAAGGTTACTTAACTTCGATTACTCGTGATCTCCATTGGCAATGATTCTTCTTGGAGACCAGGTCCTGTTCTTCTTCCTGAGTGGCTTCTCACTGATCTTACAGCAACATGGTGTGTGTCTCCCTCCTAGCTTAGGCCTGCTTTTATGTGTGCTGTTTACCATTGTTACCAAACAGAAAACATAGATGTTTACTGTAGCTGTATTTCAACAATAGCATTGAATACAATAATGCTATCTACCTATTGTCTACTCAAACAAATTCTTTTCAGTTTGAGAGCTGAAAGAAATCTCAAACAGGTAATGTCTTACTGTGGCTATAGAGACATTAGCCTATTGGATACAACAATGGTATCTAACCTATTGTCTACTCAAACCAAAACCTGTAATCTAAACTGTCATTCTTTTAGTTTGAGAGCTGAAGAAATCTCAAACGAGTAAAACATTTGATTTGAGAAATCTACTCAAATCAAAATACTGACAGTAATCTGACCAACTCACTATTGTAAAATTGTCCCATGTATCCTATGTCTGATTAATAATAATAAAAATCATATTTTTAACAAACGCAATACAGTGTATTCAGTACAGACACGGGAAATTCTAATTATTTTGGTGTTATCAGCATAAGCACCTTGTGTTTTCTGTAAGTTTCACTTAGATGAGTATCAGATCACATTTTATGTCAAATTACTGCAGAAAAACTGTTAATTCTAATGGGTTTACATTTTCTTGCCACTGCATGTTGCTAACTACAAATTCCCTCTAAGGCCTTGTTTAGACTTGTGGTGGTGGGGTGGCAAAAATGTGCAGTCAAGTTTAAAGCGGAGTTCCACCTAAAAATGGAACTTCCGCTTTTCTGAACCCTCCCCCCTCCGGTGTCACATTTGGCACCTTTCAGGGGGGAGGGGGGTACAGATGCCTGTCTAAGACAGGTATTTGCACCCACTTCCGGGAACAGACTCGTGCGGGAGTCACGCCCCTACCCGCACCCCCGCTGTCTTCTGGGAAACACACTGTTCCCAGGAGAGAGCGGGGAACCAGTGACGGCGTGCCGCGCTACTCGCGCATGTGCAGTAGGGAACCGGACAGTGAAGCAGCAATGCTTCACTTCCCGATTCCCTCGCCGAGGATGGCGGCGGGTGCAGCCGAGGGATGAGCGATTGCTCGTCCCCAGCTGTTAACATCAAAAGTCAGCAGCTGCAGTGTTTGTAGCTGCTGGCTTTTAAAAAAAATTTTTGGCCGGAACCTCCGCTTTAAGCTGCAATAAACAGCAGATGGGGGTGTTTACATACTTTGATCGCGCCTGCAGCAAAGTTCACCCAACTTGTAGCCATCGGCAAATGGCAAGCCCCTCTGATTACTACACATTCAAGTCAAAGGGAAAGCTCCGCAAATGCCCCACAACGGCGTGCAATGCACAAAGCTGCAGCATATTTTTCTGCAAAAATGAGGTTGAAACAGGCGGTGAGCAGGCATCGCGTCTCTTACTCACCGTCTGCCAGTAGCCTCTGGAATGCGATCCGAATGTGGATCAGGCTTCAGTGGCAAGGGAGATTTAGATGCATGTCTACACATGACCGGTTTTCCCGTCGGAATAAACTCCGATGGGTTTTTCCGACGGAATTCCGCTCAAGCTGTCTTGCATACACACGGTCACACCAAATTCCGCCCGTCAAGAACGCGGTGACGTACAACATTACGACGAGCCGAGAAAAATTAAGTTCAATGATTCCGAGCATGTGACAAATTTTTAGTCCATCGGAAAAAAAGAGAATATGTTCTCTATCTATCGAATCAAATTATTACCCATATCCACCAGAACCATTAAGAAGTGAAGGAGAGGATGTAGGGCAGGCAGGAGGGTCCAATATAAACAGCAAAAAAAGAAGGATGGAATAACTGGAATATACAATCTTAGTTCTACTGAACTTACACACAAAGAGTTAAATATTTGGAATTTGGGCCTTAAATGTGCCCCAAAGAAATCTCTTAACAAATTTGATGTATATATGGACATCCATAAATACATTCGAAAATTAAACATAAAAAAATATTTTTTGAATAATGGACCGAGTAGTAGCTATCCAGTGAATACTAATATTATAGGGATAGATAGCTGTTTAAAAAACAGATCCCTGTTTAATCCTCCAAACTCCGCTAATCAATGTGGAAGTATTTAAAAATTTGGCTTTGAAAGATCTGGATAAAGTGGCTATCAAAAAGAATATTAACCCTTTACATATCCAGGAAGGTATTGAACAATTACAAGGGAGGAAACATATAGTCATACGTCCAGCAGATAAGGGGGGGGGGGGTCATATTGGATAAAGCCTACTTTGACACCCAACTCGTTAGCATGCTATCAGAAGAGAATACGTATGTTAAGTTGAAGAACAACCCCACAAATGCATATCATGCGGACCTTCAGAGACTAGTCGACATGGGTAGAGACAAAAGGGTTCTAAATAAAAAAGAACATAAATATTTGTCCCCTAGTTTTTGCAGAGTCCCTGTGAGACCACCGGCCCGTCCAATTGTCAATTGTCAATAGTATAGGCTCTGTCACAGCCAGATTAGGCCAGTATTTGGACACATTTCTTCAAGCTAGTGTGTTAAACACTAAAGCCTATCTAAAAGACACTAAGAGCTTTTTGCAATTTATTATCGAGATTGACCTAACAGTGAAGACTAACATATATATTGTGACAGCAGCTGTGTCGTCACTATATTCCGTTATTCAGCACGACGACGCCCTGCTGGCACTCAATTGGGCATTAAGTCAACGGGAGGACATTCCTCATGAACAGAAGGTATTTTTGGGCCAGGCATTGGACTTTTGCCTGTCCCACAACTACCTTTGGTATAACCATAGATTATACTCCCAAAAAAGGGGGGTGGCGATGGGAGCTAGATTTGCGCCCTGACATGTAGATCAGGGGTCCGGACACATGGATAGGGGGACCGTGCCCTCTATGGACGGGCCGCCACTGTTTGCAGCTGTGCCATACTTTTTTCCATTTTTGGATGATGGATTGAACAGAGCTCTGTGAGATGTTCAAAGCTTGGGATATTTTTTTTATAACCTAACCCTGCTTTAAACTTCTCCACAACTTTATCTCTGACCTGTCTGGTGTGTTTCTTGGCCTTCATGATGCTGTTTGTTGACCAAGGTTCTCTATTACACACAGGTGGACTCTATATACGAATTAGGTGACCTCTGAAGGCAATTGGTTCCACTAGATTTTAGTTAGGGGTATCAGAGTAGAGGGGGCTGAATACAAATGCACGCCACACTTTTCAGATATTTATTTGTAAAAAATAAATAAAATCATTCATCATTTTCCTTCCACTCTGTGCAAAATGAGCTGCACAGTGGAGGTAAGTAATGTTAATGTTTGTTATTTAAAAAAACCTTTAGTGTCCCTTTAAGTGACTTTGAACGTGTCATGGTTGTTGGTGCCAGACAGGTTGGTCTGAGTATTTCAAAAACTACTGATCTACTGGGATTTTCACGCTCAAACATCTCTAGGGTTTACAGAGAATGGTCCAAAAAAGAGAAAATATCCAGTGAGCGGGAAGTTGTGTGGAGGAAGATGCCTTGTTAATGTCAGACGTCAGAGGAGAATGGGCAGACTGGTTCGAGATGATAGAAAGGCAACAGTAACTCAAATCACCATTTGTTACAACCAAGGTATGCAGAATAACCATCTCTGAATGCACAATACATCAAACCTTGAAGCAGATGGGCTACAGCAGCAGAAGACCACACCCGCATGCCACTCTTGTCAGTTAAGAACTGGAATCTGAGGCTACAATTTGCACAGGCTCACCAAAATTAGACAATAGAAAATTGGAAAAACGTTGCCTGATCTGACGAGTCTTTATTTCAGCTGCGCCATTCAGATGGTCGGGTCAGAATTTGGTGTAAACAACATGAAAGCATGGATCCATCCTGCCTTGTATCAACAGTTCAGGCTGGTGGTGTAATGGTGTGGGGGATATATTCTTGGCACGCTTTGGACCCCTTAGTACCAATTGAGCATCGTTTAAATGCCACGGCCTACCTGAGTATTGTTGCGGAACAATCTCCATCCCTTTATGACTACAGTGTACCCATCTTCTGATGGCTCCTTCCAGCAGGATAATGCACCATGTCACAAAGCTCAAATCATCTCAAACTGGTTTCTTGAACATGACAATGAGGTCACTGTACTCCAATGGCCTCCACAGTCACCAGATCTCAGTCCAATAGAGCACATTTGGGATGTGGTGGAATGGGAGATTCGCAACATGGATGTGCAGCTGACAAATCTGCAGCAACTGCATAACGCTATCATGTCAATGTGGACCAAAATCTCTGAGGAATGTTTCCAACACCTTGTTGAATCTATGCCACGAACAATGACAGTTCTGAAGGCAAAAGGGGGTCCATCACGGTAGTAGGAAGGTGTACCTAATAAAGTGGCCAGTGAGTGTATATGTAAAGCACTGAATACATTTTTGCCATTATGTAAATACGTGTGATAAATATATAGAATGTTTCATTTCTTCTTTCATTGATGTCTAATTGCTACACATGCAGTTTTCAAACAGAACACAAGATGGCAGCATTGATACACATATTGCATACTGAGTAGCCAGTAATGAAAATACTCCATAAAAAGAATTTAAAATATACAGTGCCTTGAAAAAGTATTCACACCCTTTGAAATTTTCCACATTTTGACATGTTACAACCAAAAACGTAAATGTATTTTATTGGGATTTTATGTGCTAGACCAACATAAAGTAGCACATAATTATGAAGGAAAATGATGAATGATTTAATTTTTTTTTACAAATAAATATCTGAAAAGTGTGGTGTGCATTTGTATTCAGCCCCCTTTACTCTGATACCCCTAACTAAAATCTAGTGGAACCAATTTCCTTCAGAAGTCACCTAATTCATATATAGAGTCCACCTGTGTGTAATTTAATCTCAGTATACATACAGCTGTTCTGTGAAGCCATCAGAGGTTTGTTAGAGAACCTTGGTCAACAAACAGCATCATGAAGGCCAAGGCACACACCAGACAGGTCAGAGATAAAGTTGTGGAGAAGTTTAAAGCGGGGTTAGGTTATAAAAAAAATTCCCAAGCTTTGAACATCTCACAGAGCACTGTTCAATCCATCATCCTAAAATGGAAAAAGTATGGCACAATTGCAAACAGTGGCGGCCCGTCGATAGAGGGCACGGTCCCCCTATCCATGCGTCCGGACCCCTAATCTACATGTCAGGGCGCCAGACTATGGATTCCAATGCCAGAGGCTCTAATAGGCTTCAAAAAGGGTGGGCTTGGGGCGCAGAGCACTGCGCCCCAAGCCCACCCAGTTGTGTGATAATAGTGAATACATTTTTGCTATTTTCAAACTAAAGTTCCTCCCCGCCAATCAGGAGGCAGGTCGTGAGACCTGTTTCCCGATTGGCCAAAGCGTCAGGTGAGGAACAAAGAGGAGAAACACAGCAAAGGAAATCTTCCTTCAATCGATCCTTCCTTTCTTTGATCGATCACTTCTTTATCGGTTTTGTGCAAGTAATTTTTTGCAATGTTATTTATCCTTTTTGATATAATAAAATATCTGGTTGATCCTGCCAGTTTCTGTGTTCCCCTCTGTAGTCTGAACACTCTAATCCATACTTGCCAACTGTCCCGAATTTCCCGGGACATTCCCGGCATTTAGACCTTTGTCCTGGTCTTGCCATTTTCCGTGAAATGTCCTGGGAAATCGCTGTTTTCCCGATTTTTCCCTGCCGCTGTCGCTAGAGGTCCGCGCCCGACACTGGTCAATTCTGTCTCTGTCGCCATTTTACAGAAGACCAGCTCTTGAGGAAGAAACAAGAGGCAGAGCCCGGGTGACAATGAAAGCGGCTGCAAATAGAAATGGAGCTCCATGCATGCACAGAAGTGACGTCATCGCGGCACCGGCCACTCACAGTGCCGGAGCCACGATACCCAGAAGTAACCCCCGGGAGAGATGTCGCCAGTCGGAGGGGGGTATGAGGACCGCTGCGGGGGCTTTGATATAAGGCAAGTAATTCATAATGAGCTAGTATGCTATGATTATATACAATCTGTTAAAAGAGGGAAATTAGTGCCACATCCCTATATATGCCATTAACAGAAAAAAGGAGGAAAAATAAAAAAAATCAAACACATGGATGGGACTTTGGAGGCACACAATGTTACATTAAAATACTACTTCTTTATTAAAAGATAACACACATAAAATACACTATATTTTCAAAAGTATTGGGACACCTACCTTTACACGCACATGAAATTTAATGGCATCCCAGTCTTAGTCTGTAGAGATCAATATTGAGTTGGCCCACCCTTTGCAGTTATAACGGCTTCAACTATTTTGAGAAGGCTGTCCCCAAGGTTTAGGAATGTGTCTATGGGAGTGTTTGACCATTCTTCCAGAAGTGCATTTGTGAGGTCAGGCACTGATTTTGGATGAGAAGGCCTGGCTCACAGTCTCCGCTTGAATTCATCCCAAAGGTGTTCTATCGGGTTGAGGTCAGGACTCTGCAGGCCAGTCAAGTTGCTCTAAATGCTCTCATCCATGTCTTTATGGACCTTGCTTTGTGCACTGGTCCAAATCATTTGGTGGAGGGGGGATTATGGTGTGGGTTTTTTTTTTTCAGGGGTTGGGTTGGCCCCTTACTTCCAGTGACGGGAACTCTTAAGGCGTCAGCATACTAAGACATTTTGGAAAATTTCTTGCTCACAACTTTGTGGGAACAGTTTGGGGATTATCCCTTCTTGTACCAACATGACTGCGCACCAGTGTACAAAGCAAGGTCAATAAAGACATGGACGAGTGAGTTTGGGAACTTGACTGGCCTGCACAGAGTCCTGACCTCAACCCGATAGAACACCTTTGGGGTGAATTAGAGCAGAGACTGTGAGCCTGGCCTTCTAGTCCAACATCAGTGCCTGACCTCACAAATGCGCTTCTGGAAGAAAGGTCAAACATTCCCATAGACACACTCCTAAACCTTGTGGACAGCCTTCCCAGAACAGTTGAGGCTGTTATAGCTGCAAAGGGTGGGCCAGCTCAATATTGAACCCTACGGAAGAAGACTGGGGTGCCATTAAAGAGGATATAAACCCAATTCATGAAATTTGAGCTGGGCACATATATCTGCAGTATTTTGTTATCTCTCTTTAAAGAGCTAAGTGCTGTAGCTCTCTCCTGACCCGTCCCTCTGTTATCAGCCTGATAACTCCGGACAAATTCTCGGACACATCAGAAAAAAGCAGCCTGAAATTTCTGTCCGGAGAGGGTGCTATAAATAGATAAGCAGGGAGCTGGCCCTGTTATAAAACACCTCTGAGAGTCTCTGCCTATGATGAGAGGGGGTGTGTGCCTTTCCTCCAATCAGCAATTTTAGCTATCTTGGCTGTATGCCCAGACATCACACTCTGTGTTAAACAGGAAGAGAAATTCTCCTAAGACGATATGAACTTTCTAAACAGTATATAAATGTGAAGACAGCAGATACACATGTAAAATCTATGTACGGAGATTTGGTTTATCCCTGTGTATCATCTGAGGCTGTTCACTTCACTGGATGTATGGAGGGTTTACATCCACTTTAAAGTTCATGTGCCTGTAAAGGCGGGTGTCCCAATACTTTTGACAATATAGTGTATTTCGATTGTATTGTACATAGTCTTGTAAAGTGTCTAAATACAAACATTAAAATTAACTTCTAATCAAATTATACAGTTGTATAATGAAATACTGATTCTTTATGGCTCAACGTGTTTCATGGCTATTATCCACTTCTTCAGGAGCCAGCAGTCTATAGTACTATTTGCAAGATCATCTAAACAGATTAATAAATATTAAATCATACAACATCCTGGTATAGCTATATTAGGGTGTCACACTAGGTGAAGGAAGGGCAGAAAGAGAGGTCATAGGTGGCGACCAATGGTGGGGGGGGGGATGTTTGTATTTTGACACTTTACAAGACTATGTAAAATACAATGAGAACTATTTATGTTGTCTATTAATAAAGAAATTGTATTTTATTGTAACATGGTGTGCTTCCAAAGTCCCATGTGTTAGATTGTTTCTTTTTCCCCTTTTTTTCATTTATTGACCCAGACTATTGTTGTTCTTGAGCAAAGAGACCACTATTGTGAGCTATTCCTCCGAGAAAGGTCACTTTAGATCCTGTACTGTCAAGAAGGATGTTCAGGAGGGCTGTTTTGATTATGTATTCAGTTATGTAAGGACGTCTTGTGTGATATTAGAAGGGGAGGAGGGCAGATTGTATAGATCTTCATAAAATGAACGAAACAGGTCATTAATTTCTTTGGGATGGTAAATGACTGTCAGGATGCTTAAGTTTTGATATGGAATGTAGTATGTAAAGCTCAGACCAATAACCTGCCTAGTTTATTAGCCTCAACATAACACAATTTACGCATCCTGTCCCTAACTGACATGGTCGTTTGATCAAGGAGTTGCAGAAGTCTAGCATCAGAGACTGAGGTCATTGTATTAGGAAACAGACTACGTTTATGCAGATGTTCCAGATTAGAGATTTGATGCAATAGGTTTTTGTTTTGAGCAAGATAGTCCCTCTTAAAGTGGTTGTAAAGCCTTATGCCGCGTACACACGATCGATTTTCTCGACGGTGAAAACACAGTCGAGAAAATCGACGGGAAAAACGAGGAAACAACTTGGTTCCCTACACACGTCCGTTTTTCCCGACGTTTTTTTTTTGGTCGAGAAAAACGACCGTGTGTGGGCTCCGTGGCAGTGTTTCCCTATGGGAAAAGTGCTGCGGAAAAAAACGACGGGAATCACGACGAGAAAAATTAGAGCATGTTCTAATTTTTCTCGTCGTGATTAATGCCGTTTTTCCCGCCTGGAAAAATGACAAAAAGCCCACACACGGTCGTTTTTCTTGTTAAAAAAAATAATTTAATTTTTCCCAACGGGAAAAATGATCGTGTGTACGCGGCATTAAGGTTTTTCACATTAATGCTTTCTATGCATTAAGATGAAAAACCTTCTGTGCGGCAGCTCAGCCCAGCCCCCCCCCCACCTTTCTTAGCTGAGCCCGATCCGATCCAGTGATGTGCACAAGCGCATCGGTTCCAGCCTCTGTCTCTCTCCTCATTGGACAGATTGATAGCAGCAAAAGCCATAATCTCCTGCTGCTGTCACTCAAATCCTATGACATGGGAGCAGTGCAAGGCAATGTATGCAGCAGCGGGACTGGGGAGCGAGCCTGCATGGTTTCCCCCAATGGAAAGTGTTTTTTTTGTGGGTGCACCTGATGAAGAGGAGGAGCCTGGAGTGTCGGCAGGGGACCCCAGAAAAAGAGAATCGAGGCTGCTCTGTGAAAAAGCATTGCACAGAGCTGGTAAGTATAGACATGTTTGTTATTTTCATACAAAAATCGACTTTAAAGTGGTTGTAAACCCTTACAGACCACTTTATGCTACAGGTAAGCCTATAATAAGGCTTACCTGTAGCTACCCAGGATATATCCTAAACCTGTACGGTTTAGGAGATATCCCCTGTCCCCTGCATGTGCTGATGTCATCGGCACATGCGCACTGGGGCAAACTGAAGCAATGGCACGTAGTGACTGTGCCGTCATCGCAGCTCCGGCCAATCACAGCGCCGGAGCCGTAATACCGGGAAGTAACCCCCGGGACAGATGTCGCTGCCGGAGGGGGGGGTCGAGGACCACTGCGGGGGCTTCGATGTAAGGTAAGTACCGTATATACCCGAGTATAAGCCAACCCGAATATAAGCTGAGGCACCTAATTTTACCACAAAAAAATGGGAAAACTTATTGACTCGAGTATAAGCCTAGGGTGAGAATGCAGCAGCTACTGTAAGTGGAAAAGAGGGTCAACAATGCCCATAAGCAGCTTCACTGGGCCCAATAAGCATCCTCACTGGGCCCAATAAGCAGCTTCACTGGGCCCAATAAGCAGCCTCACTGGGCCCATTAAGCAGCCTCACTGGGCCCAATAAGCAGCCTCACTGGGCCCAATAAGCAGCCTCACTGGGCCCAATAAGCAGCCTCACTGGGCCCAATAAGCAGCCTCACTGGGCCCAATAAGCAGCCTCACTGGGCCCACAAGCAGCCTCACTATACCTTTTCCGCTGTGTCAGTATTGATGAGGAGGGAAGGAAAGCCATATTATGCTGTACATTGTCGACTCTGATTCACAGCAGGGCTGTGTGTATAGGAAGTCCGCGCCGTCCACGCCATCTGCGCCGTCCACTGTAACAAAGCTCCGCCTCCTCCTCATCACGGACGGAAGAGGAGGAGGCGGGACGGCGTGGACGGCGCGGACTTCCTATACACACAGCGCCGCTGTGAATCAGGGGACAATGTACAGCGTAATCGGGTTTCCTTCCCCCTGCATCAAGACTGACCTGGTGGGAGAGGAAACCTGACTCGAGTATAAGACGAGGGGGGCTTTTTCAGCACAAAAAAAATGTGCTGAAAAACTCGGCTTATACTCGAGTATATACGGTAATTCATAATGAGCTAGTATGCTATGAATACTAGCTTAATATGCCTTTGTCTTGCATGTTCTTTTTTTTTTTTTTTTTCCAAGGGTTTACAACCCCTTTAAGTCTCGAGCTGTGCTTTATAAACACTCCCTGTAGCACACATTTCAGGCCTTCCTACTGGATGGGAGCAGAGATAATATCAGGCAGTGCTCTTTTAAACATTGGAAAATGACAGGCTTGATTGAGGGTTAAGAATCAATAAATCACAAATCACCACATATTACAAGATTTATACATTTATTTAAGCCAAAAAAGACATATCCAATCCATCACCACATCTGTTTTCTTTTGGTAATTTACTGTGATGATCTCCGAGTCCTGAAATACTGTTGACAGTTGGTGAAAAAATTATATATATTTATCAGAGCTGGAGATCTACTAGCAATTTAGAGTCTAATGAAGGACCTGGAAATGCTATCAATTTGGAATATGTCACTAAATCATAAAGATGTCACCCCAATACCAATTACAACATATGGAACATATAGCTACAATTTTGAAAAGTTTAATATGAACTGAATTTCAATGCCTCTCATTTTGTTATTCTAAAAAAATGTGTTCTCTATTCTTTTTTGGACTTGGACTTTCCTTTAGAAGACTTTCGTCTACAGCAGCATCTAAAGGTGAAGGCGCAGCATTTAATACTTATAAAAAGTGAAGTGACCAAGACTGCCAATAGGAAGGCAAAGACATCTATGGAGTGATACTGAATCCAGTTCAAGTCATGGGCAGCTGGGCGCAAGTGAGGAGCTCCTTTGTGTCTCATGACAAATTCTACCCAGTGCACTGCCAGGTCCAGAGGGTGAATGGGCCGGTCAAGATGCAGATCAGAAAGCCGCTGAATGTTTTCTTTGTAACTAAAGAAATAAGAAACATGAGTTGTTTTAGTCTTACAGTTTAACTATAGATAAGTAGAAGCTAAAATAAAACCAGGTTTACTTTTCTTATCTAATGTTTCGTTTCTGGCTACATTCCACACGAACAAACCCGAAAATGATTGTACAACATCCTATTAGCCAGAACTAGTTCAGGAATTTTAAACATTAAATAATAAAAATAAAAAGCAACTACACCAAAAAGCGATTTCTCATTTTTGGTTTAAGTGGATCCCTTTGTGTATTTAGGCTGGGTTAGTGGGGAGCAAGGGACTAACAACAACATCCTAGCAGCTAATTAGAGATCAGCACGCTACCGGTCATTCTGTTGGCCATCTGGCACTTTATGGGCCTGTGTCAACAATGTTTTTTGCTTCAAAACAGTTTTTTCCCCCACTACCAGTCTATGCAAACCCAACTTAAAGGATAAGTTCACTTTCGGGAACATGTTACATGTTTTAACCATTTTAGGGTGGAACATGTAACATGTTCTCGCTCCTGCAGCTCTCCCTTGGATCCTCATCCCCCCTTTCCCTGTGACAGCGGGCCAGAAAACTTCTCCCCGCACCCACTGTCACAATAAAAAAAAAAGCTCCGCCCACATGGCCACATCATTCATTCATAGAAGTTCTGTGAATGAATAGACTACAAGTTTGGACAGCCTTTGCGGCTGAAGTCTTGTAGTTCTCAATGAATTACGAGGGTGCTGGTGACTATCCTGGACTGAAGTAACTGGCCACCCATATCGGAGGTACGGGAAGACAGCTATGCTGACAGTCTGCAGGAGCCTGACATTACACCCGTGATCTGCTGATCACGGTTACAATGCTTTACACGCTCCTAAGATTTTTTTTTATAAATGTACATTTTTATACCTGCAAAAAAGGCAAACTTATCCTTTAAAGCAGATCAACTGCAGTTCAAATGCACCTGCAAAGAATTCTGGATGACCGCGGAAGAGTTTTAAACTGATGTCAAAAACATGTTGTGTTTTCTGATCTAAGCCCATCGACATCTAGTGGCTTTTATTACATCATTATAGTAACAACATATTACAGTACATTGGGGTTGATTTACTAAAGGCAAATAGGCTGTTTATTTTGCGAGGAAATACACCTCAGAGCTTAGTGAAAGAGGTGAAGCTCTGCTGACTTCCATCATCCAATCATGTGCAAGCAAAAATGCAGTTTTTTTTTTCTTGCACGTGATTGGGTATTCTTTGCCAAGTGAGACTGGACCACATTCACTAAACATTGGGGCAAATTCCCTTGCAAAGTGAACAGCCTATTTGCCTTTAGTAAATCAACCCCATTGTGTCTATATATGGACCTGGGTCCATATCTAGCCACCAAATATTTATATTTCCTTTACATTGGTGGTCAACACGTGCCCTGCTGATACAGAGCTAGAGTTCTCCAATAAGCTGGTAAAGGAGGTTTGCTGATTTCAGAGCTAAAGCCTTGACTGAGCAAGGGGCATGTCCATATGTGTGCACAGGGGTTGTGCCAGGCATGCCTGGGCATACCCTAATCACTACGTGCTGTGCTGATTCCCTTACTGCCCGGACTTCCCTCCGTGTTGCCACCCCACTCCCCCTCGCAGTGCTGCTGGCTTCCATCCTCTCCTCTACCCCCGGCTGCTGCGAGGGATATTTCAGGATGGTGAGTGGGGGAAGGGGCTAGTAAATATGTAGTTTACCAGCCCCTTCCTTTTCTAAATGAACACAGTGAACACACTTACTCACTGTGTTCATTCATAACTGAAGCATAATAATCTAAGCAGTGGCGGCCGCTCCATTAGGGGTGCAGGGGTGCCACCCCCATCCATGCGTCCGGCCCCCTAATCTACATGCAGGGCACTGGACGCATTGGATTCCAACGGAAGGGGTGTTTTTTTTTTAAGCACGTGGTTAGAGCAAGAGGCTCTAATAGACTTCAAAAAAGGGTGGGCTCGGGGCGCAGAGCACTGCACCATGAGCCCACCCAGTTGTGTGACAAAAGCGAATGAATATTAGGTCTTGAGACCCATTTCCTGATTGGCCAAAAATGAGAAGCGATCCTATTGGCCTATGAGGAGGAGGAGGGCGCAGGACAGGCACATGCATGGTAATGGCCGGGATAGTGAAGAGGCATGGAGGATGAGAAAGAACATGCAGCAGCAGCTCCAAGAAGTGGCAGTACGGCCAGCCGGGGATGTGGGGGAGGATCTGTGTAAATTTAACAAGCTGGAGGACTATATCATCCATACCATGGACTCCCTGGAGGCCGGTGCCATGTTCCTGAAGGCTCCCGGGGAAGTGTACACCTGGAGGCAATGTCTGGAGGTGTGCTGTACGGAGCGGAGCTGCACGGCGGAGGTGGTGGAGAGGTCAGCCCGGACCTCAGCTGCCTTCTCTTCGACTGCAATGTGTGTTAGTGGCTGTCCGCGCCATAGATGGGGTAAATGTGGGGCTGACCGACCCAGGGGGGGGGGGTTCATTGTTTGCCCAGCCCAAAAAAAAAAAAAAACTCCAGCCGCCACTGGTAAGCTGTGTTTACTATGCTTCAGTTTGTGAATGAACAGGAAGCCGTTCAGCTGAAAGACCACTGCTTCAGCTCAGTGCAACGGTCTTCTGGTTCTCTGCAAGCAGTCTGTTTCAGGCATTTGTCCCTGGACGCATACTGGGCCTACCACTCAGTGCACTGTCCCGCCGCAGCTGATTTCCGCCTCTCATAGACTTTTTCAGGCTGCTGGCAGCGAGGCTGGACAATTAACCTGTGCCTTCTACCTGCACTAAAATGTTGGGATCTCATGCACCTGGGCTAAATGACCAGCGTGCATCAAGCCTAAAGCCTCGTACACACAATCGGATTTTCCGACCGGAATTGTGTGATGACAGGCTGTTGGAGGAAAATCCGACCGTTTGTATGCTCCATCGGACAATTGTCGGATTTTCCGTGGACAAATGTTGGATAGCATGCTTTAAAATGAACTGAATTTCAATGCGTGTTGTCGGATTTTCCGAGCGTGTGTACACAATTCCGTCGGACAAAACTCTAAAGTACAAACATGCATGCTCGGAAGCAATGCTCACCATAATACAACATTAGCAGAAGTTGCCCAAAGGGTGGCGCTAAAGAGCTGAAAAACCCTGCCGTTTTTGTTTGTTGGCCGACAATTCTTTGCCGGTTGTATGCAATACAAGTTTCTGGCCAACGCCCTTTGGACAAAAGTCCTACGCTTTGTCCGCGGAAAATCCGATCGCATGTACGAGGCTTAAGACTGAACACTTTTTGTTTTAATGCATCTGGAATTTATGTAGTTGATTTGAACTAATAGTTGAACTGGGCTTTAAACTCTGTGGTAACAGATAATTAAACTATCACTAAATAATTTTTTTTGGACAATGTTTTTTAGATAGTTCATCAATATTTTTTTCTCAATAAACCTGTGCTTACAATCTGCTTTACTTTCTTGAATCCAGTCCGATTTCATTACTGAAGACTATAAAGATAGAATTGGAGCAAATGTCAATTTTTCATTCATACCTTGAATTGTTTATCACAGATGTCAGAGCATTGCTAAGTTCTTCAGGTATCAGGTCTAAGACATTCAGTGTGATTCCCCCTCCTCGAGATTCAATCCTCTTAGCGTTGTCCATTTGGTCACCAAAGAGCGGTAACATGACCATGGGGACTGCATTACAAATACCTTCATAGATTCCATGTGAGCCCGCATGAGTGATAAAGGCACGGGCCTTTGGATGAGCTGAAAAAAAAAATACAATACATGGTTGCTGAGGAACTTTTCTGCTTCTTTTGTTGTTGCTGCATTATTCTTTAGTGAAAAAGAGTTAAGTTGAACAGTAAAGCCCTGTACACACGATCGGATAACCTATGGATTTTCGTCCGATGGATTTGTCCATCGGAAATCCGATGAAACTGTTTTTCATCAGTCTTGGCCACACACCATCAGTCAAAAAACCGACCGTTCCAAACGCGGTGACGTAAAACACTCCGATGAGCCGAGAAAAATGAAGTTTAATGCTTCTGAGCATGCGTCGACTTGATTCTAAGCATGCGTGGGTTTTTTAACCGATGGACTTGCCCATAGACGATCGGAAATTCCCATCGGTTTTTTATCCATCGGAAAATTTTAAAACAAGTTCTATTTTTTACAACCGATGGAAAAAAGACCGATGGGTACCATACACGATCAGTCGGTCTGATGAAAACCATCCAGCGGACGGTTTTCATCAGTCAAACCGATCGTGTGTACGGGGCTTTACTTGTGTATGAATGCAGCAGCTATTTTTAGCCACTTGAGCTCTGGAAGATTTTACCCCCTTAAAGTGGTTGTAAACCCTCGGAAATACCATTATTTTAAAAAATAGCCCATAACACAGGAAGCTGATCTCTGCCTGTGAAAGTGTACTCACCGCCATAATTAGCTCTAAAATCTTATTTTTAGCTCTGATGACGTCACTGCGCTTGCGCAGTTTTTCCCCTCAAAACCGGCATTTAAAGTTTGCCTGTTTTTCATTTTAATCGATTCCGGAACTGACACTGAGCGAACTTCCCCTCTGTCTGGCACAGAGGAGAAGTCTCGCGTTTTCACTACTTCTCTTCTTCCTGATACTCCCCGGTGTGACTGAGCAAGACGTCACACAGGGGAGTGAAACAAGACAGCACCCGTGCATCTTGGTTGTCACGGTAACAGCAATCGAGATCGAGGCTTGGTTACGACGCTACGGCACATGCGCAAAATTTAGAACAGGGAATCTGTAAGGGCAGAAGTGACAACAATGGCGCTTTCAATACCCGGAAGTAGAGAATTAAAACAGGAAAAAAAAAAGGTATTTGCAGCCCTCGTTTTTGCTAATTTCACATGTAATATGCAATGCGGTCAGCTTATGTAATATATTAATTGAAAAAGAGAAATAATCGGCTGGGGTTTACTTCCTTTTTAAAGTGGTTGTAAACCCTTTACAACAACTTTAACCTACAGGTAAGCCTAGATTAAGGCTTACCTGTAGGTGCAAGAAATATCTAGCAGACCTGCACGGTCTAGGAGATATTTGCAAATCGCCGTCGAGTGGTGGCTCCCGCACGCATGCGCGGGAGTGACGTCATGCGCCGTCACGTGACTCCGGCAACCAAAAGAGCCGGAGTTTGCGGCCCCGGAAGGAAGAGGGGTGAAGAATGGCCGCTCGCTACTAGCAAGGAAGACGGCGATGCATAGTAGCCCATTATGCTTTACCTTTGCAGGGAAACAAAGAGGAAGTAACACCCATCAGGGTTTACTTCCTCTTTAATGATCAGGCCATTTTTTGCTATTCGGCACTGCGCTATTCAAACTGGTAAATGCATGGTCACGCAATGCTGTAGCCAAACAAAATGTATATAATTTTTTTCACACAAATAGAGCTTTCTTTTGGTGGTATTTGATTAAATGAATAAAAATCAAACATTTTGAAAAACAATATTTTTTACTCTTTCTGCTATAAAACATATCCAAACAAAAAAAAATCGAATTTCTTCATAAATTTTTACCAAAATGTATTCTGCTACATGTTTTTGATAAAACAAAATTCCAATAAGTGTATATTGATTAGTTAGCATGAAAGTTATAGTGCATACAAACATAATGCTTGCATTATGGAGAGAAGTACTTGTTTCCTCTAAACCCAAATTTTGGTATTGAATGCAAGAAAATTTAAAAATACTGATACTGAATGGAGGATGGTAGTATCCAACTTCATCCAAAAAACATATTTCAAGAGATAAAGAGCACACATTTTTGTAAAGTGTAGTGTAGCACCCAGGTGTGTAGGCCGGGTTGCTAACAAATTTAGTTTGCCAGGTAGTAATTGTCCTAGCTAATTGTTAGAAGATCCACTGATTCCCCTCTAATTCTGGAATTGCTTCACCTTTTCTCTTCTGTCACTAGGTGGCATTGTGGCTGGTGACATTAGATTGACAAGGGCATAGATTATAGATAGGTTTGATTATGAATGGATGGGATGCCTCAGCCAATTGTTTTTTTTAGTCCCTTGGCCTGCTGGGAGAGCCTATTTATTTGGGTGAAGTCAGGTGATTGGGGTTGTGGGCCACCTGGATGGCTGTCTAGGTGGATGTGTGTTATGTTGCCCTGGGTTGCTAGGCCGGAAGCCAGAGGCCTATCCCGGGGACACTTGGCTGCTAGGCTGCCTGAGGCCTATCCAGGAGCAGGAGAAGCAGCGTAGGGTTGGGACTGCAGGATTGGAGTCCAACCAAGTTGCAAAGGTTCAGCCGGACTCGGAACCAGTTGTGGTCGGAGGTAAAGGGGAAGCAGTTGCCACTAAGGGACCATCCACCTTATTACCGGAGACTACTGCGAGTAAGCTCGAGCAAGTACCAGAACAGTCTTCTCACCAGCCGGGGACAGTGAAGAAGTGGGAAAGCTTCAGCGAATGCCAAGCCAGGGACCCAGCGGCATAGCGGAGGTGACGCTTGAGGAGTGTACAGAGGGTTAGCTGTGGAAGAGCTCAGGAGATCCAGTGACAACTGGGATCTGGAAGTCTAGTGAGAGAGTGGGAGCTCAGTAGGTGAAGACCTACAATGGGATACTGTGAGATAAGAGAACAACTATTCTGTGTTACCCAGAGTTTTGTACAACTACCGTTAGTGACTGTTACAAGTTCAGTTTCCATAGGAAACAGCGGTCCTACCTATACAGACATGCCATCTGGCTGGGGCCTTTCCCTGTACAGCTGTCTACCTATAGTGTCTCAGAGTCTGGCAATTACCATTGCATCTATCTAAGGGTGTCCTGGCCCTAACCCACTCTCCCACAGTTCTTGTAAGAGACAATAAATCTCTTGTTCGCATTCAAAAAGTGACTGGCGCCCATCATTTCATCTTGCATTATACCCACTATGCCTGTTAACCCACTTTACAAGGAAGGGTGTCAGCTCTCCCTAACTCTTGAGGTCACCATTAGGCCCCTGGAGGCCCGGGACACTGCTACAATAGTAATTACTTCAAAGCATGTCAAAATCTTACCCAACAGATCATTCTGTGGCAGCCATTTCACTAGGTGGGTGTTTTCACCCAGATTCGAAGGCACTGGTCCTGTATACCTCCATATAACCTGAAAGGAGTACACAATAAATGAGTGATCTATCCATATAGAGAAATGATATGGTAATGATAAGGTGTGATAATTTACATCTACTTTATTTAACTCTAATCCATTTCCATTTCCAGTAACAGGAAACTCTGAAGGCCCATTCTTATAATGCACTACATTAACCACTTAAGCCCCGGACCAATACGCAGCATAAAGACCAGAGGTGTTTTTACAATTTGGCACTGCGCTGCTTTAACTGGTAATTGCGCGGTCATGCAATGTTGTACCCAAACGAAATTTGTGTCCTTTTCTTCCCACAAATAGAGCTTTCTTTTAATGGTATTTTATTGTCTCTGCTATTTTTATTTTTTGCGATATAAATGGAAAAAGAACAAAAATAAAAAAATAAAATGATATTTTCTACTTTTTGTTATAAGAAAAATCTAATAAACTCAATTTTAGTCATACATTTAGGCCAAAATGTATTCAGCCACATGTATTTAGTAAAAAAAAAAAATGTCAATAAGCGTATATTTATTGGTTTGCGCAAAAGTTATAGCGTCTACAGGGGTACATTTTATGGAATTTACACAGCTTTTAATTTATGACTGCCCATCTCATTTCTTGAGGTGCTAAAATGGCAGGGCAGTATAAACCCCCCCCCCCAAATGACCCCATTTTGGAAAGTAGACACCCCAAGGAAATTGCTTAGAGGCATGTTGAGCCCATTGAATATTTTTTTTTGTCCCAAGTGCAATCACTTAATAATGACAAAAAATAAATAAAAAATTTACAAAAAGTTATCACTAAATGATATATTGCTCACACATGCCATGGGCATATGTGGAATTACAACCCAAAATACATTTTGCTGCTTCTCCTGAGTACGGGGATACCACATGTGTGGGACTTTTTCGGAGTCAAGCCGCGTACGGGGCCCCGAAAACCAATCACCGCCTTCAGGATTTCTAAGGGGGCAAATTTTAGATTTTACTCCTCACTACCCATCACAGTTTTCAAATATTTTTTTTTATTAGTAAGTCACAATATACAGGAAATGAAGCATATAATGGCATGTCAAAAAGTATGTATGTATCAAGGCGAGAAATAAATAAAGCAAGATATATGCATCAATATATCAAAATACGTTGTATAACAATCAACCAAATATAACAATATATTTTTAATATTCCTAAAGGGAGAGGGAAAAAAAAAAAGGGGGAAAAGGGGAGAAATTCTGTCTTTTCATCATCTTTTTTCCTCCCTGTCCCTCCCCCTCCCCCCTAAGTTTATAAGAAAGTATTTCCAAAAATTATGGGTCTCCCCAAAAGAGAGGAGAGAAGGAAGAGCAGGGGGAAAGGGAAGGATACTCCCAAACATCTTTCGGAGATGAGTAGGAGCAGGTCCCTGCAGGGCAAGGATAATGTAATATAAGTTAAACTAACCATATCAAGCTCTTATGTGGTATTAGAAAGAGAATGGAATTCTGTAGAACATATAAAATGAAGCCAGCAAGCCCATTGTTCAGTAAAAATTTTTGGGGAGTCCCTGGATTGCTGGATCAAATCCTCTATTTCTGCAATTTTCCTAACCTTCAGAAGCCATTCGGAAATGCTGGGAGGTGAAGTGTCTTTCCAGTGGACTGGAATGCAAAGCTTAGCTGCATTAATGAGATGCAGAATTATAGATTTTTTGTATGTTGAATGAGAGAGGGAAGTATGATGAAATAAAAATTGTGCTGCTGTGAAATCTAGGGTATAAGATGTGATAAGAGAAATGAGGCGGTGAATTTCCCTCCAAAAAGGTTGCAAACGGGGACAATCCCACCAAATGTGAAGAAGTGTTCCTTGTTCAGTTTCACAACGCCAACATACAGGAAGAACACTAGGATTGAATTTATGAATAACAATTGGTGTTCTATACCACCTCGAATATAGTTTAAAGCCATTTTCTTGTGTAAGGACATTTAAAGAAACCTTAAGCATGTAAGTAAAAATACGTTCCCAATCATTTTGAGAGAAATCCATATTAAGATCATTTTCCCATTTTTTACAAGTCTCGTCTTCTTTGGGATTAAGAGCTGCAAATAATAGATTATACATATTAGAGATTAAATGTCTTTGGGGTTCAAGTTTGACACATAAGTTTTCAAAGGTTTTTTTTTTTCCTGTACCAAAAGGAAGACGAGTTGGAGGTAAGTAAAATTGATTTAATCTTAGCAAAATCTAAAGAAGAAATACCACAATTAGGGTATTTGAGAAGAAAATCCTCGAAAGTAATGAATTTTCCTACGTCAAATTTTTTTCCCCTCTAACAGAGGAAATGGGAGAGCAATCAGGGGTACAATATCTGGGGGCGATCTTAGGGAAGTCTGGGTTGTGATTAATAGGGATAAGGGGACCAGGGGATGATGAGATGTGAAATTTGTCACAGAGTGATTTGAAAATTAGTAAAGTAGGACCAGTGAGAGGGTGTTGACTAACGTTACGTGGTATTTTACGAGAATTAATCCAGGGCAAGTGCTGCAATGGAAATTTAGAAGTTGTTCCTTCAAGTTCAATCCAGGCTTTCGTTTTGGAATGTAGGTGCCAGTCAACTATGCGGGTTAAATGGCAGGACCAATAATACTTCTTAAGATCAGGCAGACCTATGCCCCCGAATAATTTAGGAGTAAGTAGTTTGTCCCATTTTATTCTGGGTTGTTTAGATGCCCATAAGAATTTAGAGCACAATGTCTTGTACGTGTTAAAAAAAGAAGCCGGCAATTTTATTGGGATGGTTTGCATTAGGTAAAGGAGTCTGGGGAGGATGTTCATTTTTATTATAGCTGCCCTCCCGAACCAGGAGAAGAGGCCCTTGTCCCACCGTAAGAGATCATTTTGTATAGTTTTAAAGATAGGGAGGAAATTTTCAGAATATAGGTTTTGGAGTTTCAGAGGAATTCGAATACCTACAGTAAGTATGTCAGGGCTTGGTCTTCCCAACCAAAAGGGAAATTATGTTTGCATAGAGAAACAGTTTTGGGGGTGAGAGAAATATTGAGCGCTCTGGATTTTGAAAAATTAATTTGTAAGTTTGAGATTAGTTTAAAAAAGGAAAAATCTTTTAGCAAGTTGGGTATAGAGATAATAGGATCAGTGAGGAAAAGTAAAATGTCATCTGCGTACGCAGCTCATTTATAGTGTCTATTTTTAATGTCAATGCCTTTAATGTCTGGGTTTTCTCTTATTCTACGAAGGATGGGTTCTAAAGTAAGTATAAAGATAATAGGGGAAAGGGGACATCCGTGGCGGGTGCCATTTGAAATGGAGAAGGCTTCCGACAGGCAACCATTTATTTTGATTCTCGCAGTCAGCGCGGAATAGAGTGCAAGGATAAAGTGAAGCATCCGATCCTTAATCCCAACTGCTTTCAGAGCTTCTGACATATAGTCCCAGGCCACCCTGTTGAACGCCTTCTCCGCATCAAGAGAAAGGAAGAAACCCGGAGTAGAGGCAGTAGACAACCAGTGATGAATGTCAATGGCTTTCAAAGTGTTATCCCTAGCTTCCCTCCCGGGGACAAATCCAACCTGATCTAAAGAAATTAAGTCAGGGATAAAAGGGAGTAATCGATTAGCGAGGATTTTTGCATATAATTTTATATCAACATTGAGGAGGGAAATGGGTCTATAATTAGAGACTTGGGAAGTGTCTTTACCTGGCTTCGGGCTCATAGAGATATGTGCTTCAAGAAGGTCTCTATTACTTTGGGAAGGTGTAGGAATAGAATTAAAAGTTTTAAAAAAATAAGGGATGATAGTGTCCGTGAAGGATTTATAATAGCTCACTGATAAGCCATCAGGTCCAGGACACTTGCCTGTTTTCAATTGTTTTAGGGCCTTAAGTGTTTCATCTAGAACTATTGGTGTTTCCAAATTTTCGGCGTGTGCTTGGGAAATGGGATTCGGGCTATATTGTGACAAAAAATTTTTTATCAACCCTTTTCTGTGAGAGGAATGATCTATAGGGGTTGTTGTATTCAAATTGTATAATTTGGAGTAGAAATTTTTTAATTCTTTCGCAATATCAGATGAGGTACAAAGTTTATTACCCGAGGGATCAGATATGGAATGAATAGTTGAATCAGCCTTCTTATATTGAAGAGCTCTAGCTAGTAATTTTCCTGATTTATTGCCGAATTCATAGAAGAGTTTGCTTGACAATGCAAATGACCGTCTGGTTATTTTCCCTAATTCATCAAGTAGGGATTCTCTCGCTTTTTGAAGTTCTGTAAAGGTTTCAGTTGCCAGAGATTGTTTATGCTTACTCTCAAGAGAATGGATCTGATCCGAAAGATTTGTTATGCGTGCCTGTCTGGCTTTTTTCCTTTTGGAAGCAATGGAGATAAATTCCCCTCTAAAAACACATTTATGTGCTGACCATAGGGTTAAAGGATGAATTTCAGGGGATTCATTCTCTTGAAAATAATGTTGTAAACGAGAATTTACAGATTTCACATTAGCAGGGTTGGTAAGAAGGGAATTATCAAGTCTCCAAATTGGAGATTTAGTGGGCATGGAAGAAAATGTAAGGGTGATCGAGATAGGGTGGTGATCTGAGAGGATCATGGGGTCTATAGTAGCCGTAACTAGAGAGTCAAGGTCCGCTTGTGTTAAAAAGAAATAATCGATCCTTGAGTATCTGTTATGAGGCGGGGGAAAAAAAGTGAAATCTTTAATGTTAGGGTGTAAAGTGCGCCATGTGTCGTGGAGAGTCAGTCCTTTAAGCAAATTTTTAACTGCACGAAGTGCGGTGTAAGGTAATGAAGAAGAGCCTGAGGAAGTGTCAATTAAGGGAGAAAGAGCTAAGTTAAAGTCCCCGCCCAAGATAAGTAATCCAGATTGAAAGGAAGTGAGAAGTTGAACAGTGTTTCTTAAGAAGGGAATTTGTTGTGTATTTGGAACGTAAATATTAGCTAACGTAACTGGTTTATTGTATAAAGTGCCCTTTAAAAAAATGTACCGTCCATTGTCGTCAATCAAGGTATTTTGGACTTGGATAGGGCAATTTTTTGAAATGAGTATAGAGACACCCTTTGATTTAGAATCAGGGTTAGTAGCGTAATAAGTTATGGGGAATAATTTATTATTTAGATTCGGAATATTATTTGTTTTAAAATGGGTTTCTTGAAGAAAAACTATGTCAGTTTTGGCTTTACGTAAAAGTAGAAGTAATTTAGATATTTTTTCGGGTACGTTTAGTCCTTTGATATTCAGAGAATATATTTTGACCTGGGGAGGAGGAAATGCTTTGTTTAGGAAAGGCATTCAGAAAATAGTAACTTCTATCGACTATAAACTAAAATTATATATATATTAAAAAAAATAAAAAATTTAGGAGATAAAAACTCATAAATGACCGAAAAGAAATGGGACCTGCCCCTTCTTTAATATTTATAGAGGACGGCAAGGTATAGAGGAAAGACAAAGGTCAGCCACCCAAAAGAAGCTAACCACTATAATTCACTCCCATGTGGGGGTTGGAAAAAAACCCAACCGGAAGAAGGAAATGAGCCGCTACAGATCAACTAATACAAATGAAATAGTGGAATTTAAATGAGAGTGTACCAAAATTCCAATTCTAAATGGGGGAAGAAGGGCAATAATGTCCAATCATACATAAAGCACAGCAAGAGTGGTCTTTTAACTATTTCAATAACAATATAAGAGGGAAGAAGAGTCATGGCTTTTGAAAATCTGGGCCTTAGCAAGGAACAAAACAGCTGACATAACTTGATCAGAAGCGATTAAGCAAAAGTAAACAGTATCAGATTAGTTAATAAAAACTAACTATAACAAATCTTAAGTTTACTGTCGGGTATAATAAGTCAGTCACATTAGAAGTAAGTAAAGAGAGATAAAGCAAGAACTTACATAGTATATGCGTGGATATACTGATATAATATTCGGACTGAATGTCTCCTTTCAAAAGGCAGAAGAATACATCCAATAACATACCAAACATGTCTATACTAAAGGTACCTTACAAACAGTGCCCATCAAGTGGCTTTTAGAAGAGAAGGATGTAAAACGGTGCATTCAAGTCCTGTAGGGTTAAATGACTAAGAATATATTGATAAAGTTATGTTATTAGATATAACCATGAACAGTCAGATCAGGTGATAAGTTCTGAGTCCATTAGTAATCTCTTCGGAACCTTCTAGAGCGATGGGCCTCTAGTGGGCTCGATCCATCCTGAGATCCATTGGGTGCGTTATGAGATCTTTCCTCAGATGAGGAACGTCTTCTGCGATAACTGGTCATCTGGGCTTCCATAGGTTCTTCAGTTCGTTGATCTCATCTAGAAGTTGTGTGACGGAATTCCGCGTACCAGTTCGGGACATCAATCACCGGTATGCCTAGAGTGTCACAGAACGGTTTAATGTCCTCTGGTAAACTCAGCAATGCTGAACGACCTTGCGTAGTGGCTAGGAGGCCAAAGGGGAATTTCCACCTGTAATTTATGTCTTTATCACGTAAGACATCCAGCAGATGTTTCAGATCTCTCCTATGTTGCAATGTTATGTTAGAAAGATCTTGGTAAATGTGAATAGCAGAGCCTCCATGGGAAATTTGGATTCTGTTTATAGCTTTTCTAATGATCTCTTCCTTCAATTTAAAATCCACCAAGCAACAAATAACATTCCTAGGGGGATCAGTGGCTCTCCCCCTAGGTCTAAGGGCATGATGTATACGTTCCATCTCTATGACTGACTGTGAGGGTCTGTCCAATAGATCATTGAATATGCCTGTAATGGCGGCAGTAAGCTGGTCTACATCCACTGATTCAGGTAGGCCTCTAACTCGAAGGTTGTGGCGGCGTCCTCTATTGTCGATGTCTTCTAAATGTCTATGTTGGTCTCTAAGTTGTAATGTGTGGGTATCTACCTTACGGGTCACTCGGCGGAGGACCATTCCCTGACGTTCAGCGTTTTTTTCCACATCTTGTACCCTGTCAGCAATGGCGCGGATGTCTATGCGCAGTTCAGCAATAGCGGCTGACAGGGTATCCTTAATGTCAGCTGCCACTGAACGGAGGTCGTACAGGCTGGGGTGTTGCTGTCCCTGTGTTGGGTTTCCCTCCGGTTCAGGAGTGGATATGTGAGGGAGCGTCTCCGCCATATTTGGTGTCGAATTCTGTGAGGGGCCTTGTCGTGACGCCGCCATATTGCGCCTCAGAGACCTGGATGCACAGGGAGCGTATTGGTCACTACCGTTTGGATATCTGTGGGGAGACGGGGAACGTGAGGCAGATGAATTCCGCGAAGCTGTCCCCATAGTCGTTCGACCATATAAGCGGTAATGGGCTCTCCTTCAGGCTGAGAGAAACTGCAGCGGCGGGAGCTCCGGAGTTAAGCCGCCATCTTCCAGCGAGGTCAGGCCACGCCCCCACCCATCACAGTTTTGAAGGCCATAAAATACCAAGATATCACAAAACCCCCCCCAAATAACCCCGATTTGGAAAGTAGACACCCCAAGCTATTTTCTGAGAGGCATAGTGAGTATTTTACAGCTCTCATTTGTTTTTGAAAATGAAGAAAGAAAAGAAAAAAAACTTTTTTTTTTTTTCTTTTTTCAATTTTCAAAACTTTGTGACAAAAAGCGAGATCTGCAAAATACTCACCATACCTCTCAGAAAATAGCTTGGGGTGTCTACTTTCCAAAATGGGGTCATTTGGGGGGGTTTGTGCCATCTGGGCATTCCATGGCCTCCGAAACTGATAGGCAGTGAGGAGTGAAATCAAAAATTTACACCCTTAGAAAGCCTGAAGGCGGTGCTTGGGTTTTGGGGTCCCGTACGCAGCTAGGCTCCCAAAAAGTCTCACACATGTGGTATCCCCGTACTCAGGAGAAGCAACAGAATGTATTTTGGGGTGTAATTCCACATATGCCCATGGCATGTTTGAGCAATATATCATTTAGTGACAACTTTGTGCAAAAAAAAAAAGAAATTGTCCTTTTCCCACAACTTGTGTCAAAATATAAAATATTCCATGGACTCGACATGCCTCTCAGCAAATAGCATGGGGTGTCTACTTTCCAAAATGGGGTCATTTGGGGGGGTTTTGAACTGTCCTGGCATTTTATGCACAACATTAGGAAGCTTATGTCACACATCATCCACTCTTCTAACCAATTGAAGACAAAGCCCTTTCTCACACTTTTTGTTTACATAAAATTTTTTTTTTTTTTTGCAAGAAAATTACGTTGAACCCCAAACATTATATATTTTTTAAAAGCAAAGGCCCTACAGATTAAAATGGTGGGTGTTGCATTTTTTTTTCCACACAGTATTTGCGCAGCGATTTTTCAAACGCATTTTTTGGAGAAAAAATACACTTTTTTTTATTTTTATGCACTAAAACACACTATATTGCCCAAATGTTTGATGAAATAAAAAAGATGATCTTAGGCCGAGTACATGGATACCAAACACGACATGCTTTAAAATTTCGCACAAACGCGCAGTGGCGACAAACTACATACATTTTTAAAAGCCTTTAAAAGCCTTTACAGGTTACCACATTAGATTTACAGAGGAGGTCTACTACTAAAATTACTGCCATCGATCTTACCTTCACGGTGATACCTCACATGCATGGTGCAATTGCTGTTTACATATGACGCCAGACCGACGCTTGCGTTCGCCTTTGCGCAAGAGCAGGGCGGGCAGGACTCACATGCAAAAATGGAGAGACGACCAATTGCGGGATGTCAACAACTTCACCGCCGTCTGATGTGTCTGCAACTTTTCCAAAAGGAAGAAAGACTCTGGCCTCCGAGGAGTCCAGAATCAACCCCATGTACTCTAGGCGCTGGGTCGGTACTAACACCGACTTCTGGAGGTTCAGTATCCAACCAAACTCCCGGAGGGTCTGACTGGCTATAGACACGTCCTCTAATTCTGAGCTTGAAGTAGCTCTCAGAAGAAGATCGTCCACGTAGCCCACGATAGCAATGCCGCGCTGTCTCAGCAAAGCTAGAATCAGGGCAAGCACCTTGGTGAAAACTCTTGGTGCCGACGCTAGGCCAAAGGGAAGAGCCACAAATTGATAGTGGTCTTCGCCGATCGCAAAGCGCAGGAACCTCTGATGCCTGACGCAGATGGGGACATGCAAGTATGCGTCCCTGATATCCAAGGATGCCAGGAAGTCCCCCAGATGGAGCGCAGCAACCACCAAACAAATCGATTCCATCCGGAACTTTTGAACCTTTACAAAAGTATTGAGGGCCTTAGGGAGCAAGATTGGACGGACTCCGTCCTTCTTTGGGACCACAAACAGATTTGAGTAGAATCCCTGAAACCTGTCCTGTGGTGGTATGGGTATGATTACCCCGCACCTCAACAAGTCTTGCACTGCCCCTTGCAGGGCAGTCCGACGAGCCAGAAGGAGAGGCAGATTTGAGGGAAAGAATCTGTTTGGACAAGGAAGAAACTCGATCTTGTACCCCGAAGTGACCACCTCGCAGACCCACTGGTCGGAGAGCAGGGAGGTCCACCGAGCTGCAAACCCGCGAAGCCGTCCCCACCCCCATGAGTCGGGCGGGGGCAAAACTTCATGCGGCAGCAGGCTTGTTTAATGGTTTGTTGGGCTTGCGCACCCAGGGACGCTTCAGTCCCCCAGCTGGACCTTTGTCCACTTGGGAGGGTCTGCCAGCAGGTCCTGACTGATGAAAATACCGCTTTTGTGTGGGAAGGGAAGCCCCCACTTACAACGCGGCTCCTTCCCTTTAGTGGACTGAGGAAGAAGTGTGCTCTTACCTCCAGTGACATCCTTAATGATGTCATCCAGTGAGGCACCAAAAAGCCTCCCACCCTTGAAAGGCAATCTGCCAGAGTTTTCTTGGAAGCTTGGTCAGCGGACCAGCATTTCAGCCATATCAGGCGGCGCAATACCACCGCAGATGCGAAGGCCCTGGAGATTAAAGGGACCGCATCCAGGGTTGCATCACAGATGTACACAAGTCCCTGTACCAACTGTTCGGCCAGTGACACGCATTCTGGAGGGAGATGATGCTCCTCCACAGTCTGGTGCAATATTTTCGCCCACTCAGTGAGTGTCTGGGACACCAAGGTAGCAGCCAAAATAGGCCGCAATGCTGACCCCAGCATGGTGAACATGGTGCGGCTCACCGCTTCGGACCTCCTATCAGTAGGGTCCTTAAAGGCAGGGGTCCCCTCTACCAGAATAGTGGTTACTTTATTCAACCGAGAGACTGGGGGATCAACGACCAGAGGAGAAGCCCATTTTTTCAAAAAGCTCTTTTCAAAAGGGTAATGGACCGCCATGTGCTGAGGGACCGCAAAGGGCCTCTGTGGCCGTTCCCATTCCTTATCTATGAACTTGTCAAAGAAATCAACATAAGGAAAAACCTTAACAGAGCGGGTCGGTTTGTGCGACCCAAAAGGGACAGACCCTGCAGTGGAAGTTCCAGCTGTATCTTCCAGCTTAAGAGTGTCCCTCACAGCATTGATAAGTGCACTCACAAGTGCCCTGTCTTGAGCTGACCCGGACAAGGGGTCCTCCTCACTGGGAAGGTCCTGGTCCGCCTCTTCTGACACACCAGAACCGGGGTCCTGAGCCGCAGCCAGGCCCGAGTCTGAGTCAGAACATTCCCCAGGAGGGGGCGCTTAGTACCCCCCTTACTCCCGCACGCCGCTTCCACCCTGGCAACAAATGACTCCAGGACTGCCGACAAAGCGTCCATGGGAACCGCAGGTGCAGGGGCACCAGTTGCTGCCTCTGGAATGTTTGGGGAAAAAAACGCATGCTTCTGACTCCATATTGCCCACTGACAGCCCTTAGGGACTCAGTCAAGATATCTGACACAAAATTTGTCCACCCTCCTTGCTGCACTGACACGGGGGGGGGGTTACCCAGGGAACTCACCACCCAGCAAGAGACTGTTCAGCGCCGCTGCCCGCTCTCCATCCACACACAGCGTGTGACTGAGGAACTCTGTGAGGTGATTTGCGCTGTTCAGGAAGCCAGCCAGCACTAGAGGCCAAAACCCATTCCAAAATGGCTGCCGATTGCCTCAGAGAAAAGCGCGCGGACCACAAGAAAATGGCCGCCTGCAATGCAGACCTGCATCACAGCGCAGCCACAGCAAAATGGCCGCCAATGGGATTTTACAATGTAATACAAAGGCAACAGAAAAATGGCGCCGGCGCTTCCAAAATGGCGCCCAAACAAGTGAGGTGGACGAGAAGGCCGCAGCGGAGGCTTCCAAGAAATAACTACCCACCCACAGAGAGCAGGCCGGGACACCCCCCCGGGTCGCAGCGAGCCCCGCAAGGGGAGGAGGAAAAAAGGGATGACAGAGGGTAAGAGGGGAGGGCAGGAAAATCCCCTAACGACCCCCTTAGGAATGGGCAGCTGTTCCACCCCACCGAGGCAGGAGGAACTGTCCTTGCGAGGACCTGCTGGTGCGTTCCTGACAGACCTACAACCAAGCAGTACAGAGTAGCTGTCGGCCCGGTTCACTGTGACTGAGACAGCAAGCAGCCCGGTCATATGTGAACCCCGGAGCATAGCTCACCGGCCACCCCTGGAGCCATGGAGTATGTCGTGGCCGACCCAGCTAAGGCCTGCTCACGCTCGATGGCCGGGCTGGGGAGACTACAAGGATCTATAATATCCAGCCTGTCACCCAGCCGGCAGTTGATAGAAGATTTCTTAAAATAAAATCATAAAAAACAATAAAAAAAAAAATTCTTCCGAACCTGGGCCCAAAGGGAGCCAGGTCCTTCTCCTCTACTAGGCAGAAAAACTGAGCTGCTGACTGCAGGGCGGAGGGTTATGTCTGGAGGGACCGCCTAAATAGGCCAGAACACCTCCCTGTGGAGAGCGGACCCGAGCACCCAGCGTAGCCCCCAGCCAGGACACGGCGCCCCCCCTGGAGGAACCCTATCAGGTACACAGCAGGCCCAACCACCACAGATGCATGGGGAGGAGGGAAAGGACAGGGAGAGAATAAAGGGAGAGTGCCGAAACAGGTGGAACCCTACTTACCCGTCCTGCGGGGACTGCTGGACGCATTCCGGACAGACCCATCACCCGAGCGGTACGGAGTGGCTGTCGGCCATGGCACACTGTGACTTGGACAGCAGTAGCCCGGTCATATGTGTGCCCTGTGCATATAGCTCACCGGCCACCCCTGGAGCAAACGGGACATGTCGTGGCCAACCCAGCACGTAGCTAAAGGTCTGCTCACGCTCGATGGCCGGGCTGGGGAGACTACCAGGATCTATATTATCCAGCCTGTCACCCAGCCGGCTGTTGATAGTAGATCACAGGATCAAAAAAGTAGAAAAAAAAAGTAGAAAAAAAAGTAGAAAACAATCCCACGACCAATGGTCCCAACCAGGAGCCAGGTCCTACTCCTATGCTAGGCAGAAAAAAAACTGAGCTGCTGAATGCAGTGTGAGGGGTTATAACCAGTAGGACCGGCCCCTGGGTGGGCGGTACTGTTCAGCTTTGCTGTTTTTTTTTCATGTGTTACATGTTTCTGCCTAATCTTCTCCTGATAGGAAGGTATGTAACCCTAAGGTCAAGAATAATGGAGCTGTGTCCGTCAATGAACGAAAGGGAAATATATCTTAATTATTCACAAGCCATAACATTTATCTTTTTTGTGACTTCTAGAAACTAGAATTGATGGCTTATGGTTTACCATTCTTAAATGACTTTAGGATTGATTTTAAGGCTTAAGATTGATTTTATTGATATCATAAAGATATATTTTTATATTTTTTATTTTGGATATAGCCAAGGGTGAAATAGGAGGAGGGTGAAACAGTGTTCTGTTTTGTGTATATATTGTACATATGCAATGACTCCAAACATAGGTAGGTTTGATGACCTGGAGTTTGCATGTTCTGCCTGTGCCTGCGTGGGTTTCCTCCGGGACTCTGGTTTCCTCCCACACTCCAAAGACATGCTGGAAGGTTAATTGTCTTGTGTCTAAATTGTCCCTAGTATGTGTATGCATGAATGTGAGTTAGGGACCTTAGAGTGTAAGCTCCTTGAGGGTAGGGACTTATGTGAATGTACAATGTATATGTAAAGCGCTGTGTAAATTGACGGCGCTATATAAGTACCTGAAATAAATAATAAATGACCTAGGTGTTTCATGTGATAATTTCAGTGACAGGTCAGTTCTCAAGGAGAAACACACAGCTTATTGTTCCTTAACCACTTCAATACCGGGCAATTGTAATATGACGTCCACAGGAGGGATCCGGTGCGCGTGCCTGGCGGCCGTGATGTCCGCCGGGCACCCACGATTGCCCGTGATCACAGCAGGACCGTGGATCTGTGTGTGTAAACACACAGATCTACTTCCTGTCAGAGGTGAGGAGACCGATGTGTGTTCCCAGTACAGAGGAACACAGATCGGTCTCCTCCCCTTGTGAGTCCCCGCCCCCTACAGTTAGAATCACTCCCTATGGAACATATTTAACCCCTTGATCGCCCCCTAGTGTTAACCCCTTCCCTGCCAGTCACATTTACACAGTAATCAGTGCAGTTTTATAGCACTAATTGCTGTATAAATGTGAATGGTCCCAAAAATTTGTAAAAAATGTCCGATATGTCCGTCGCAATGTCACGGTCACAATAAAAATCGCAGATCGCCGCCATTACTAGTAAAAAATAATAAATAAAAATGCAATAAATCTATCCCCTATTTTGTAGACGCTATAACTTTTGCGCAAACCAATCAATATACGCTTATTGCGATTTTTTAACCAAAAATATGTAGAAGAATAAAACTGAAAAAACTGAGGAAAAAATATTTTTTTTTAAAAAAATTGTGATATTTATTAAATCAAAAAGTAAAAAATATTGTGTTTTTTTCAAAATTGTCACTCTTTTATTTATAGCGCAAAAAATAAAACCACAGATGTGATCAAATACCACCAAACGAAAGCGCTATTTGTGGGGAAAAAAACAAAGATTTCATTTGGGTACAGTGTTGCATGACCACGCAATTGTCATTCAAAGTGTGACAGTGGTGAAAACTAAAAATTGGTCTTGGCAGGAAGGGGGTGAAAATGCCCTGTATTGAAGTGGTTAATCATTAGCTTCAAATTTTGACTTTCAGTGAGGTATTTAGTGAGCTAAACATTAAAATTAGTCATTTGATGTGGTGATAATATAATGTGGCTTTGGGGGTAGTCTTGTTATTGCAGCAAAAGATGGAACACCTCCTGTCCACACCACCTAGAAGTCTAGAGAAGCTGTGTGGCATAGCTATAAACTTATCAGCATTTTAATGTAATTCTGCCCAGGGGTATTAAGAGGTCAATCAATCCAAACTAATATTTCAGATTTAGATAGATGCTGGAGGATTAAACCATGCAACAGAATGTCATGTCTTTTAAAGCGGAGCTCCACCCTAAAGTGGAACTTCCGCTCATCGGATTCCTCCCCCCCTCCGGTGCCACAATTGGCACCTTTCAGGGGGGAGGGGAGTGCAGATACCTGTCTAAGACAGGTATTTGCACCCACTTCCGGGCATAGACTCTGCGGGAAACTGTGGGCATTATGCCACTTCCCCCCCCCCCTGTTGTGTTCTGGGAAACACGCGGCTCCCAGAACACAGCCTGTGTGGGACCTGTGAGGACGGCGCTGCGTGACTCGCGCATGCGCAGTAGGGAACCGGGCAGTGAAGCCGCTACGCTTCACTTCCTGATTCCCTCACCGATAATGGCGGTGGGGGCAGCCAAGAGACTAGCGATTGCTCGTCTTCTGCTGCCGACTTCGCTGGACTCCAGGACAGGTAAGTGTCCATTTATTAAAAGTCAGCAGCTGCAGTATTTGTAGCTGCTGGCTTTTAATATTTATTTTTTACGGCGGAGCTCCGCTTTAAGTACTTTAGTGATGCGGTCCATACATCTGAGTTATCAGGTATGCACCCCTATAGGTATTATAAAATATTTAAAACTTTAAGGACTTGTAAAGGCAGAAGGTTTTTTATATTAATGTATTCGATAAAAAAAAAACTTCTGTGTGTAGCAACCTCCCCAGCACCCCCCCCCTCCTGATTAGCTGAGACAGAGCAGCTGCGCTAGTGGCTCCCGCGGCCGTCAATCAAAGTCAGTCAGCCAATCAGGGGAGAGAGGGTGCGGGGCTAGGTTGGGGCTCTGTGTCTGAATGGATACACAAAGCTGTGACTCGCTTGGATGACCCCTGTAGCAAGCTGCTGGCTGAGGGCCACTCAAAGGAGGGAGGGACTAGGAGCAGCGAAGAGGGACCCAAGAAGAGGATCCAGGCTGCTCTGTGCAAAACCAACTGCACAGAGGAGGTAAGTATAACATGTTTGTTATTTAAAAAAATAAAAAATAAAAATAGCCTTTACAATCACTTTAAAGCACACATTCACCTTTATAACTGCTTTTCCCTCCTGATTGCTCCCTTTCCCTCCTCCATGATTAGTGATTGTCCCCTCACTTCTCCAAAGTTTTCAACCATTCCAATATTTCAGCCCAGCACTTCTTCCTTCCGCACTTAGGGGAGAAGGATGTGCACCCCTAGCTACTTCCTGGGATGTGTGACATGGAAATGTGTTGCTGAGGGGCACCTGTGCACTGTGAAATTCCATGCATACACATGTGACGTCATGCTCTGCCAGGCCCATGCGCACACATGGTGCAACCCCCTTCCCCGTGGCACATTTGCACACACATGAGAAAAGTATGCATGGTGCAGAATAGGTGGGGGGCCCCCAATATTGCTGAAGCGGAGTTGCTCTGTAATCTGCTAAATTATTAAATGTTTTTTATATCGTTGACCATGCAATGGGGCGATTCGGAAACAATGTGTAATTGCCTGAGGAGTAAGGCTGCAGAGTGATTGGAAAAAGATGGTGGTGATGAGAGTAATGGAGGACTACCTTGGAAGTCCTCAAAGATGTAAGAAGCCAGCAGGTGACTTTACCAATAACTGCAATACCACATTTATGTTTTAAAAACTAGGAAGAAACACTTACCGTTTGAGGAATAGCTCTTAAAGCCTCTGCTATATCCATAGCCTTATGTATAGGGATTTCCGATACCATAGATCCAAGTGAGAAAACCACAAAGCCATGATCCCCAGAACTGTTTATCAGCTTCTCAAAGTCCTGAAGATAGACAAAAATTAAAGATGAAACAGTATTTCTTTAGTAAAATAAAATGTGATCATATATTATATTTAAAAGTTTATTATTTTTTATGTGCAAGAAATAATTTTTTATTTTTTTTGCTGATACCTAATATTAAATGGAAACCTCCGTTAAAAACACATCTGCTATAGCCTCATTTGCGCTGCTAGTGCAAAGAGGAACTAGCATTTTTTAAGTAAAATGTATGTAAACCCCAACAATGACTTTGTACTATTTTCTACCATTTGATCTTTTAAAAGAGTCGGGTTAGAAGTTGAACCCTTGCCAGGTTTTCACTGCTTTTGTCACTTCACTGCAAATATGTACTCTCTTGTTTTACTTGTTTCCTGTGTGTTTTGCTATACCTGTGCTTTCTGTCCTGTGCATATTCAATGTTATCCCAGTTATCCTAGTTCTTATCTTGGGACTTTGAATAGTTGAGCAAAAGAAAACTGGACATAGCTGACACCACGTAGCCAATAAAAATGCTGTCAACCCACAACAGGACTTGAGGTATCACAAAAATGTATTTTTCTGTACAACAACTGGTACTTTTCTGTTCTTGTTGGGTCATGAAGAAATATGCGTTTATTGCAGAGATGTAGTACATTGTTTTTTTTATTTTGCCCTGACACACACTTTATGGATAAAGAGCAGAGCATAGTCACATAGTTAGTCAGATTGAAAGAAGACACAAGTCCATCTAGTTCAACCATAAAAAAATAAAAAAAAATAAAACAATCCCATATACCCAATCCTATACCCACAGTTTATCCAGAGGAAGGCGAAAAACCACAGTAAAGCATAATCCAATTTGCTACAGCGAAATGTATATCAATCCTGAATGCCCTAGTAGCAAACTGTGCATGCCTATCTGGTAGTTTTTTTTTATTATTATAATTTTTTTTGAGATTTACATAACAGAAAAAAAATACTTAACAACCATAGCATATATCCATTATCAGGGCCATCTTTAACATTCATTGGACCCTGGGCAAAGATTTTATTGCCCCCCCCCCCCAGCTAGAATCAAAATTAGTTTACTGTAGAACAGGGATATGCAATTAGCGGACCTCCAGCTGTTGCAAAACTACAAGTCCCATCATGCCTCTGCCTCTGGGTGTCATGCTTGGTGCTGTCAGAGTCTTGCTATGCCTCATGGGACTTGTAGTTTGGCAACAGCTGGAGGTCCGCTAATTGCATATCCCTGCTGTAGAAGATCAGGCAGCGATTGTGATTGGCTGCCAGAGATTACAACACATCATTACAGCTCACAGATTAGTTGCTAGAGGTTACAGAACATCATTACTGCTTACTACTTGGATTCTAGAGGTCACTGCAAATCAGTATTGCTTACTGATTAGTTGATAGAGGTTACTACACATCAAAACCTCTCAGTGCAAATTGAAGCTGTGGCCAAACTGCACTAGCATTGAGGGGTGCACTATGTACAGGGTGCAGAGTTGGGGGTGCGCTAGGTGCAGAGTGCAGGACTGAGGTGGGTGCAGAGTGCAGGACTGTGGTGGGTGCAGACTGAGGTGGGTGTACAGAGTTCCACTCCCCTCCCCCTAAGTACAAGGCTCTCCTCCCATAAAGTCCCCCCCGGATTCCAGTACAGAGTTTTCCTCTGTCCCAAATGCTACTCACAGCATGTTGTCCTCCGATTTCCGTGCAGCCTGCCAGTCCCAGAAGCAGCTTTCTCTGTGCAGATATGTGTATATATTTTTTCTCAAGATTTTATATATAGTAGCGCTTTAGTACTATTTTACCAATTTCTCTGTGCAGAGTCCCCGCCCCCTTCCTCCTCTGCTGAGTCTGCTCTCATAGATCAATGTGTATACCCGAGGGATGAGAGCGGCCGCGGGGAGAGGAGCGCTGTCACTTGGAAATACACAAGCAGTGCTTGTGTATTTCCAAGTGACAGTAGCGATCAGCCAGCATGTGACCAGCACCAGAGGTGGCCGAACTCCGGCGGGCAGCGCGGGGCTCAAGGGGCGGGCAGCGCACGGCCCCCCCAACAATGACAGGACCCTGGGCATATGCCCCTTTTGCCCTGCGTTAAAGACGGCCCTGTCCATTATTGACATACATATATTATCAAAATTTATATAAACATCTTAAAATATTTTTATTCGACAATAAAAAAAAAAAGGGAAGGAGAAAAAAAAAAAAGGAGGAGGAGGAGCCCCTCAACTAAGGAGCCCTTCCATCTTCTATTCTTCCTGTTGCTATTTAATGTGTAGTATAAAGAATTAAACTAACTCTAATAAAAAAAATAAAAAAACTCACCCAATCCAAACACCTCAACTTTAAATTAAAATTGTAATACCTATATAATATGAATGATTAAAGACCAACCTTTATACCTATATCCCAGAAGAAAAATAAAAATATATATCCATGGTATCTCACAAAAGTGAGTACACCCCTCGCATTTATTATATCTTTTCATGTGACAACACTGAAGAAATTTAACTTTGCTACAATGTAAAGTAGTGAGTGTACAGCTTGTGTAACAGGGCAAATTTGCTGTCCCCTCAAAATAACTCAACACAGCCATTAATGTCTAAACCGCTGGCAACAAAAGTGAGTACACCCCTAAGTGAAAATGTCCAAATTGGGCCCAATTAGCCATTTCCCTCCACAGTGTCATGTGACTCGTTAGTGTTACAAGGTCTCAGGTGTGAATGGGGAGCAGGTGTGATAAATTTGGTGTTATTGCTCTCACTATCTCATACTGGTCACTGGAAGTTCAACATGGCACCTCAAGGCAAAGAACTCTCTGAGAATCTGAAAAAAATAATTGTTGCTCTACATAAAGATGACCTAGGCTTTAAAAAGATTGCCAAGACCGTGAAACTGAGCTGCAGCACGGTGGCCAAGACCATACAGCGGTTTATTAACAGGATAGGTTCCACTCAGAACAGGCCTCGCCATGGTCGACCAAAGAAGTTGAGTGCACGTGCTCAGCATCATAGCCAGGGGTTTTCTTTGGAAAATGAGATGTATGAGTGCTGCCAGCATTGTTGCAGAGGTTAAAAGGGTGGGGGGTCAGCCTGTTAGTGCTCAGACCATACGCCGCACACTGCATTTTTGTCTCAGAAGGAAGCCTCTTCTAAAGATGATACAGAAGAAAGCCCGAAACATGTCCTGTGGACTGATGAGACCAAGATAAACTTATTTGGTTCAGATGGTGTCAAGCGCGTGTGGCGGCAACCAGGTGAGGAGTACAAAACAAGTGTGTCTTGCCTACAGTCAAGCATGGTGGTGGGAGTGTCAAGGCCCTGGGCTGCATGAGTGCTGCCGACACTGGGGAGCTACAGTTCATTGAGGGAACCATGAATGCTAACATGTACTGTGACATACTGAAGCAGAGCATTATCCCCTCCCTTCAGAGACTGGGCTGCAGAGCAGTATTCCAATATAATAACGACCCCAAACACAACTCCAAGATGACCACTGCCTTGCTAAAGAAGCTGAGGCTAAAGGTGATGACTGGCCAAGCATGTCTCCAGACCTAAACCCTATTGATCATCTGTGGGGCATCCTCAAATGGAAGGTGGAGGAGCGCACAGTCTCCAACATCCACCAGCTCCGTGATGTCGTCGTGGAGGAGTGGAAGGGGACTCCAGTGGCAACCTGTGAAGCTCTGGTGAACTCCATGCCCAAGAGGGTCAAGACAGTGCTGGAAAATAATGGTGGCCACACAAAATATTGACACTTTGGGCCCAATTTGGACATTTCCACTTAGGGGCGTACTCACTTTTGTTGTCAGCAGTTTAGACACTAATGGCTGTGTGTTGAGTTATTTTGAGGGGACAGCAAATTTACACTGTTATACAAGCTGTACACTCACTACTTTACATTGTAGCAAAGTGTCATTTCTTCAGTGCTATCACATGAAAAGATATAATAAAATATTTACAAAAATGTTAGGGGTGTACTCACTTTTGTGAGATACTGTATATATAAGGTGAAAAAGAATCAAAACAGACTGCGAAGTAAACAATAAACCAAGTGCACAAATCAGAAAATATCAACCCTCAAATCACTAAACCAAACTTGAGCTCTTCTCAGAATACCCTAATCTAAAACATGATAAACATAATACACAAAAATTAAGAGTGGATCATATACACAGTAGTGATGAGCCGAACACCCCCGGGTTCGGTTCGCACCAGAACCCGCGAACGGACCGAAAGTTTGCACAAACTTTAGAACCCTATTAAATACAATGGATGCGAACGTTCGAAATCTAAAGTGCTAATTATAACGACTATTATGCATGTTATTGTCCTAAAAAGGGTTTGGGAACCCGGGTTCTGCACCAGGGGACATGTATCAATGCAAAAAGAAGTTTTAAAAACGGGCATTTTTCTGGAGCAGTCATTTTAATGATGCATAAAGTGAAACAAAAAAAAAAGTCAAATATTCCTTTAAATATCGTACCTGGGGGGTGTCTAAAGTATGCCTGTGAAGTGCCACGTGTTTCCCGTGTTTAGAACTGTCCCTGCACAAAATTACATTTCTAAAGGAAAAAAAGCCATTTAAAACTGCTTGCGGCTTTAATGTAATGTCTGGTCCCGGTAATATGGATGAAAATCTTTAAGAAAAATGTCATAGCTACCCCATCACCCCCCCCCCCCCCTCTACCCCAGCCCAATACCAGCCCCTTTGGGTCTTGTATGGATATTAAGGGGAACCCAGCACACAAAATAAAAAAGGCCCTATATACTCTGAACAGCCGTATACAGGCGGTGCATACAAGACAGGGACTGTAGGTTTGTTCTTATGTAGAATCTGTTTGTAATTTTGAACAGGTACATTGTTTAAGTGTAGCTCCAGCCAAAAAATATATTTTTAAGCTTTTTGGAAAACATAGGGAAGGGTTATCACCCCTGTAACATTTGTTTTGCTGTCTGTGCAGTGTGCACCTGTTCAGAACAGTTCACCTCACTTTCCGTCCTAATGACAAATGTTTTCTTTAAATTTGGGGTTTTTATTGAAACAAGAATTGGTGATAAAGAATCAGTGGAGAGGAGACACTTTTTTTCCCATATTAACTCTTACAGGAGAGAATTTGCCTTCCTAGGGGTAGATTTCCTCTCACTTCCTGTTGTATCCTTCCGTTTGCAAGGAGGAGTCGTTTGTAAGTTGGATGTTTGAAAGTAGGGGCCTGCCGTATATACTCAGCTGAAATTTGCCCCTTACATGTTGGTGTTGCCACAACACTGTGAGCCCTCACAGTTACTCTTGGTGGGCGCATGAATGGGCCCTGCTGTGAATTATTAGATCAAGAATTGTAATTGCATGCCCCTGTTGAACAGGGGCTGAAAAATTGGGCCTTTGGTGGTGGTGGTGGTGGTGGTGTTGACACAACACTGTAAGGCCTCACAGTTAGTCTTGGTGGGCGCAGGAATGGGCCCTGCTGTGAATTATTAGATCAAGAATTGTAATTACATGCCCCTGTTAAACAGGGGCAGAAAAATTGAGCCTTAGGCACTGGTGCCACAACACTGCAACCCCTCACAGATACTGTACTTGGAGCACAGCAATGAGCCCTGTTGCAAAGTATTGCATCAAAAATTGTAATTACACGCCCCTGTTAAACAGGGGTTGAAAAATTGGGCCTTAGCCACTGGTGCTGGTGCCACGACACTGCAACCACTCCCAGATACTCTAGTTGGAGTGCAGGAATGAGCCATGCTGCAAAGCATTGCATAAAAAATTGTAATAACACACCCCTGTTAAACAGGGGCTGAAAAATTGGGCCTTAGCCACTGGTGGCGGCACCCAGAAACAAAAATGTTCTTCCAAGCTGTCATCGTCAATCGGATCATTGAGGAGGAGGAGGATAGTCAGTCAACATAATAGGACAAACTCTCAGCATCAGCATCAGTCTTGAAGGGATGTGACATTTGAAAATAAATTAGTCTGTTATATCAGCTTCAGGTGTTTGGTAGCTGGTGGTGATCCAATACTGGTTCATCTTTATGAAGGTCAGTCGATCAACAGAGTCGGTGGACAGGCGCACCCTGTGATCCGTGACAAATCCTCCAGCAGCACTGAATGTGCGTTCTGAAAGAACGCTGGATGCAGGACAGGCCAGTAGCTCAATTGCATACTGTGCAAGCTCTGGCCAGTGATCCATCCTCAAGACCCATTAAGCCAGAGGATTTTCGGTGGGGAAGGTGTCCAAGTCTGACCTTGCCCCTAGGTATTCCTGCACCATGTATATCAGACGCTGGCGATGGTTGCTGGAACCGATCATACCTTGGGGCTGCGGACTAAAGAATTGTCTGAACGCTTCGGTCAGACGGCCACCTTCCCCACCGCTCCTTCTTTGACTGACCAAAGCCTCAGCAACTCGTTGTCCAAGACCAGGAGTTTGTAACCTCCCAGTCTCTGGGAACGCGTTGCACAGACCTTTCTGCAAGGCCTCCCGGAGTTGTCTCATCCTCTGCTCCCTCTGCGACGGTAAGATAAGGTCCGCAACCTTACCCTTGTACCGTGGATCAAGGAGAGTGGCCAGCCAGTAATGGTCCCTCTCCTTGATCCGAAGAATACGAGGATCCTTCCGCAGACTTTGCAGGATCAGGGAGGCCATGCAGCGTAGGTTAGCTGAGGCATTCAGTCCGGAGTCCTCTGGGTCACTAAGGACGACATGATCCGCAGCCACCTCCTCCCAGCCACGTACAAGTCCACTGGTTTCTTGGGACTGTAAATCATCCCTAAAAGACTGCTGCTGATGATGCTGAGTGCCAGGCTCCACCTCCATGCTGACACAATCCTCCTCCTCCTCCTCCTCTTCTTCCTGTGCGATGGGTGGGACAGAAGGAACACTGTCTGGGTAAAGGGGGCCTTGAGAGGCAAGGAAGTCCTCCTCTTCCTGCATCTGTTCTGCCTCAAGTGCCCTGTCCATTATTCCATGCAGCGTATGTTCCAACAGGTGGACAAGAGGTACAGTGTCACTGATGCATGCACTGTCACTGCTCACCATCCTCGTGGCCTCCTCAAATGGTGCCAGGACAGTGCATGCATCCCTGATCATGCCCCACTGGCGTGGTGAAAAAAACCTGAGCTCCCCTGACCCTGTCCTGGTGCCGTAGTCGCACAGGTACTCATTGATGGCCCTCTGCTGCGTGTGAAACCGCTGCAGCATGGCCAACGTTGAGTTCCACCTGGTGGGCATGTCACATATAAGGCGGTTCTTGGGCAGGTTCAACTCCTTTTGCAGCTCAGCCAGGCGAGCACTGGCATTATAAGATCTGCGGAAATGCACACAGACTTTCCTGGCCTGCCTCAGGACATCCTGTAAGCCCGGGTACCTGCCCAAGAACCGCTGCACCACCAGGTTAAGGACGTGAGCCACACAGGGCACATGGGTCAGTTGTCCCTGTCGGAGAGCGGAGAGGAGGTTGGTGCCATTGTCGCAAACTACCATTCCTGGCTTAAGCTAGCGTGGCGTCAACCACCTCTCGGCCTGCCCCTGCAGAGCAGACAGAACCTCTGCCCCAGTGTGGCTCCTGTCCCCCAAACACACCAGCGCAAGCACGGCATGGCATCTTTTTGCCTGCGTACTTGCGTAGCCCCTTGAACGCCTACGGAGCACCGCTGGTTCCGAGGACAAAGCACAGGAAGAGGCCACGGAGGAAGAAGAAGAGGAGGGGGTGGAGGACAGAGGTGTGTCACAACCAGTAGTAGCATTTTGGAGGCGTGGCGGTGGAACAACCTCCAACACTACTGCACCTTGTCCTGCATCCTTCCCAGCTGCCAAAAGAGTGACCCAATGGGCCGTGAAAGAAAGGTAACGTCCCTGTCCATGCCTGCTGGACCATGAGTCAGCGGTAATATGCACCTTACCGCTGACCGCCCTGTCCAGCGAGGCCAAGACATTGCCTTCCACATGCCGGTAGAGAGCCGGAATAGCCTTCCGTGAGAAAAAGTCGCGTTTGGGAACCTGCCACTGAGGAACCGCACATTGCACAAACTCACGGAAGGGGGCCGAGTCTACCAACTGAAAAGGCAGCAGTTGAAGCGCTAGCAATTTAGCCAAGCTAGCATTCAACCGCTGGGCATGTGGATGGCTGGGAGTGAACTTCTTTCGACGGTCCAGCAGCTGGGGCAGGGAAATTTGCCTGCTAGAATCGGACGTTGGTGTACTGCTAGCAGAGTGCCCGCAAGTACTTGGCTGTGACACACCTAATTCTACACCTTCATTCCTCTCAGAGCAGGTTTCAGAGAGGACTGAAGGTATAGTGGGGTTGGAGATCCCAGCTGATGCGGTGCAAGAAGAGGTCAGCTTTGTTCTTTGGTGTGGGTCTTTAAGGTAGGCTTGCCAACGAGCTGCATGGCAGGTCAACATATGTCTGGTCAAGCATGTGGTGCCCAAGCGGGTGATGTTTTGGCCACGCGATATACGCTTGAGACATATGTTGCAAACAGCAGCTGTGTGATCTGATGCACTCGACTCAAAAAAGGTCCACACCAAAGAACTTTTTGAATAACGGGCAGAGGCAGCGCCTTGCACAGGCGGAGCTCTGCGGTGTGATTCCGTCGGTGTGCTGCCCTTACGCTGGCCCCCGAGGGCATCCTGCCTCGTTGGAGATGTGCCTCCTCCTCATCCTCCTCCTCCTCCTCCTCCTCTCTCCTATTAGGCACCCACGTGGAGTCAGTGACCTCATCATCCCCTCCCTCCTCATCACTGGAGCCAATCTGGCAGTATGCTGCAGCTGCTGGAACATGACTGCCAGATTGGTGTCCTTCTTGAGCATCCCCTCTCTCTGCTCTCACGCTACTACCTTCCTCTAGCTGGGTATCATCATCAGACCCTTCGAAACGCTGGGCATCCTCCTGGAGCATGTACCCAACACTGTGCTCAAACAGTTCGGGGGGACTCCTCAGGAGGACATGGTTGGTCTAGGGAAGGAGTGACTGATGATGACATTGATACCAGGGAAGAGGACGCTTTGGCAGCTGCTTTGCCAGTACCCTGAGCCTGGGTGAGAGAGGATGAGGAGGATGAGGAGGGCTTGGTCATCCACTCTACCAAGTCTTCGGCATGATGCGGCTCAACACGTCCAGCTGCCGAAAAGAAGGACAAGCGTGTCCCATGGCCACGTGCTGATGGCGATGCACCGCGTCCACGACCAGCACTGTTGTCTCTAGACACAGAGCCTGCTTGCCCTCTTTTTTTGGCTCCTGACTGTCTGCCTCTCCTTGTTTGCCTTCCAGACATTCTAATGGCCTGCAGGGAAATGGGAAAAGCAGCAATACAGGCTAAGTTAAGGTGTAATATGGTCAGGAGGCACACTCCGCCCGCTGTAAGTGCCGCAAAATCCTGTTTGTGTAACACACCAGGAAAAAGCAGCAATACAGGCTAAGTTAAGGTGTAATATGGTCAGGAGGCACACTCCGCCCGCTGTAAGTGCCGCAAAATCCTGTTTGTGTAACACACCAGGAAAAAGCAGCAATACAGGCTAAGTTAAGGTGTAATATGGTCAGGAGGCACACTCCGCCCGCTGTAAGTGCCGCAAAATCCTGTTTGTGTAACACACCAGGAAAAAGCAGCAATACAGGCTAAGTTAAGGTGTAATATGGTCAGGAGGCACACTCCGCCCGCTGTAAGCGCCACAAAATCCTGTTTGTGTAACACACCAGGAAAAAGCAGCAATACAGGCTAAGTTAAGGTGTAATATGGTCAGGAGGCACACTCCGCCCGCTGTAAGTGCCGCAAAATCCTGTTTGTGTAACACACCAGGAAAAAGCAGCAATACGGGCTAACTTCAGGTGTATAATGTGCAGGAGGCTTAGCAACAATGACACTGACACTGTCCCCTGCCTATCCTTCTCTCTCCCTGCACACAAGGTTTATCAAAGTATATGACACTGACACTCTCCCTGCCTATCCTTCTCTCTCCCTGCACACAAGGTTTAGCAAAGAATATGACACTGACACTGTCCCCTGCCTATCCTTCTCTCTCCCTGTACACAAGGTTTATCAAAGTATATGACACTGACACTCTCCCTGCCTATCCTTCTCTCTCCCTGCACACAAGGTTTAGCAAAGAATATGACACTGACACTGTCCCCTGCCTATCCTTCTCTCTCCCTGCACACAAGGTTTATCAAAGTATATGACACTGGCACTCTCCCTGCCTATCCTTCTCTCTCCCTGCACACAAGGTTTAGCAAAGAATATGACACTGACACTGTCCCCTGCCTATCCTTCTCTCTCCCTGTACACAAGGTTTATCAAAGTATATGACACTGACACTCTTCCTGCCTATCCTTCTCTCTCCCTACACACAAGGTTTAGCAAAGAATATGACACTGACACTGTCCCCTGCCTATCCTTCTCTCTCCCTGCACACAAGGTTTATCAAAGTATATGACACTGACACTCTCCCTGCCTATCCTTCTCTCTCCCTGCACACAAGGTTTAGCAAAGAATATGACACTGACACTGTCCCCTGCCTATCCTTCTCTCTCCCTGTACACAAGGTTTATCAAAGTATATGGCACTGACACTCTCCCTGCCTATCCTTCTCTCTCCCTGTACACAAGGTTTAGCAAAGAATATGACACTGACACTGTCCCCTGCCTATCCTTCTCTCTCCCTGCACACAAGGTTTATCAAAGTATATGACACTGACACTCTCCCTGCCTATCCTTCTCTCTCCCTACACACAAGGTTTAGCAAAGAATATGGCACTGACACTCTCCCTGCCTATCCTTCTCTGTCCCTACACACAAGGTTTAGCAAAGAATAGATTTGACAAGATTTGACACTGTCCCTGCCTATTCTTCACTTTCCCTGCTCCGGAACACACTACACAAGGCCGCCGCGCTGGCGGACTTTTATAGTGTGGGGCGTTTACTAAACCCCCTCAGCTATAATTGGCCACAGGCATCCTGCCTGTGGCCAATCATTGCTCTCCTCGCTGCCGGCGCTGTGATTGGCCAAGCATGCAGGGTCACAGTGCATGCTTGGCCAATCACAGCGCCGGGATTACACTGCGATGGCGCAGTGTATTGTGGGCCGTTCGCGTCACTCGAATTTGGCGCGAACGGCCCAAATCGTTCGTTGTTCGCCGAACGCGCGAACAGCCGATGTTCGAGTCGAACCTATGTTCGACTCGAACACCGAGCTCATCCCTAATACACAGTACCAGAACCAATAATACCATTCACACAAGATACAACTTATCCCAAGTACCCAGAGATCCCGTGTACAGTGATCAATAGTGAACTGTGTATAATGTACATAATTCCAACATGTGCAACATACAAAATAAAAAATCTGAAGTGTAATATGTGCCCAATGAGCCGAAAATCAGCAGTGCATTGCGCACAAAGTGCAGAATTCAAAAACACTATGAAACATTTAAGTGCAGAAGGCGTTTGGGGGACACAATACCCCCAAGCGCTAATGTGAGGATGATAACTTGCTTAATTCATAAATACTTAAAAAAAAAAAATACTTGGAATAATAAAAAATACAAAAAAAAAGGACATAAGCTATAAAATAAATTCTAAATAAAATTTCCCCATAAATTTTAAGCCATTTCAATTATTATTAAACTTATCCATTAGCAACCTAAGTTACCAATTCCTCTAGACATAGAAGATATATACTATCCCAGATATCTCCCTTCAACCTACATATCCTAGATACTAATGTAATTCATTAGGGTAATGGAAGAGGTAGCAACTCTCTATAAATAAAAAAATAAAAATAAATAGTTATATGAATTAGCAATCTGGTAGTTAATATAGATACTGCCTAAAGTGATGCATAACTTGCCTACTGTTTCTGCATTACAGGCATACCTCACTTTTAAGTACACAATGGGACCAGTAGTGTATTTAGGTTTTGTGCTGCCCTAGGCCTGACTAAACTTGTGCGCCCCTAATTTAAATATGACCCACCCCTTCCTGACAAGGCCACCCGCCTTGAGAATTTTGAGTGGGGACTGAGGGCCTGGGGGGAGTCCTTAATTTGCATAGATTTCCTCTCACTTCCTGTTTGGCTATGGGGCAGGAAGTGAAGGGAAATCTCTGCAATGGGACAGGGATGGTATAAAATAAACTGACCGGGCTATAACTTTCTCTTACTCCAAAAAAAAATAAAAAATAAGTGTGGCCTATAGTTCTACTACTGATCATTTTATGGAGAGGACTAAGAAGATATATCCATGCCAATGATGCAGCAGAAAACATATAGCACAGTGAGGAAGATTTGTGGTCCAGGATGATAGGACAGTCAAAATTAGAGGCACCGCTCCCCCCCACAGTTGCGGAATGCCGGCCGCCCGCATACCGGAAGCAGTACGGCCTCTTTATGGGGGGCGCTAGACTAATTTGTCTCTCTGCCCAGTCCGCCCTATAAGACTATGTACAGGAAAAGAAAAAGAGCTGATGACTCCGAGCGTGTAACCTGTTCTTCCCAGCCCTTTTGCTTCTCGGTGCTTCCCCTGTTTCCTCTTCTGGTGACGTCATCCCCTGCATTCCATGCCGCCCCTGGCTGACTTCCTGGTGGCCACAGGATAGACTGCTGTTGTCTTCTGAATACCTGCCTACCCGTGGATGAGATGTACCAGAGACCGGATCGCACCGCGTGTTAAAGACACAGATGAGCCCCCTTTTAAACTACTTCTTGTAAGTGCATATTGCTGAACAAATAAATATTACTTTGCATATTACACTTAGGTGGCACTTCCTGTTTTTTCCCCTTGTCGCCCCATAAGGCTGGCGCTACACTAACAGTGTAGCGCAAGCTGGAGGAGACTCTTTCCGTGCTGCCCCCTTGAAAAGTGCTGCCCTAGGCCTGGGCCTTGTTGGCCTAGGCCAGAATACAGCGTTGAATGGGACCAGAGCATGTATGTAAAATGAAAATGTACTTAGAGTAAAGCAATACCATTTTTCACTTCTAGGCTGTAGTGGGGGCGTCAGGGGCACACATGTAAAATAGGCTCATCTGATGCGAATGGGGGCCGCTCCAATCCATCCCACAGACATCTGTGCACAGAGGACACTGGTGCTGTGGAGAGGCTGGATGGCATTCTGTGGCTGACAGGGAAGCCGGAAGAACAACCGAGCGGATGTGATGTCCCTAGAGGTGGGGAGGTGACCAGGATACAGGAAGAGCACACTGGAACAGGGCAGGCTATGTGCTCAGAGCTTCAGTTCCTTCTACTGCGGCTGCATGGCGCAGGAATGTTGTACTTGTGAGGCACTTTACGTACACTCGCGGGTATGCCCGTACTCGTGAGTGTACGTAAAGTGAGTGTCCGTAAAGTGGGGTATGCCTGTATTAGCTATTGTCAACACAGGATGTTTATGGAGGAGGACTTCGGAGCAATAAGTTAGGATAGGTTGGATTCAGGCAGGCAAAACTAATCAATGAATTCACCCTATTATTATACTGCATTGACATACGTCTTTGATTTTTCAAATAAAATATGCCATCGCTTCTACAAAAATTCCAAAGACAATAAGCTAATTTTAAATTCATTTTACTTCAGGGCTTTTTGGTTCCTTTGGCCTACTTGCTGTAACCTGCCTGGTTATCCTGTCTAACACGAGTCTTCTACAAGTTTAATTTAGGTTAACACAAAAAAAAAAAAAGTCAAATGCATAGGTGTAAATCCAGCTTTAGTGATTTTTAAAGCAACCAGATGTCTACTCTTTACCAAACTCATTAAAGATACAATATATTATAGTCATTTAAATAGTCAGCTTAATTATTTTATACTATTTTCCTTTTTTTATATATTCTTTGCCTGGCACATATATGTTTGCCTTTAAAAATAGGCACAATTTCTATTTTAAGTCCAGAGGTTTAATGGAGACCCAAATACATACTACTAGTATCGTATATTTTCAATTTTTTTTTTTGGGGGGGGGGGACTTATTATTTTATAAAAACACATATAAACATCTATTCTGTTATCACTGTATTATAATCATCCACATAGCATCAAAATGGAAAGGCCATGATAAAGTCCTGGAGCAACATTTGTTGTATATCTAAGGGTGATGTAAATAATCTACAGTTAAAATGTCTCTCCATGAAAGAAAATATTATTTTATAAGTTCTATGCTATTACTGCTTACAAGGTCAGATATAGGGATGAGCTTCGTGTTCGAGTCGAACATACGTTCGACTCGAACATCGGCTGTTCGATCGTTCGACGAAGATCGAACGATTTGGGCCGTTCGCGCCAAATTCGAGTGACGCGAACGGCCCACAATGCACTACGCCATCGCAGTGTCATCCAGGCGCTGTGATTGGCCAAGCATGCACTGTGACCCCGCATGCTTGGCCAATCACAGCGCCGGCAGCGAGGAGAGCAATGATTGGCCACAGGCAGGATGCCTGTGGCCAATTATTGCTGAGGGTGTTTAGTACACGCCCCACACTATAAAAGGCCGCCAGCACGGCGGCCTAGTGTAGTGTGTTCCGGAGCAGGGATAGAGCAGCATAGGCAGGGACAGTGACTTTTATTTCTTTCTTGCTTAACCTGGATTCCTTTAGTTTAGGGAAAGAGAAGGATAGGTAGGGAGAGTGTCAGTGTGTTTTGTGCTTGTGCTATATTGTGCTTAAAAAAAACATTTTTTCTAGGGACAGAAAACTGTAGGTAGGGAGAGTGTGTCAGTTTCTTTCACTGTCAAAGTCCTTGTTTCCAGGGACCTGGAAGGACAGTGAGTGAATTCTCCTTGTGCTAAATTGTGCTTAAAAAAAACATTTTTTCTAGGGACAGAAAACTGTAGGTAGGGAGAGTGTGTCAGTTTCTTTCACTGTCAAAGTCCTTGTTTCCAGGGACCTGGAAGGACAGTGAGTGAATTCTCCTTGTGCTAAATTGTGCTTAAAAAAAACATTTTTTCTAGGGACAGAAAACTGTAGGTAGGGAGAGTGTGTCAGTTTCTTTCACTGTCAAAGTCCTTGTTTCCAGGGACCTGGAAGGACAGTGAGTGAATTCTCCTTGTGCTAAATTGTGCTTAAAAAAAACATTTTTTCTAGGGACAGAAAACTGTAGGTAGGGAGAGTGTGTCAGTTTCTTTCACTGTCAAAGTCCTTGTTTCCAGGGACCTGGAAGGACAGTGAGTGAATTCTCCTTGTGCTAAATTGTGCTTAAAAAAAACTTTTTTTCTAGGGACAGAAAACTGTAGGTAGGGAGAGTGTGTCAGTTTCTTTCACTGTCAAAGTCCTTGTTTCCAGGGACCTGGAAGGACAGTGAGTGAATTCTCCTTGTGCTAAATTGTGCTTAAAAAAAACATTTTTTCTAGGGACAGAAAACTGTAGGTAGGGAGAGTGTGTCAGTTTCTTTCACTGTCAAAGTCCTTGTTTCCAGGGACCTGGAAGGACAGTGAGTGAATTCTCCTTGTGCTAAATTGTGCTTAAAAAAAACATTTTTTCTAGGGACAGAAAACTGTAGGTAGGGAGAGTGTGTCAGTTTCTTTCACTGTCAAAGTCCTTGTTTCCAGGGACCTGGAAGGACAGTGAGTGAATTCTCCTTGTGCTAAATTGTGCTTAAAAAAAACATTTTTTCTAGGGACAGAAAACTGTAGGTAGGGAGAGTGTGTCAGTTTCTTTCACTGTCAAAGTCCTTGTTTCCAGGGACCTGGAAGGACAGTGAGTGAATTCTCCTTGTGCTAAATTGTGCTTAAAAAAAACATTTTTTCTAGGGACAGAAAACTGTAGGTAGGGAGAGTGTGTCAGTTTCTTTCACTGTCAAAGTCCTTGTTTCCAGGGACCTGGAAGGACAGTGAGTGAATTCTCCTTGTGCTAAATTGTGCTTAAAAAAAACATTTTTTCTAGGGACAGAAAACTGTAGGTAGGGAGAGTGTGTCAGTTTCTTTCACTGTCAAAGTCCTTGTTTCCAGGGACCTGGAAGGACAGTGAGTGAATTCTCCTTGTGCTAAATTGTGCTTAAAAAAAACATTTTTTCTAGGGACAGAAAACTGTAGGTAGGGAGAGTGTGTCAGTTTCTTTCACTGTCAAAGTCCTTGTTTCCAGGGACCTGGAAGGACAGTGAGTGAATTCTCCTTGTGCTAAATTGTGCTTAAAAAAAACATTTTTTCTAGGGACAGAAAACTGTAGGTAGGGAGAGTGTGTCAGTTTCTTTCACTGTCAAAGTCCTTGTTTCCAGGGACCTGGAAGGACAGTGAGTGAATTCTCCTTGTGCTAAATTGTGCTTAAAAAAAACATTTTTTCTAGGGACAGAAAACTGTAGGTAGGGAGAGTGTGTCAGTTTCTTTCACTGTCAAAGTCCTTGTTTCCAGGGACCTGGAAGGACAGTGAGTGAATTCTCCTTGTGCTAAATTGTGCTTAAAAAAACATTTTTTCTAGGGACAGAAAACTGTAGGTAGGGAGAGTGTGTCAGTTTCTTTCACTGTCAAAGTCCTTGTTTCCAGGGACCTGGAAGGACAGTGAGTGAATTCTCCTTGTGCTAAATTGTGCTTAAAAAAAACATTTTTTCTAGGGACAGAAAACTGTAGGTAGGGAGAGTGTGTCAGTTTCTTTCACTGTCAAAGTCCTTGTTTCCAGGGACCTGGAAGGACAGTGAGTGAATTCTCCTTGTGCTAAATTGTGCTTAAAAAAACATTTTTTCTAGGGACAGAAAACTGTAGGTAGGGAGAGTGTGTCAGTTTCTTTCACTGTCAAAGTCCTTGTTTCCAGGGACCTGGAAGGACAGTGAGTGAATTCTCCTTGTGCTAAATTGTGCTTAAAAAAAACATTTTTTCTAGGGACAGAAAACTGTAGGTAGGGAGAGTGTGTCAGTTTCTTTCACTGTCAAAGTCCTTGTTTCCAGGGACCTGGAAGGACAGTGAGTGAATTCTCCTTGTGCTAAATTGTGCTTAAAAAAAACATTTTTTCTAGGGACAGAAAACTGTAGGTAGGGAGAGTGTGTCAGTTTCTTTCACTGTCAAAGTCCTTGTTTCCAGGGACCTGGAAGGACAGTGAGTGAATTCTCCTTGTGCTAAATTGTGCTTAAAAAAAACATTTTTTCTAGGGACAGAAAACTGTAGGTAGGGAGAGTGTGTCAGTTTCTTTCACTGTCAAAGTCCTTGTTTCCAGGGACCTGGAAGGACAGTGAGTGAATTCTCCTTGTGCTAAATTGTGCTTAAAAAAAACATTTATTCTAGGGACAGAAAACTGTAGGTAGGGAGAGTGTGTCAGTTTCTTTCACTGTCAAAGTCCTTGTTTCCAGGGACCTGAAAGGACAGTGAGTGAATTCTCCTTGTGCTAAATTGTGCTTAAAAAAAACATTTTTTCTAGGGACAGAAAACTGTAGGTAGGGAGAGTGTGTCAGTTTCTTTCACTGTCAAAGTCCTTGTTTCCAGGGACCTGGAAGGACAGTGAGTGAATTCTCCTTGTGCTAAATTGTGCTTAAAAAAAACATTTTTTCTAGGGACAGAAAACTGTAGGTAGGGAGAGTGTGTCAGTTTCTTTCACTGTCAAAGTCCTTGTTTCCAGGGACCTGGAAGGACAGTGAGTGAATTCTCCTTGTGCTAAATTGTGCTTAAAAAAACATTTTTTCTAGGGACAGAAAACTGTAGGTAGGGAGAGTGTGTCAGTTTCTTTCACTGTCAAAGTCCTTGTTTCCAGGGACCTGGAAGGACAGTGAGTGAATTCTCCTTGTGCTAAATTGTGCTTAAAAAAAACATTTTTTCTAGGGACAGAAAACTGTAGGTAGGGAGAGTGTGTCAGTTTCTTTCACTGTCAAAGTCCTTGTTTCCAGGGACCTGGAAGGACAGTGAGTGAATTCTCCTTGTGCTAAATTGTGCTTAAAAAAAACATTTTTTCTAGGGACAGAAAACTGTAGGTAGGGAGAGTGTGTCAGTTTCTTTCACTGTCAAAGTCCTTGTTTCCAGGGACCTGGAAGGACAGTGAGTGAATTCTCCTTGTGCTAAATTGTGCTTAAAAAAAACATTTTTTCTAGGGACAGAAAACTGTAGGTAGGGAGAGTGTGTCAGTTTCTTTCACTGTCAAAGTCCTTGTTTCCAGGGACCTGGAAGGACAGTGAGTGAATTCTCCTTGTGCTAAATTGTGCTTAAAAAAAACATTTTTTCTAGGGACAGAAAACTGTAGGTAGGGAGAGTGTGTCAGTTTCTTTCACTGTCAAAGTCCTTGTTTCCAGGGACCTGGAAGGACAGTGAGTGAATTCTCCTTGTGCTAAATTGTGCTTAAAAAAAACATTTTTTCTAGGGACAGAAAACTGTAGGTAGGGAGAGTGTGTCAGTTTCTTTCACTGTCAAAGTCCTTGTTTCCAGGGACCTGGAAGGACAGTGAGTGAATTCTCCTTGTGCTAAATTGTGCTTAAAAAAAAACATTTTTTCTAGGGACAGAAAACTGTAGGTAGGGAGAGTGTGTCAGTTTCTTTCACTGTCAAAGTCCTTGTTTCCAGGGACCTGGAAGGACAGTGAGTGAATTCTCCTTGTGCTAAATTGTGCTTAAAAAAAACATTTTTTCTAGGGACAGAAAACTGTAGGTAGGGAGAGTGTGTCAGTTTCTTTCACTGTCAAAGTCCTTGTTTCCAGGGACCTGGAAGGACAGTGAGTGAATTCTCCTTGTGCTAAATTGTGCTTAAAAAAAACTTTTTTTCTAGGGACAGAAAACTGTAGGTAGGGAGAGTGTGTCAGTTTCTTTCACTGTCAAAGTCCTTGTTTCCAGGGACCTGGAAGGACAGTGAGTGAATTCTCCTTGTGCTAAATTGTGCTTAAAAAAAACATTTTTTCTAGGGACAGAAAACTGTAGGTAGGGAGAGTGTGTCAGTTTCTTTCACTGTCAAAGTCCTTGTTTCCAGGGACCTGGAAGGACAGTGAGTGAATTCTCCTTGTGCTAAATTGTGCTTAAAAAAAACATTTTTTCTAGGGACAGAAAACTGTAGGTAGGGAGAGTGTGTCAGTTTCTTTCACTGTCAAAGTCCTTGTTTCCAGGGACCTGGAAGGACAGTGAGTGAATTCTCCTTGTGCTAAATTGTGCTTAAAAAAAACATTTATTCTAGGGACAGAAAACTGTAGGTAGGGAGAGTGTGTCAGTTTCTTTCACTGTCAAAGTCCTTGTTTCCAGGGACCTGGAAGGACAGTGAGTGAATTCTCCTTGTGCTAAATTGTGCTTAAAAAAAACATTTTTTCTAGGGACAGAAAACTGTAGGTAGGGAGAGTGTGTCAGTTTCTTTCACTGTCAAAGTCCTTGTTTCCAGGGACCTGGAAGGACAGTGAGTGAATTCTCCTTGTGCTAAATTGTGCTTAAAAAAAACATTTTTTCTAGGGACAGAAAACTGTAGGTAGGGAGAGTGTGTCAGTTTCTTTCACTGTCAAAGTCCTTGTTTCCAGGGACCTGGAAGGACAGTGAGTGAATTCTCCTTGTGCTAAATTGTGCTTAAAAAAAACATTTTTTCTAGGGACAGAAAACTGTAGGTAGGGAGAGTGTGTCAGTTTCTTTCACTGTCAAAGTCCTTGTTTCCAGGGACCTGGAAGGACAGTGAGTGAATTCTCCTTGTGCTAAATTGTGCTTAAAAAAAACATTTTTTCTAGGGACAGAAAACTGTAGGTAGGGAGAGTGTGTCAGTTTCTTTCACTGTCAAAGTCCTTGTTTCCAGGGACCTGGAAGGACAGTGAGTGAATTCTCCTTGTGCTAAATTGTGCTTAAAAAAAACATTTTTTCTAGGGACAGAAAACTGTAGGTAGGGAGAGTGTGTCAGTTTCTTTCACTGTCAAAGTCCTTGTTTCCAGGGACCTGGAAGGACAGTGAGTGAATTCTCCTTGTGCTAAATTGTGCTTAAAAAAAACATTTTTTCTAGGGACAGAAAACTGTAGGTAGGGAGAGTGTGTCAGTTTCTTTCACTGTCAAAGTCCTTGTTTCCAGGGACCTGGAAGGACAGTGAGTGAATTCTCCTTGTGCTAAATTGTGCTTAAAAAAAACTTTTTTTCTAGGGACAGAAAACTGTAGGTAGGGAGAGTGTGTCAGTTTCTTTCACTGTCAAAGTCCTTGTTTCCAGGGACCTGGAAGGACAGTGAGTGAATTCTCCTTGTGCTAAATTGTGCTTAAAAAAAACATTTTTTCTAGGGACAGAAAACTGTAGGTAGGGAGAGTGTGTCAGTTTCTTTCACTGTCAAAGTCCTTGTTTCCAGGGACCTGGAAGGACAGTGAGTGAATTCTCCTTGTGCTAAATTGTGCTTAAAAAAAACATTTTTTCTAGGGACAGAAAACTGTAGGTAGGGAGAGTGTGTCAGTTTCTTTCACTGTCAAAGTCCTTGTTTCCAGGGACCTGGAAGGACAGTGAGTGAATTCTCCTTGTGCTAAATTGTGCTTAAAAAAAACATTTTTTCTAGGGACAGAAAACTGTAGGTAGGGAGAGTGTGTCAGTTTCTTTCACTGTCAAAGTCCTTGTTTCCAGGGACCTGGAAGGACAGTGAGTGAATTCTCCTTGTGCTAAATTGTGCTTAAAAAAAACATTTTTTCTAGGGACAGAAAACTGTAGGTAGGGAGAGTGTGTCAGTTTCTTTCACTGTCAAAGTCCTTGTTTCAAGGGACAGAGAAGGACACCTGAAGGTAGCCCTTATTGCTTTTTTCCCATCTCCCTGCAGGCCATCTATTAGAATGTCTGGAAGGCAAACAAGGAGAGGCAGACAGTCAGGAGGCAATAAAAGAGGGCAAGCAGGCTCTGTGTCTGGGGGCAACAGTGCTGGTCGTGGACGCGGTGCATTGTCATCAGCACATGGCCATGGGACACGCTTGTCCTTCTTTTCGGCAGCTGGACATGTTGAGCCACATCATGCCGAAGACTTGGTAGAGTGGATGACCAAGCCCTCCTCCTCCTCCTCATCCTCTCTCACCCAGGCTCAGGGTACTGGAAAAGCAGCTGCCAAAGCGTCCTCTTCCCTGGTATCAATGTCAGACTCATCATCAGTCACTCCTTCCCTAGACCCACCATGTCCTCCTCCTGAGGAGTCCCCCGAACTGTTTCAGCACAGTGTTGGGTACATGCTCCAGGAGGATGCCCAGCGTTTCGAAGGGTCTGATGATGAAACCCAGCTAGAGGAAGGCAGTAGCGTGAGAGCAGACAGAGGGGATGCTCAAGAAGGACACCAATCTGGCAGTCATGTTCCAGCAGCTGCAGCATACTGCCAGATTGGCTCCAGTGATGAGGAGGGAGGTGATGATGAGGTCACTGACTCCACGTGGGTGCCTAATAGGAGAGAGGAGGAGGAGGAGGATGAGGAGGAGGCACATCTCCAACGAGGCAGGATGCCCTTTGGTGGCCAGCGTAAGGGCAGTACACCGACGGAATCACACCGCAGAGCTCCGCCTGTGCAGGGCGCTGCCTCTGCCCGTCATTCAAAAAGTTCTTTGGTGTGGGCCTTTTTTGAGGCTAGTGCATCAGATCGCACAGCTGCTGTTTGCAACATATGTCTCAAGCGTATATCGCGTGGCCAAAACATCAGCCGCTTGGGTACCACATGCCTGACCAGACATATGTTGACCTGCCATGCAGCTCGTTGGCAAGCCTACCTCAAAGACCCACACCAAAGAACAAAGCGGACCTCTCCTTGCACCGCATCAGCTGGGATCTCCAACCCCACTATAACTTCAGTCCTCTCTGAAACATGCACTGAGAGGAATGAAGGTGTAGAATTAGGTGTGTCACAGCCAAGTACTTGCGGCCACTCTGCTAGCAGTACACCGACGTCCGATTCTAGCAGGCAAATTTCCCTGCCCCAGCTGCTGGACCGTCGAAAGAAGTTCACTCCCAGCCATCCACATGCCCAGCGGTTGAATGCTAGCTTGGCTAAATTGCTAGCGCTTCAACTGCTGCCTTTTCAGTTGGTAGACTCGGCCCCCTTCCGTGAGTTTGTGCAATGTGCGGTTCCTCAGTGGCAGGTTCCCAAACGCCACTTTTTCTCACGGAAGGCTATTCCGGCTCTCTACCGGCATGTGGAAGGCAATGTCTTGGCCTCGCTGGACAGGGCGGTCAGCGGTAAGGTGCATATTACCGCTGACTCATGGTCCAGCAGGCATGGACAGGGACGTTACCTTTCTTTCACGGCCCATTGGGTCACTCTTTTGGCAGCTGGGAAGGATGCAGGACAAGGTGCAGTAGTGTTGGAGGTTGTCCCACCGCCACGCCTCCAAAATGCTACTACTGGTTGTGACACACCTCTCTCCTCCACCCCCTCCTCTTCTTCCTCCATGGCCTCTTCCTGTGGTTTGTCCTATGAACCAGCGGTGCTCCGTAGCCGTTCACGGGGCTACGCAAGTACGCAGGCAAAAAGATGCCATGCCGTGCTTGCGCTGGTGTGTTTGGGGGACAGAAGCCACACTGGGGCAGAGGTCCTGTCTGCTCTGCAGGGCCAGGCCGAGAGGTGGTTGACGCCACGCCAGCTTAAGCCAGGAATGGTGGTTTGCGACAATGGCACCAACCTCCTCTCCGCCCTCCGACAGGGACAACTGACCCATGTGCCCTGTGTGGCTCACGTCCTTAACCTGGTGGTGCAGCGGTTCTTGGGCAGGTACCCGGGCTTACAGGATGTCCTGAGGCAGGCCAGGAAAGTCTGTGTGCATTTCCGCAGATCTTATAATGCCAGTGCTCGCCTGGCTGAGCTGCAAAAGGAGTTGAACCTGCCCAAGAACCGCCTTATATGTGACATGCCCACCAGGTGGAACTCAACGTTGGCCATGCTGCAGCGGCTGCACACGCAGCAGAGGGCCATCAATGAGTACCTGTGCGACTACGGCACCAGGACAGGGTCAGGGGAGCTTGGTTTTTTTTCTCCACGCCAGTGGGGCATGATCAGGGATGCATGCACTGTCCTGGCACCATTTGAGGAGGCCACGAGGATGGTGAGCAGTGACAGTGCATGCATCAGTGACACTGTACCTCTTGTCCACCTGTTGGAGCACACGCTGCGTGGAATAATGGACAGGGCACTTGAGGCAGAACAGAGGCAGGAAGAGGAGGACTTCCTTGCCTCTCAAGGCCCCCTTTACCCAGACAGTGTTCCTTCTGTCCCACCCATCGCACAGGAAGAGGAGGAGGAGGAGGAGGAGGATTGTGTCAGCATGGAGGTGGAGGCTGGCACTCAGCATCATCAGCAGCAGTCTTTTAGGGATGATTTACAGTCCCAAGAAACCAGTGGACTTGTACGTGGCTGGGAGGAGGTGGCTGCGGATCATGTCGTCCTTAGTGACCCAGAGGACTCCGGAGCGAATGCCTCAGCAAACCTACGCTGCATGGCCTCCCTGATCCTGCAAAGTCTGCGGAAGGATCCTCGTATTCTTCGGATCAAGGAGAGGGACCATTACTGGCTGGCCACTCTCCTTGATCCACGGTACAAGGGTAAGGTTGCGGACCTTATGTTACCGTCGCAGAGGGAGCAGAGGATGAGACAACTCCGGGAGGCCTTGCAGAAAGGTCTGTGCAACGCGTTCCCAGAGACTGGGAGGTTACAAACTCCTGGTCCTGGACAACGAGTTGCTGAGGCTTCGGCCAGTCAAAGAAGGAGCGGTGGGGAAGGTGGCCGTCTGACCGATGCGTTCAGACAATTCTTTAGTCCGCAGCCCCAAAGTATGATCGGTTCCAGCAACCATCGCCAGCGTCTGATAAACATGGTGCAGGAATATCTAGGGGCAAGGTCAGACTTGGACACCTTCCCCACCGAAAATCCTCTGGCTTACTGGGTCTTGAGGATGGATCACTGGCCAGAGCTTGCACAGTATGCAATTGAGCTACTGGCCTGTCCTGCATCCAGCGTTCTTTCGGAACGCACATTCAGTGCTGCTGGAGGATTTGTCACGGATCACAGGGTGCGCCTGTCCACCGACTCGGTTGATCGACTGACTTTCATCAAGATGAACCAGTCTTGGATCACCACCAGCTACCACACACCTGATGCTGATATAACATACTAATTGATTTTAACATGTCACATCCCTTCAAGACTGATGCTGATGCTGAGTGCCTGTGCTGTTATGTTGACTGGCTATCCTCCTCCTCCGAGTCCTCAATGATACGATTGATGATGATAGCTTGGAAGATCATTTTTGTTTATGGGTGCCGCCACCAGTGGCTAAGGCCCAATTTTTCAGCCCCTGTTTTACAGGGGCGTGTAATTACGATTTTTTTAGCAATAATTTGCCATAGGGCTCATTGCTGTGCTCCAAGTACAGTATCTGTGAGGGGTTGGAGTGTTGTGGCACCAGTGCCTAAGGCCCAATTTTTCAGCCCCTGTTTAACAGGGGCGTGTCATTACAATTTTTGAAGCAATACTTTGCAACAGGGCTCATTGCTGTGCTCCAAGTACAGTATCTGTGAGGGGTTGTAGTGTTGTGCCACCAGTGCCTAAGGCCCAATTTTTCAGCCCCTGTTCAACAGGGGCATGCAATTACAATTCTTGATCTAATAATTCACAGCAGGGTCCATTGCTGCACCCACCAAGAGTAACTCTGAGGGCTTACAGTCTTGTGGCAACGCCACCACCACCACCACCACGAAAGGCCCAATTTTTCAGCCCCTGTTCAAAAGGGGCATGTAATTACAATTCTTGATCTAATAATTCACAGCAGGGCCCATTGCTGCACCCACCAAGAGTAACTGTCAGGGCTTACAGTGTTGTGGCACCAGCACCACCATCAAAGCCCCAATTTTTACTACCACTGTTCAACAATTATATGTAATTAAAATTCCTGATATAATAGTTGACAGCAGGGCGTTCCAGCACCAACCAAGAGTAACTGAGTGCTTACAGTGTTGTGCCAACACCAACAACTAAGGGGCCTATTTCTGCAGAGTATATACGGCAGGTCCCTACTTTCAAACATCCAACTTACAAACGACTCCTACTTGCAAACGAAAGAAGACAACAGGAAGTGAGAGGAAATCTACCCCTAGAAAGGAAAATTCTCTCCTGTAAGAATAAATATGGGAGAAAGGGGTCTCATCTGTACTGATGCTTTATCAGCAATCCTTGTTTCAAGAAAAACACCACATTTCAAAAACAGTTGTCATTGGGACGGAAAGTGAGGTGAAATGTTCTGAACAGGGGCACAGACAGCAAAACAAATGTTACAGGGGTGATAACCCTTACCTATGTTTCCCAAAAAGTTTAAAAATAGATTTTTGGGCTGGAGCTACACTTCAACAATGTACCTGTTCAAAATTACAAACAGATTCTACATAAGAACAAACCTACAGTCCCTGTCTTGTATGCACCGCCTGCATACGGCTGTTCAGAGTATATAGGGCCTTTTTTATTTTATGTGCGGGGTTCCCCTTAATATCCATACAAGACCCAAAGGGGCTGGTAATGGGCTGGGGTAGGGGGGGGGTCATGGGGTAGCTATGCCATTTTTCTTAAAGAATTTCATCCATATTACCGGGACCAGACATTACATTAAAGCCGCAAGCAGTTTTAAATGGCTTTTTTTTCATTTAGAAGTGTCATTTTGTGCAGGGACAGTTCTAAACACGGGAAACACGTGGCACTTCACAGGCATACTTTAGACACCCCCCAGGTACGATATTTAAAGGAATATTTGACTTTTTTTTTTTTCACTTTATGCATCATTAAAATGACTGCTCCCGAAAAACGACCGTTTTTAAAACTTCTTTTTGCATTGATACATGTCCCCTGGTGCAGAACCCGGGTTCCCAAACCCTATTTATGACAATAACATGCATAATAGTTGTTATAATTAGCACTTTAGAATTCGAACGTTCGCATCCATTGTATTTAATAGGGTTCTAATGTTCGTTCGAACTTTCGGTCCGTTCGCGGGTTCTGGTGCGAACCGAACCCCGGGGGTGTTCGGCTCATCACTAGTCAGATATCTGTTATTGCCAGCACAAAGGTTCAAACAACTTCATACTATGGCCCCATCTGTACAAATGCTGTAAGAATCACAGTCTTCTTATTTCATTGTGTACTCAGCTGTAATAAACCTTGTTTATAAAGACCATACCCAGCATGATGGCCTTACTGAACTGATATATCAAACAGATGTTTGCCCTACCAATCTGCTATTGTCAGCATTTTCTGCAAAATTTTAGAAGCTATGCATTTATTGTTTTTATACATTAGTTTAAAAGCAAATCCTTGTATCCTAAAGACTATGTTTACCTTTTTTTTCTAAATTGCAACTTCCCTATGTACCAGAGGCAGAAGGTTTTTTTAACCTTAAAGCGGAGGTCCGCCGATTTTTTTTTCTTTAAAAGTCAGCAGCTACAAATACTGCAGCTGCTGACTTTTAAAATAAGGACACTTACCTGTCCAGGGTACCCGCAATGTCGGCACCCAAAGCCGATCTATCCCTCGGCTCCTGGTTGCTGCCGCCGCCATCTTCGGTAAGGGAATCAGGAAGTCAAGCCTTGCGGCTTGACTTCCTGGTTCCCTACCGTGCATGCACGACTCGCGTTGCCGCGTTCCCACTGGTCCCTGCTGTCTTCTGGGACCGTGTGTCTCCCAGAAGACATCCGGGGGGGGAGGCGCCGAAAGTGGGAGCAGAATACCTGTATTAGACAGGTATCTGCTCCCCCCATCCCTCTGAAAGGTGCCAAATGTGACACCGGAGGGGGGGGAGGAACCGGAAAAGCCAAAGTTCAATTTTTGGGTGGAACGCCGCTTTAAGACTCCTTGCACACTGGGGTGGTTTTCAGGCGCTTTAGCGCTAAAAATAGCCTCTGCTAAGCACCTGAAAACCGCCTCTTGTTCATTCTAGTGTGTCTTTTCACACTGGGGTGGCGCGCTTGAGGGATGGGAAAAAAAGTCCTGCAAGCAGCATCTTTGGAATGAATGGGCAGCGCCTTTTTGGGGACTCACCTGAAAAATCTATTCTATTTGTATCAAATCAGGAAGGCCCTTGCACTACATAGCTGATAGATTTAAAGGAGATTGTGCAGTCAGATTGACCTGTGATTGACCTGTGTATGGCCGCCTTAAAGGAAGAAATAGAAAAGTGTGTGTAAACAAAAAGAGGCGGTATAGTAATGAGGGAGGTGTGGTCCACAGAAGTAAACACATCCTATTCTCTGATGCAGTAAGGTAGTGCATGATGGTATACGAAGGTTCCTGGAAGGTCACATGATGATACAGGAAGTCACCTCAGAAAGCTTTTTGTTAAAATTTTGAACTGAGTGGTGAAGATTGAAAGCTGCCATGGACAAGGTAAGTGAGAGATAAGCAGAGTGGGATGGCTTGGGCAGAAAAGACATTAGAAAAGGGTTTTCCCACTGGAAAGATTTAACATCACTTCCAGTTCTGACAAAATGTCAGGGGAAATCTCCCCAACAGAGACACAAATGGCAATAAAAACCCTGACCAAGGTTCTAGTTCTTCCACAGTCTATCCACAATAAAACATTTTGGCTGGAGTTAAAGGGGTTGTAAAGGCAGAAGGTTTTTTATCATAATGCATTCTATGCATTAAGATGAAAAACCTTCTGTGTGCAGCAGCCCCCCTCAATACTTACCTGAGCCCCCTCTAGATCCAGAGATCTTGCAGCATTGTCTCGGCTGCCCGGAACTCCCCTCCTCATTGGCTGAGACAGCAGCGTGTCACCATTGGCTTCCGCTGCTGTCAAAGTCAGTCAGCCAATGAGGAGAGAAAGGGGATGGGGCCTGGCCATGGCTCCATGTCTGAATGGACACATGGAGCTGTGGCTCGGCTCGGGTGCCCCCATAGTAAGATGCTTGCTGTGGGGGCACTCAACAGGAGGGAGGGGCCAGGAGAGTGGAAGAGGGACCGGAGAAGAGGAGGATCTGGTCTGCTCTGTGCAAAACCACTGCACAGAGCAGGCAAGTATAACATGTTTATTGTATTTAACTAAAAAAAGGGGGCTTTACAATCACTTTAAGGGAAAATGTATGCAGTAAAGGACTGTTTTAAAATAGCAAGCAACATAAAATAGAGAGGACTTGGACACTGTGTGGTTACATAGTTACATACATAGTTAGTCAGGCTGAAAAAAGACACAAGTCCATCTAGTTCAACCATAAAAATATTAATAAATAAAATAAAAATCATCGTACAATCCCAATTCTATACCCACAGTTGATCCAGAGGAAGGCAAAAAACCCCAGCAGAGCATGCTCCAATTTGCTACAGCAGGGCAATCGGATTTTCCCTGCATCAACTTTACCTATAAATGTTAGTACCCAGTTATGTACATTTAGGAAAGAATCCAGGCCTTTCTTAAAGCAATATACTTAGCTGGCCAGAACCACCTCTGGAGGGAACCTATTCCACATTTTCACAGCTCTTACTGTGAAGAAACCTTTTTTTACTATATGGACCCCTTATATATTTGTACATGTTGATCATATCCCCTCTTATTCTCCTCTTCTCAAGAGTGAATAAATTCAGTTCCTCTAATCTTTCCTTATAGCCAAGTTCCTCCATGCCTCTTATCAGTTTGGTTGCCCTTCTCTGCACTTTCTCCAGTTCCCCAATATCCTTTTTGAGAACTGGTGCCCAAAACTGAACTGCATATTCCAGATGAGGTCTTACTAATGATTTGAACAGGGGCAAAATGATATCTCTCTCTCTGGAGTCCATACCTCTCTTACTACAAGAAAGGACTTTGCTCGCTTTGGAAACCGCAGCTTGGCATTGCATGCTATTATTGAGCTTATGATCTACCAAAACCCCCAGATCCTTCTCCACTACGGATCCCCCCAGTTGTACTCCCCCTAGTATGTATAATGCATGCATATTCTTAGCCCCCAAGTGCATAACTTTACATTTATCAACATTAAACCTGATTAAAAACCCTGCTCTGCCCCTGGACCATGTTTGGCCTGGGTGAAGAAATGGAAAGAATGTTGTATGGAGGACACTCATGACATGCTGAGAGATCAAAGCTCTACATCCACAGTTGCCTTATCCTACTTTTATATATTTGTATCTGAATGTAGTGTTATACTTATTACTGTTTGAACAAATGACAGATTAGACCTTACGGTCATTTCACACTGGTACCCAAGTGTCCTCACCATTATTGGTTTTGTTTTGTATAGTGAAATGGAAAACAAAAAAGCTGTGTTTTTTGTTTTTTGTGTTTGTTTTCAAATAAAAATTATCTGATTTAAAAGAAAAAAAAAAAAAACTGTAAAAAGTCATTTAAAAGATATATAGAAAAAGGTGCCCAATATGTTGCAAACATCTCTCCACATTGCAAAATTTGAGGCCGTCAAGTAACAACAATGGCCAAGCCTTGCAGCTAACCAATTGCTTTGTTATTATGTAGCACATACCACCATGTAGTATATCACAGCCTGGTGATTCTAATGTTTTTCCGAAAGCAGAACTATACTCGTCTCCATTACAACAATTCAGTGTCCTGTAGCTCCCCCTTTGGCTCCTGACATCTTCTGCCAGTCTACTTCCAGGTTTTGATCTTTGGCTATTTTGAATGGCTAACCTTAGATGACATCACTTCCTAATTCATTCATCCCGTCAGATGCCAAAACTGGGAACAGGCAGGTAAGAATACTTGAATACAGAGGAGTCTTAGTATGTCTCTTTTGTATTAAAAAAACTGCCTGTTTTCAAATTTCTATTTGTTTAGTAAAGTTCCACTTAAATGTCAAAGCTGGATTCTACAGTGTGTTGTGCTCCATATAGTACTTCCACAAACTCATAAGGCTACAGCCCCAGTTTCTCTACCAGTTAGACCCCTGGTGCCCAACCCTTTGGTATATGATGTGCGGCCCTCGGACCTCAGCAGTTTGTAGTGGGAACATTGATTAGGGTAATACCATTGATCTCTACTAGCCTGTTGTAACATGTTCCCAGTTTCAGATTGTCTTCTGCAGCATATCCCCAGCCAAAAATGTAGCATGTCCACACTCTCTGATCCTCATCTCCTCTAATAGGTCTTCAGTTTCTGACAGTTCTGTCAAGCATTACATATATTGAACATTATGAGTGGCATTTTGGTAACGTCAGAGGCCACATTTGAGGCCCCCCTTTAGCCCATAAGTTGACAACCACTGAGGTAAACCCTGCTGATTACAGATAGACAAGTCATATAATAACATGTTTCTACCTGGTTTAATGGCTTCCTCTTGACACAATTGATGCCACCTATAAAAACCATGTTTGGCATTATAGGCCTTGGGTACTCAAAGATAAAGTCATATCTCAGCAGCCATATAGAAGCTCGGCTGAAAAGATCTACAGATGTCACATCTCTTTTCAGAAACTCTGAGGCAACCTGAGCGTAGGGGGAATAAAGCATATGACATAGTACATAGTCAAATAATCGGACTAGAACATTCTTCACCCTCTGGCTGAAGTTCATATGGTCAGTGTAAGTTGTGAACAATCTGGGTATATAAGAAGGTGGGCTTGGTGATTGAGAAGCTTCTTCATCCATGCCAAAAGGAGTCCCACGCATGAAGTTCACAGATGGAATAGAGAGGTGCTCAGCTACAATCTGACCACATGGGACAGCCGGGTCACTCAGCAGAACATCAAAGTTGGCTTCTTCCAAAGATTTAATAAGTGTTTCATTCTGCAGAAAAAGCTTGCAGGAAGTCAATAGCCAGTTAGCTGAATTTGTAACTCTCTCATACAATGTCTTTAACCTTTGAGGCACTGTTTTATATTCAAACACTTCTTTGCTCAATTGTTTTACCTGAGCTTCCATAAATTCTTTGTTGAAAGGCAGAATATATGATTGCACTGGGAAGCCCAAATCATTAAGAAAAATACTAGGTTCAGGAACAACCACAACAACCTGATGTCCTTTGTGAGACAACTTCTCCACCATACCATGCATACTGAGCCAATGGCTTCCTTCTTGAGGTATCACTAACAGTTTCGCACTTTCAGCCTGTTTAATAGTTACTAAAACAAAAAAGATTCCTATTGTCAAAGAGAGAAACATGTGAATCTGCATAATTGCAGTATATTCACAACTCAGTCAACAACAGCAGCTTCCTTTGTACAATAATCCAGGAATGAAGGCAGTGTTCTTAGATCTGCAGAGATATTTAAACTCCAGACAAAACCTGCGATTTCTTATTTTTCACCTGTAATGCATCAAATAAAAAAAATGTAAATACGGTTTATAGTATGTACAAAAATGGAGCTCATAGAAAATGACAGAAAAATGCCGTAAACTCCTATAAAAGTGCTTAGAAGGTATTTACAAAATAAAAAACACGACTTAGCACACCCTAACATGAACATAGTGTAACAATCTATAACTACTAATGCAAATCAGGTCTTACCATGTAAGGTAAGTTTTCTGCACCCAGTATGAATCTTCACAATACTGAAATGTTAAAAGCAAAACTTGCAGAGAAATGCCAGTATAACCACCCCTCACCAATCCGCTGTGCCAGTGCCTGCTAGCATAGCTGTGTCACATGACCCAGAACTGGGGGACCTGCTATAGGACCTGTTTTTTATAGTCAACGTGTAGGTTCATTCACTTTTCTACATCTTTACCTATGTAGTAATAAATGCAAAAACAAAATGTAATGTATTGCAACATAACAATCCTTAAAGTGTTATTAATCAAAAATGTAATATAATGCAGCTTACCAATCATTAGATGTGGTGGCTGCATTCGTTTTCTTATTTCTCTGCTTTTTTCCCCCTGTTTTCACCTGGTGATCTGGCCAGTAACACACTTCCTGTATTATGCCGCGTACATACGGTCGGAATTTCCAACAACAAATGTTCGATGTGAGCTCCAACCGTGTGTAGGCTCCATCGGACATTTGCTGTCGGAATTTCCGACAACAAAAATTTGAGAGCTGGTTCTCAAATTTTCCGACAACAAAACTTGTTGACGGAAATTCCGAGCGTGTGTATACAATTCCGACGCACATAATTCCACGCATGCTCGGAATCAAGCAGAAGAGCCACACTGGCTATTGAACTTAATTTTTCTCGGCTCGTCGTACGTCACCGCGTTTTTGACGTTCGCAGTTTCCGACAACATTTGTGTGACCGTGTGTATGCAAGACAAGTTTGAGCCAACATCCATCGGAAAAAAATCCAGACACGGTTTCGTTGTCGGAATGTTCCATCGTCTGTACGCGGCATTAGAGTGCCCCACTGGATGAATGAACATAGGGCTGGGACAAACCATATAATACTAATAGGGTGCTTACAATGTTTTCTTGCTTTTTTTTATTTATGTAAAACCCCCCAAAAGAAGAAAAAATAAAACTGTTGCTGTAACTGCTTTAAAAGTGTTAGCTTAATTTTTGCTTTAATTTGTAATAATTTTAAATACCATCTGAATCTGTTAGTATGTCTAATACCACCCTCTCCCCATATTGACAATGCTGCTGTAAGGGTGGCTCAGTTGCTCCTCTATGGAATGAAGCCACCCTATAACAGGAAGTGTGTTACTGGCTGAATAACCAGGTGGAAATAAAGAAAAAAACACATATAAAATAAAATGAACACAAACGGATATGTAAGCTGCAATATGTAATATTTTTGGGGTTAAATACTGCTTTATTTACTTATTATTTTGTTTAAAGAGGGTTTACAATTTGAGTTTATACTCACTTTATCTCTATAGCCTCGTACACACGGCTGGTTTTCTCGGCAAGAAAACTGCTGGGAGAGCTTTTTGCCGAGAAAACCGGTCGTGTGTATGGTTTCTTGTCAGGAAAACTGCCGGGAATCTCGACGAGAAAAATAGAGAACCTGATCTCTATTTTCTCGTCGGGATTCTCGTCGGCCTATTTGCCGACGAGAAAAAACGCGCGCGTGTACGAGGCTACATGCTTACCTGTCCCCAGGTAAGCCCGCGCATGCTTGATGAGACTTTGACGCATGCGCGGTAGCTTACAAGGGTAGTGTAGAGTTAAGCAAGATGGCGGCGACGACATTGAATGTGACGAGTGCATGCTCGTCGTAGTCGATGACGTCACCGCGCTCTTGCCATTCAAAAGAACGGCGGTTCTTTTGAATGGCCGTCTGTATGCACGGCTTTGCAAGAAAAGCTTGTCAGGAATCTCGTTAGGAAAACCAACGTTTTTTTCCTGACGGGATTCCCGGCCGCTTTAATGTCTATAAGTGGCAGTGCAGGAGAAAAGAATCAGAGTTACTGCACTTATCAGGGATACACTCTACAGTCAGATTTTATGTGCAGCAGCAGTACAGGTGAGTGGGAGCACAGGGCCATGTTAAGAAAACAGTAGATAATCACAATCTCCCTTACTCCAATCACAGAAAGACTTGCATTCAGTGAAAAGAATACAATTGCTTTTTCTGAATGGAAGAGGTGTACAATGAGCGACCTGCTATGACAAGTTTACTACTGCTGGAACTACAAGTCTCAGCGTGGAACATTCATCACTTGCAGTACTTGTGATGGCTGAATGAAAGTAACAGTTTTGCTGTAAAGATAGAAAGATGAGGCAGCAATTCTACTTCCTCTGTGCTCTATCCTAAATAGTGCTAAAAATACTACTTAAAGTGTCTTTGTGCAAATGTTACCACCGTGAGTTAAATAAAATACATACATCTTCCTCCAATCATAAACTATATTCAAATTTCACATATCTTAATAAATGTATGAAATGTGGCTTTACACAATCTATGTTTTTACGCATGATAGGATCATTCTGGAGTTATGGAGTGACAGAGAGGAATTGAGCCATTTTACCTTTAAGCACCTTTTGACCTTTATCGAAGAAAAAGGTCCATCAACTGCAGTGAGTTGACCTGTCCAAAGGGGTCACTTCTTGAACACAGTGATTCACGAGTTTTGAAATTGTGGATAAATGAAAGTGGAACACATCTGAACTTTCAGATTTAGGTGGAGGAAAGTTGAAAATCCACAATATTGTTGTTTTTTCTAATATTAGATGCGTTGAGGATTTTATTTAAGTGGAGCACATCCAAAACGAATGGTGGGCACTTTACACAGACATTTTTTGTTTTAATAAGCGATTTTCAGGCCACTTTATATGCACTTTAGGATTTTGACTATTTATCGTATGAACTGTTTTGAGCACTTTTTGTTTCACATTATGTTTGCACTATATTAGGATATATGACATTTTTATTGAGTTTATGATTGGAGGAAGATATATGTATTTTATTTTATTTATGCTGGTAATATTTGCACTAAAACACTTTAAGTAGTATTTTTAGCACTTTAGAGCCCATTCACACAGGGGCGGCACGACTTGTCCCGCGACTCTGCCGGGCGATCTGAAGACGACTTCAATGGTGACTTGCAAAATGACTTCTTTATTGAAGTCAATGCAAGTCGCCCTGAAGTCGTCTTGAAGTAGTACCTCCGATTAGAACGGTTCCATTGTACAGAACGGGACGCGACGCGACTTGTCAGGCGGCTGAGTCGCCCCTGTGTGAATGGGGTCTTATTGTTTAGGATAGAGCACAGAGAAAGTAGAAGCGCTGCCTCATCTTTCTATCTTTATTGCTTTGTCCTGATTGGATAATTAGAGGTAGCTGCTTAGTTAGCAGTATATATTCTTTATTCTTTTATTCTTTATCTGTAGCACAGGTGTTTAATTGGTTTATTATTATTTTTTGTATCAGTGACACAGATGTTTTGTTGGTGTATATTGAGAAGCAGCCAAACATGGGACAGGTAATTTATTTCTACACAACAAAATGTATTTTTTTTCTCTCAGATTTCAGATTCATAATTGTATTCTCTAAGGCAAGGGTTCCTAAACTGAGGTCCATGAGGGTCAGATAAAAAAAAAAAACAACATTTACATTCACTATACAGCCCTCCCCCTTGTCCCAATAAATGATTTCCTATTGAAAAAAATTAAACAAAACACACCCTGCCGCCGCATATAGCGCCAACTCATGTTTATCATTTCGATTTGTTATATCATTGTTCTCTGCACAACCGTCATCTTGTGTACTTCATAAATAGTAAGAGCTAATATTCTAATTTTCTAGTAATAGTAGTAGTAGATTTTAACAGAATTTAATTGTTTTGTTCAACTTGCACATGATGATTATATTTCATTTTTGTAATAAGTGGCCATTACTTTTTGCATGAAAATAAGAAAATGATTTCTTTGTTAAGATTGTTTACTTAAAATTTTGTGTATGTCAAGCATGTATAAGGCAATCAAATCTCAGTCAAATAAAGTACACATACAGTACTCACTGCATGCTAAGTTGTGTTTATGGTAAATATTTCTGGGGAGGGGGTCCAAAGCTTTCATCAGATTCTTAAAGGGGCATGAGACTCAAAAAAGAAACACTGCTTCAAGGCCGGGGTCTCTAAACTTCTCAGTATGAGGGCTGCAATGTATATTTTACAAGTAATAGATAGCCAAATATTACCATTAGTGTACCCCTTACATCTGGGCCCTGATCAGAGTCTCCTTTATTATTATACAGGATTTATATAGCGCCAACAGTTTGTGCAGCGCTTTACATCAGGAAAGACAGTACAGTCACAATACAATTCAATACAGGAGGGATCAGAGGGCCCTGCTCGTTAGAGCTTACAATCTAGAAGGGAGGGTCACGTGGAACAAAGGGTAGTAGCTGTGGGGGATGATCAGATGGACAAAAATGAAAATACAGTTGTTAGGTTACATCAGAGTCCCTCTTACACAGCCCTTATCAAAGTTTCCCCTTACATTAGAGTTCCGATCAGAGTTCCCCTATACACTGGGGTCCCCATCAGAGCTTTTCTTACATCAAACTTGGCCTTAGCAGTACGCCCTTACATCAAAGTACCCCTCAAGTCCCCTCCCTTACATCAGGGTCCCAATCAAAGTCCCCCCTTACATCAGGGTCCCCATCAAAGTCCACCATTACATGAGGATGCCAATCAGAGTCACTCTTACATTAGGGCCCCAATCAGAGTTCCTTTTACATTTGGGTCCCCATCAGAGTTTCCCCTACATCAGGTTCCCTATTAGAGTCCCCCTTACATTAAGGTCCCCATCAGAAGCAGAGACCATTGTTAGTCTCTGCTGACCTCAATCAGTCAAATCTCATAGAGTGTCAGATGTTGCCTAAGGGCTCTAAGGCATGTCTTTTTTTTTTTACACTTTAACCACTTAACGACCGCTCACTGTATATATACGTCGGCAGAATGGCACCGACAGGCACAATCACGTAGAGTGTACGTGATTGCCTTTGTATAGTTGGGGGGTCCAATCGGACCCCCCTTCTGTACAGTGAGCGGTGGCTAAGTGTCCGGGAGCGTTCCGGGATGAGGGGGCAGCCATTCGTTTCTGGCCACCCCCTCGCGATCGCTCCCGGCAAATGGAAATGCCCCCTCTGTCTGTGTCAGACAGAGGGAGCAGGAGGAAGTGATGTCATCTCTGGTGCGGCGCTCACATATACCGAGCGCCGTACAAGAGAAGACATCAGGTCAGTGCACACAACACTACACTGACACCAGGACACATAGGGACATAAATCGCCCCCCCAGGCCCCCCCAGACACCCCAGATCACCCCCCAGATCACCCCCAGCCCCCAGTCACAGTGTCACTGATTGCAGTGACCATTTATTTAGTGATCACTGCAATCAGTGACATTTGTGACTGTAAAAGTGTCACCAAAGTTTAGTCTTAGGTCCAGTGTAGCCCCCTAACCCCCCCTAATAAAGGTTTAACCCCCTGATCACCCCCCAGATAACCCTTTCACCCCCTATCACCACTGTCGCTTAGCGATCATTTTTCTGATCGCTGTCTTAGCGTCGGTGATGCAGATCGTAGCCAGTATTTTTTTTTAGGTTCGCCGCATGTTTTTATAGCGTCAGGTACCCCAATATATTATCTAATAAAGGTTTAACCCCCTTGATCGCCCCCCAGGTAACCCTTTCACCCCCATCACCACTGTCGCTAAGCAATCGTTTTTCTAAACGCTGTCTTAGTGTCGGTGATGCAGATCGGTAGCTGGTAATTTTTTTTAGGTTCGCTGCAGGTTTTTATAGCGTCAGGTACCCCCATATATTATCTAATAAAGGTTTTAACCCCCTGATTGCCCCTAGTTAACCCTTTCACCAGTGATCACCATATAAGTGTTACGGGTGACGCTGGTTAGTTAGTTTGCTTTTTATAGTGTCAGGGCACCCGCCGTGTATATAACCCAATAAAGGTTTAACCCCCTGATCGCCCGGCGGGTGATATCAATTAGGTTTTAGCGAGAGGGTCTGAGTCACACCCCAGGCAGCGTCAGGTTAGTGCCAGTAACGCTAACACCCACGCGTGAAGCATACACCCCCCTTAGTGGTATAGTATCTGAACATATCAATATCTGATCTGATCAGATCTATACTAGCGTCCCCAGCAGTTTAGGGTTCCCAAAAACGCAGTGTTAGCGGGATCAGCCCAGATACCTGCTGGCACCTGCGTTTTGCCCCTCCGTCCAGCCCAGGCCACCCAAGTGCAGTATCGATCGATCACTGTCACTTACAAAACAAAAACACACATAACTACAGCGTTCGCAGAGACAGGCCTGATCCCTGCGACTCCAGTGCTGTAGGAGGTGATTTCACCACCACAGTTAAAAAAAAAAAGCAAATATGCCGAAGCATTGGGGCAGCAGGGGCGGAGGAGCGATTTTGCTCCTAATGCCGCGTACATACGGTCGAAATTCCGACGGAGGCTTGCCCGTGGAAAAGTCCGACCATGTGTGTGCGGCATAACTTTTTTGCGGGAGGATGCCCCCATGCTTCGGCATATATAAATGGTGCGTGTATGCCCATCATTGGAAGTGGGTGGATGAAGGGCGGTATTCTAATGGTGGGCATACCCACCGATCAATCTCTTTTTTCGTTCAGCCAACTGGCTGCATGAAATAAAAAGATTACAATACATGTCCAACAAGGACCAGCAACGTACTGGTATGTTGCTGGACTTTGAATGTTTATACCAGAATGATGCCTGCGGGTTTAGGTATCATCTTGGTATCATTCTTTTCAGCCTGCGGCCGGCTTTCATGTAAAAGCAATCATAGCGGCTAATTAGCCTCTGGACTGCTTTTACAAGCAGTGGGAGGGAATGTCCCCCCCCCCCCGGATATAAAAAGCGCCATTGGGAAATTGGGAAAGCATTTTATCACACCGATCTTGGTGTGGTCAGATGCTTTGAGGGCAGAGGAAAAATCTAGGGTCTAGAAGAGCCCAGTTTTTTCAAAAAAAGAGTACCTGTCACTACCTATTGCTATCATAGGGGATATTTACATTCCCTGAGATAACAATAAAAATGATTAAAAAAAAATACTTGGAAGGAACAATTTAAAAATAAAATAAAAAAGCAAAATTAATAATAAAAAAAAAAAGAAAAAAAAAAAGCACCCCTGTCCTGCCCTGCTCTTGCCCAATGGCGAACGCAAGCGTCGGTCTGGCGTCATATGTAAACAGCAATTGCACCATGCATGTGAGGTATCACCGCGAAGGTCAGATCGAGGGCAATCATTTTAGCAGTAGACCTCCTCTGTAAATCTACTGGGGTAACCTGTAAAGGCTTTTAAAAATGTATGTAGTTTGTCGCCAATGCGCGTTTGTGCGAAATTTTAAAGCATGTCGTGTTTGGTATCTATGTACTCGGCCTAAGATCATCTTTTTTATTTCATCAAACATTTGGGCAATATAGTGTGTTTTAGTGCATTAAAATTTAAAAAAGTGTATTTTTTAACCCAAAAAATGCGTTTGAAAAATCGCTGCGCAAATACTGTGTAGAAAAAAAAATGCAACACCCACCATTTTAATCTGTAGGGCCTTTGCTTTAAAAATATATATAATGTTTGGGGGTTCAACATAATTTTCTTGCAAAAAAAAAATGTTTTCATGTAAACAAAAAGTGTCAAAAAGGGCTTTGTCTTCAAGTGGTTAGAAGAGTGGATGTAAGCTTCCTAATGTTGTGTATAAAATGCCAGAACAGTTCAAAACCCCCCCAAATGACCCCATTTTGGAAAGTAGACACCCCAAGCTATATACTGAGAGGCATGTCGAGTCCATGGAATATTTTATATGTTGACACAAGTTGCGGAAAAACGACAATTTTTTTTTATTTTTATTTTTTTTGCACAAAGTTGTCACTAAATGATATATTGCTCAAACATGCCATGGGCATATGTGGAATTACACCCCAAAATACATTCTGTTGCTTCTCCTGAGTACGGGGATACCACATGTGTGAGACTTTTTGGGAGCCTAGCCATGTACGGGACCCCAAAAACCAAGCACCGCCTTCAGGCTTTCTAAGGGTGTAAATTTTTGATTTCACTTCTCACTGCCTATCACAGTTTCGGAGGCCATGGAATGCCCAGATAGCACAAACCCCCCCAAATGACCCCATTTTGGAAAGTAGACACCCCAAGCTATTTGCTGAGAGGTATTGTGAGTATTTTGCAGATCTCGCTTTTTGTCACAAAGTTTTGAAAATTGAAAAAAAAAAATATATATATATATATTTTCTTTCTTCATTTTCAAAAACAAATGAGAGCTGTAAAATACTCGCCATTCCTCTCAGCAAATAGCTTGGGGTGTCTATATTCCAAAATGGGGTCATTTGGGGGGGTTTTGTGCGATTTTGGCATTTTATGGCCTTCGAAACTGTGATAGGTAGTGAGGAGTGAAATCAAAAATTTGTGCCTAGAAATCCTGAAGGCGGTGCTTGGTTTTCGGGGTCCCGTACGCGGCTAGGCTCCTTAAAAGTCCCACACATGTGGTATCCCTGTACTCAGGAGAAGCAGAAAAATGTATTTTGGGGTGTAATTCCACATATAACCATGGCATGTGTGAGCAATATATCATTTAGTGACAACTTTTTGTAATTTTTTTTTTTTGTCATTATTCAATCACTTGGGACAAAAAAAATATATTCAATGGGCTCAACAGGCCTCTCAGCAATTTCCTTGGGGTGTCTACTTTCTAAAATGGGGTCATTTGGGGGGTTTTGTGCTATTTTGGCATTTTATGGCCTTCGAAACTGTGATAGGTAGTGAGGAGTGAAATCAAAAATTTGCGCCCTTAGAAATCCTGAAGGCGGTGCTTGGTTTCCGGGGTCCCGTACGCGGCTAGGCTCCCAAAAAGTCCCACACATGTGGTATCCCCGTACTCAGGAGAAGCAGCAAAATGTATTTTGGGGTGAAATTCCACATATAACCATGGCATGTGTGAGCAATATATCATTTAGTGACAACTTTTTGTAATTTTTTTTTTGTTTGTTTTTTTTAGTCATTATTCAATCACTTGGGACAAAAAAATAAAAAATTCAATGGGCTCAACATGCCTCTCAGCAATTTCCTTGGGGTGTCTACTTTCCAAAATGGGGTCATTTGGGGGGGGTTTTGTACTGCCCTGTCATTTTAGCACCTCAAGAAATGAGATAGGCAGTCATAAATTTAAAGCTGTGTAAATTTCAGAAAATGTACCCTAGTTTGTAAACTCTATAACTTTTGCATAAACCAATAAATATACGCTTATTGACATTTTTTTTCCTAAAAACATGTGGCTGAATACATTTTGGCCTAAATGTATGACTACAGTTGAGTTTATTCGATTTTTCTTATAACAAAAATTAGAAAATATCATTTTTTTTCAAAATTTTCGGTCTTTTTCCGTTTATATCGCAAAAAATAAAAATCGCAGAGGCAATCAAATACCATTAAAAGAAAGCACTATTTGTGGGAAGAAAAGGACGCAAATTTCGTTTGGGTACAACATTGCATGTCCGCACAATTTACAGTTAAAACAGCGCAGTGCAAAATTCTGAATTCACCTCTGGTCCTCTAGCTACCAAATGGTCCGGGGCTTAAGTGGTTAATAAACATTTGCAAGGCAGGAAGTATTTCTCTGTGCAACGCTATGCATTAAAATTTTAACATGTGTTTAACATGCTCTACCATTGATTTCTATGGAAGGTGTGCTTTCTGGAAATTGCAGGTCAACCGCAGAAAGCAGAGGTAGCCCTGCAACATGGGTAAACTTCTGTGAAACATCCTCAACATTACAGAACAAGTTGAGCTGAATATGGTTAACTGCTACTAGCTATACCACGACCTACATTAATAAAAACCTTGCAAAAAATTGTAGCAAGCAGGATTTTGTAATGTATAGGTGAACACTGTACTGCTGAAACAGTGGTACCGAACTCGGATTAAAACAAAAAGGAGTTCAGAGGACATAAGTATCATTAGGCAACTGCCCTGGTAATGAAAAATAGGAACATGCTTTCAGCTGTGCAAAGCACCATCCCTTTGAGGGAACTTTAGGGGTCGTACACACTGTTGCGCTATCATGCGTTAAAATGTGTGTTCCTTCAATGCACAGGAATGACTGCAGCAGACCCTCATTACTAATGTCTCCCTGGCCTGTTAGCTATACATTTGTTAGCTGTACTTACTGTGCTCTTCTGTCTCCTCCTTGTTTGACTGAGCTCTGCACTGAGCTATACTGAACATTTAAAGGCAAAGGGCTCAGTAAATATCAAGACAGTACTATCAACAAATCAGCTTTGAGTGCAGGCAAGTCTGTATAGAGGCAGCCTTAGGGAGCATAGCAAAATCTGCAGAACTTTTCCTCCTGTACTAGTAAAGGCAAGAAGCAGCAACTTCTCAATATTGCTTAATAGGTAACATTTTCCAGGAAAAGATCCCCTATCCCTTCTCCATTCCCCTCCCAAATCTCTTCAGCTTCACACAACCAGCTTCCTCTCCCCTTTCTACAGCCTGGGAGTCTATAGGCATTATGCAGACTTTTGTCAGATTTGACCTATACAATGGCCATCTTTATCCTTGCCTTCACATCATAAAAATAATAAATAGTGTTTTATTAGTACATGGCATATAACTGGAGAAAATTGGACAAAATAATGGAAGAAATTTTTAATTTGAAGGTCTGTAATATATTTCTACATTCTGACATCATAATATAGACTGTACCTGCCATAGCACTGTATGCATGGTATTCAGAGCTCCAAGCATACAGTCGTAAAACAAGGGAATTGGTTTCCCCTTTTTGATAAAAAAAAAACTTAAAGCAATTGCAAGTCGAAAATAAATAAATAAATAGGTTCTTATAATATAAAAATATATAAATAAATTATATATGTAGCGACCTCACCTCTCTCACCCCTTCTCATTCACGGCTTGTCTGTCTCGTCTAGGGGTTAACACTGGGGGGAGGAATGAGATAAACCACGGCCCATGTCCTCCAATGTGTAGAGGTGAAAGCCAGAACTATCGGGTTTTGTGTATGTGTCCTAGAGTCAAATCCTTTCCTTGGATTGACTCCCTCCCCTTTGCTCCTAGTAACCAGAGTTCCACACACTGAAAGGGTCCAACTCGTATTTATTCTTCTCAATAAATAGTCATACAGCACAGACAGGTTGAGACCCATATAACACTTCAGTCTTTGTGGGGAGTAGGCCAAGGCACAATTCCTTTAGATAGAGCTAACCACTGTGGTGTCACCAATGGCGAATAGTCACTGCCACTGACTATATTGAACAGAACATGGATTACCTTCGCTAAGATAGCCCCTATCAGGGGAAGGACATCCGTCCAAGACAGTTACCGGAGGCCTCTCCGTCACCAGCAAAGCTGCCCTGGACTCTCCGGAGAAGTTCCGCCCACCGGCCTCCTCGTCTCAGACACGGGCACCCAAGGAGTTTGGGCCCCCCGGATTCCTCCACCCTTGTGGAACTCAGTCGAAGGTACTGAGCTCCAGGCTTCCACCATAGTACCTCACCCCAGGCTAAAGGTGCCTGAGATGGACTCCATCTCTCGCTCCGGCCAGGTCAAGGGCACCTGGGCCCGGAACTCCGGAACGCCAGCACCCAGGCTGAGGGTACCTGTGCGCGGCTGCGTCCTGCGACTCTGAACCCCAAGGTCAGGGCGTCCGCCCCTTTTATCTCCTCTCCCTTTGCGTCACAGCAGGAAAGGACAAAAAAAGATGCAGTCTTGCGGTGAGTGTTCAGCTCGGGCCCAGGGTGACAGCGTCACCTGCAGGCCGCAGGGAACCTCACACCACCAGAGTCCTCCAAGAACCACAAAAGGGTCTCAGATTCCCTAACAATCAATGCATCTGGGTTACACTACCACCCAGATGCCTCCCCTAAATTCAAATACACGCTACATATATATATATATATATATATATAATTATAAAAATAGTGAACTAAGCAATAACAGTCATTATGTGCCTATTATTTTTTACAAGAGCTAAAAGTAACGGTCACTTGGATTAAGCAAATGATTGTTACGATAGGTAAAACCTGTATCTCCTTTATCTTCTTTTGATACCTAATACTCTTCACCTATTGGAATCTACCCTGAAAAACCCTGCACCTCACCCTGGACAATTTGCATTACACGTCAACGCGCGTAGATGTGTATTTGACACACGTTGACAATCACCAACATGCGCTTTTATTGATTTCAAGGCATACACGTGTGCAATTAAAGCTCATCTGAACTTTCTACATAAATCAGCTAAACACAAAACTCCCAACTTTTTTAGATGGGAACAAGGGACACCTATTAGCAAATGTATGTAGCCATAGGACATACCCCCACCATGCCCCCTTAAAGGAGAATTAAACAAAAAAAAAAGTTAAACCCAGTGTTTTTTTAACAATACTATTCTTTCCAGCCATTATGGCTTTTGAAATTTACAAATGCAACCATTTAGAATTTGGATGAAAGGTTTAGCACTAGGAAACACTATTTGAAAGATAAATAACGCATTTTATATAGAACTACATACTGCAGATCAGACCAAAAAGGAGGGACAAATGAGGAGGAGAGAGGGACAAAGGGACTTTGTTCCAAATCAGATACAGTCCCTCAAAATCAGAGACAATTGAGAGCTATGTCCATCACTAAGCACCATTGATCATCCCCTAGTGAGTACCAGTGGTACTCCCTCAAGCCCCACTAATCACCAATGACCCCCCATCACTGTCAACTGCCGGGGCACACATCCGGCTATGGACACTCATGTCAGGATTTTTTTTCAATTTGGGAATTTTTACTTCATAACTGGTAATTAGTTTGTAAATGAAACAGAGCATATTGATTACTTTCATATATATATATTGTTAATATTCACTGTCTATTTATTAAAGTTTTTAACTGTGTTCATATTTAAATAGTTATCCAGCTTACAAATTAAATAGTGTTTCTCTTATTTTTCATTAAAAGTGAAGTATGTTTGTTTTTTTTGGATTCATACTTACCTAGGTGGATGCAGCATCGGTCCGATGCTGCATCTGTCCCCTGGCGCTTCTACACTGAGAACTGAGTGATCAAACACCGCCAATTGCTCGGTTCTCACAGCACCCCGAGCAGAGAGCTGGTGACTGTCAGTCAGCAGCCCTCTGCTCTGCCCCTCCCATGCTTACTGGAGCGCTGGGCTGCACAGGGTCGGGAGCGGCCGGCTCAGGCTCCCAGCGGCTCTCTGAGAGGCTGAGCCAGGTCCTGATCCAGGGATCTGTGGTCTTGATGACGCGGCGCCTGAACCGACTCTGTGATGTCAGCAGAGAGCAGACTTCAGCCCGCTCTCTGTTGAAAACGGGTCACAGGAGTGCAAAACAAACTGCACTCCTGTGATCCACAGGAGAAGTACAGCCAAAAGAGCTTTGGCTGTACTTCTCCTTTAAATTGAATGAATAAAAAATCAGAAAACCAATTAATTTGTATAATTGTCCAATTGCTGCTAATCATTCGTAATCAGGACCCACCCTGCTACCTGGCTGCCTTGAAGTCAGACCTGGACAGAAGGGGTGCGGGGGCAGCATTTGCTAGAACCGATTGACTGTATTTTCCTCCTGCAGCTGCTGAAAGCCAGATCCAGTGGCTGCAGGAGAAAAATATAGTCGATGGCGACTGGTTCTAGTAAATGCCACCCCTCCACCCCTCCTCTCCTCTCTTCCTGCTACCTGGGTCCCCCCTGCCTTTTCCCTCCCCCGCAATGCTGCAAGCCTGGGTCCCCCCTCTCACCTCTTCCACCGACTGCTGCAGTATGTGTCAGGATAGTGAGCGGGGGAAGGGGCCAGTAAATATGTCATTTTTTCTGAATGAACAGTGTGAGTGATCTGTACTGATCACCCAATTTGTTTATTAAATAGTAAACTGTGTTGTTTACTATGGTTCAGTTTGTGAATGAATGGGAAGCTGATCTGCACAGAGCACTTCCCATTAAAGTGGTTGTAAACCCTTACAGACCACTTTAACCTATAGGTAAGCCTAGATTAAGGCTTACCTGTAGGTGCAACAAATATCTTCTAAACCTACATGGTTTAGGAGATATTTGCAAAAGAAAGGCACCGATGTCTACAGCGCATGCGCTGTAGACAACGGCGCGCAGGCGCACTGAGCATGCCGCTTCTAACGGCGATCATGCCGTTAGTGGCGGCACCCACGCGCATGCGTGGGAGTGACTTGATCGCGGCTCTGGCCAGTCACAGCGCTGGAGCCGCGATATGCGGAAGTCACTCCTGGAGAGATGGCGCAGACGGAGAAGGGCAACGAGCACCTCTGCGGGAGCTTCGATCTCAGGTAAGTACTTCATAATGAGCTAGTATGCTATGCATACTAGCTCATTATGCTTTTGTCTTGCAGGGTGTTTTTTTTTTTTTTTCAAGAGGGTTTACTGCCTCTTTAATTCAGCTTAGGCTGCAAAGAAATTAATTGAAGAACCTGTGTCCTTAATTCTTTTCTGTCTCAAAAGTGAGACACCAGGTGTCCGTTTATCCTTCTCTCCAAAAGGATTTGGCCTTTCCAATGACCATGCAAAAATGGATCATTCCTTTCCGACCAATGATGGTGTGCTCCATGTAAAATCACCTACAAAAGGATCTGGCCTTTTTAGCTGCCATCCAAAGGAGGATCATTCATTACAGGCAAGTGGTGATATGCTCCATGCAAAGTCACCTCCAAAACTATCTGGCCTTTCCCCCAGCCATCCAAATGGGGATCATTCATTATAGGCCAATGGTGGTGTGCTACATGCAAAATCACCTCCAAAACGATCTGGCCTTTCTAACAACCATCCAAAGGAGGATCATTCATTACAGGCAAGTGGTGGGATGCTTCATGCAAAATCACCTCCAAAGCGATTTGGCCTTTTCCCCAGCCATCTAAATTATGATCAGTCATTACAGGCCAATGGTGGTGTGCTTAATGCAAAACCACCTCCAAAACAATCAGGCCTTTCCACCAGCCATCCTAATAAGGATCATTCATTATGGGCCAATGGTAATCTGCCATTTAACCTCGATATAGAGCCTACCATATTGTAGATAGCCAAGTTTCTCAGAGTTTGGAAGAATAGTTGTGCCCTCCTGTACTTATCAATAGGAATCATCATTTTCCTGCTTCTACTGTTGCCTGGACTAGCAATCTGCTTTGCAGTTAAAGCAGACTTTCAGTCATTTTTTTCAACTTTCCATCTATTAAATCTTCTGCCCTTGTTGTTTTACCTTTGGATAGTAAAACTTTTTTCTGCCAGTAAATACCTTATACAGCCCACTTCCTGTTTTATGTCTGGTCATTAGCCTAGGCTTATGACATCATGCACAGCTCTCTCTCTCTCTCTCACTCTCATTAAAGTTTGCCAGGAAGGGAGGGGGGTGAGACATACGAGGGCCAATGAGAGCTACAGGGCTGCAGAGCTGGAGGTGTGCCTCTGTGTGTCTATGTAAATCCAGGAAGTGAACAGGCAGCAGCTTCAGCTGCCCACAGTTAAAATGGATGCAACCAGACTCAGTTGAGGGAGATTTCTGCAGCATATTTGGCAAGTACAGAATCACAGTATATATAAAATAATATGCAAAGTGGTTGGAGGGAAGCTTCAGAATAGCAAAGCTGTTTTTCTTACAAATTATGTGAGCAGACTGCAGTTCCTCTTAAAGAACTTACAGCTGAAGCACAAAAATAAAAGTCCATCTTCAGAGATGGAGGAGGGACGGGCACTTGGAATGGCAGAAGATGACGACGAAAAGCACAGCGATGACAGTGATGACCCTCCAATTGTGGTGGTGCAGTAGAACAGAGGAGCGCTCCTATAGTTCCTTCATCCCCCTTCTCCCCTTCCTCTTTTTACTTCCCCATCCCCTGTCCCCCTTTCTCTCCTATTCTCTCCTCTCCTTCCCTCCTTTTTCTTCCCTTTTTCCCTTCCTCAAAAAAAAGCACTTAAAAATTCTTTCCCCCTTCTCCCCCCTCTTCTTTTCCCTTACCCTCACTATTTGCATATCGCTAATTTCCCTTCCCTTCCTCCTCTCCCATCATTCTTCCCCTCCCATTTTTCCTTTTCTCTCCATCTTCTTCCCTTATTCCTGTCTTTCATATCCCTTTTTTCTCTTCCCCTCCTTTCTCCCCTGCTTCCCTTCCTCAAATAACCCCAAAAAATTAAAATCCCCCCTCCTTTCCTCTTCTCTTCTCCTTTTCCCTTCCCCTCCCCTTTTGCCTATTCCTAATTCCCTAATTTCACTTCCCTTCCCCCTCTCCCTTCATTCTTCCCCTCCCATTTCCCTTTCCCTCCTTCTCCTCTTATTTCCTTCTTTCCTATCCCCTTTTGCCTTCCCCTCCTTCTTCTTCCCTGCTTTCCTTCCGCAAAAAAAAAACCCTTCCTCCCCCCGTTTGGGAAAAAGGAGAAGGGAACGGTAATTGCCTTCTCCTTTTTGCTATCGTCTCCTTCCCTCTCCCCCTTCTCATTACACTCTTCTCACACTCTTCCTCTTCCCCTTTTCCCATTCCTTCCTTCTTCTCCCCTTCTTCCCTTCCTAAAAAAAAAACACATGCTCCAGGGGGCCCTTGTGGCCTCCCTGTCACATTCTGAACCATTTTATTATGGCCCACGACCAGTTAACAAATCACCTCAGTAGGATGTAGAGGAGTCTATAGAGGTCTGCAGAATATGTAGGGCAGTGTTAGGGGGTCAGTATTAGGTAGGGCAGTGTACAGAGGTCAGTAATAGGTAGGGCAGAGTACAGAGGTCAGTAGTAGGTAGGGCAGTGTACAGAGGTCAGTAGGTATGTAGGGCAGTGTACAGAAGTCAGTAGGATGTAAGGCAGTGTACACAGGTCAGTAGCATTTAGGGTAGTAGGGCAGGGGACAAGGCTAACAGGACAGAGGACAGGGGGACAATAGAGTAGAGGACAGGGATCAGTAGGGCAGAGGACTGGGGGTAAGTTGAGTAGAGTAGAGGACAGGGGCAGTAGGGCAGAGGACAGGGGATCCATAGGGCAGAGGATAGGGGGTCAGTAGGGCAGAGGACAGGAGTCAGCAGAGAAGTGGACTGCGGGTCAGCAGGGCAGAGAACTGGGGGTCAGCAGGGCAGAGGACATGGCAATGGAGAGGGGTCAGTAGGGCAGAGGACAGGGCATAAGCAGGGCAGAGTACAGCTATCAGCAGGAAATGTAGGGGAGCAAGAGGGCACAGTACATGGAGGGAAGGAGGGCACAGTACCAGGGGAAGGAAGGCACAGTACAGGGGTAGCCAGGAGGGCATATTACAGGGGTGCAGCAGGGCACAATACTGGGGTCAGGAGAGCATAGTATGGGAGGGTCAGGAGGGCACAATACTGGGGTAAGGAGGGCATGGTATGGGGTAGGAGCAAGAGGACACAGTAAAGTGGGCAGGAGATCACAGTACAGGGGGAGGCAGGAGAGGACAAGGCCAGCCCGGGACAGCTTAGTAAAAAGTGTGACTGTCCCAGCAAATCTGGGACAGTTGGCAACTGGTTGCCAAGTTGGAGTTAGTGGAAGGACCAATTCACACTGCATGAATCTGTTAATGCATTTTGACTACTTTTAACCACTTACGGACCGGCTCATGTACATATACGTCGGCACTTTAAAGATGGATATCTCGGTAACGGCAGCAGCTGCTGTCACAACCGAGATATCCATCTTTTCAGTGGCCGGTCCTGTTTACGATAATGGTGGTCTCTGCGGCAGATTCGCAGCAAGATCACCATTATCGGCGGCGGGAGAGGGCCCTCCTCCCGCCGCTCTCCTGCGCCCTCCGCCACTTAGCGGAGCCATCGATAGCGGCGGAGGCGATAGGGTCCTTCTCCCTCTGTGGTATGGATACGAGTGAGGGCAAGATGGCCCCCACCTGTCTCCATACCATAGCAGGGCAGAAGCAACGTCAAAACATCTTAAAAGCACATTTTTTTGTTGTAATTTTTTCAAATGACAATTTTTTTTTTTTTATTGCATTTAAGTCCAAATATGAGATCTGGGGTCTCATATTTAAGAGGACCTGTCATGCTTTTTTATATTACAAGGAATGTTTACATAATAGGAATAAAAGTGACTCAATTATTATTTTTTTAAACAGTTTTAAAATCAATAAAATAAAGTAAAATAAATATGGTAAGAAAAATATTTTTTAAGCGCCCCGTCCCGACGAGCTCATGCGCAGAAGCAAACACATACGTGAGCAGCGCCCGCATATGAAAATGGTGTTCAAACCACACATGTGAGGTATTGCCGTGATCGTTAGAGCGAGAGCAATATTTCTAGCCCTAGACCTTCTCTGTAACTCAAAACATGCAACCTGTAGAATTTTTTAAACATCGCCTATGGAGATTTTTAAGGGTAAAAGTTTGACGCCATTCCACGAGCGGGTGCAATTTTGAAGCATAACATGTTGGGTATCAATTTACTCGGCGTAACATTATCTTTCACAATATAAAAATAAATTGGGCTAACTTTACTGTTGTATTATTTTTTTTTTAAAGTGCGCTTGTAAGACCGCTGCGCAAATACGGTGTGACAAAAAGTATTGCAATGACTGCCATTTTATTCTCTAGGGTGTTAGAAGAAAAAAAAATTATAATGTTTGGGGGTTCTAAGTAATTTTCTAGCAAAAAAAATGTTTTTAACTTGTAAACACTGAGTGTGTAAAACAGGCTTGGTCCTTAAAGAGGAGGTCCACCCGAATTTTTTTTTTTAAAAGCCAGCAGCTACAAATACTGCAGCTGCTGACTTTTAAAAAATGGACACTTACCTGTCCAGCGCGCCCGCGATGTCGGCAGACGAGGCTAAGCAATCGCTCGGTCCTCGGATGCTGCCGCCGCCATCCTCGGTGAGGGAATCAGGAAGTGAAGCCTTGCGGCTTCACTGCCTGGTTCCCTACTGCGCACGCGCAAGTAGCGCGGCGCGCCGTCACTGGTCCCCGCTCTCTCCTGGGAACAGTGTGTTTCCTAGGAGACAGCAGGGGGGGGGGGGGAGTGGCGGGAGTCTATGCCCGGAAGTGGGTGCAAAGACAGGTATCTGCACCCCCCTCACCCCTGAAAGGTGCCAAATGTGTCACTGGAGGGGGTGAGGGTTCCGAAAAGCGGAAGTTCCATTTTTGGGTGGAACTCCGCTTTAAGTGGTTAAGACAGTTTTTGCATATTTGCATGCACTAAAAACATGCAAAAACTGATGATAAATGCTGTTAAAATGCATACGATAACGCATAACTGTGTGAAAAGAGCACAAAGAGTCTCACATGTATCAATATTTCAGTTTAGCGATAAACACCAAAGTATGGTGTAAGGTCAGAACCTCACGTGACATATATAGTTAATATACAGTAGTTTATAAGTTAGTATATTAACTTCTAACAGCTAAAGTGAACTTGGCAGATCAAAAAAAAAAAAACGAATAGCGTTAAATAGGTTTCCCAATAAATTGCTATTCTCAGTACATTCCTAACTTCCATGACTTAGCAATTCCTGTCATCTGAGATAAAGGTGACACTGGTGAGTAATAGCAGGTACAATATACCATTTAGAGAAAGATTTTTGAGATAAAAGATGAATGTATAGTCTATGCATTCTTTCTGTAGATTTTATTTTAGAAATACATGTGAAAGTAAATAAAAGATCAGGTTGATAGACATAATATTATCAATGTGTATTAATGTTTTCAAGCCTTGTGTTCTTTGTATAGCATGTCTTTTTATATAAAACTGTATATACTGTATATTGTGAGGCCCTACCACAGTCTGAGTTTAGCAAATGAAGGTAGAAATGACACCGTATTCGCATTAAGGCTTAAAAGAGAAGTACGGACTTTTTTTAAATTTTAGAATCATACTTACCTAGGTGGATGCAGCATCGGTCTCCCACCGGCTCCAACACTGAGAACCGAGAGATCTAACTGTTGGAGATACAACAAACTTTCAGCTTAGCTTACTGTATTTGACTGCAGTTTAGAACAAGGACACAAGATGTCGCTAATGCTCAGTGATATGCTATGCTATGTATTTCTCTATGATGTGTTGTATTTCCTGTATACTGTGATGTACTTGTTGGTTTATTTTTCCTGTCTGTGATTCTTCTTACAATGTGAAGTGACATCTTTGCTAGTGTGGTTATGTTCCAATAAAGAAGCCAGTTCCTGTTACTACACAATGTCTGATCTGAACTGACTCCGCTGCACCTATCAATCGTACTTTGCAACAGGTTATGGGCCCAGTATCCGGATAAAGACTTATGACCAGGTGCGGCCCAGGCAGAACAAAGCCTCGAACGGAAGACAGTGTGGCTGATGCGGAGATCGACATAAGGAAGCTTTCCAGCGACATCTCCTATAGACAAGTAAGACTGTTTAAATATAAAGGAGGGATAAAATGACCGGAAACTCTGAGCTTAAACTCTCAGTGGCCAAGCTGAACAATGACAATTATCAGCTATGGAAGTTTAAAGTGGAAATGCTTTTATCCAAAGATGACTTGTGGGAGGTTACCACTACAGAGAGCCCACAGGATAATAATCAGGACTGGGACAAGAAAAACAGACAGGCACGGGCCACCATAAGCCTACTAGTGGAGGATGATCAGCTCATTCATATACGCAATGAGGACACAGCAAAAGGCATGTGGGATGTACTGAAAAGACTGCATGAAAGATCCAGTTTAAACAGCAAGCTCTTTCTGCTGCGGAAACTTTACAAAATGAGACTTGGCAGAGAACAGGACATGCAGGAGCATATAAACGCAATGCTGGAAGTGATTGCGCAACTCAGATCGATCGGGGAGAATATAACAGACAGTCACATTGCAGCCATGTTGTTATGCAGTTTGCCCGATACATATACTTCACTAATCAATGCACTGGAGACACGACCTGAGACAGATCTGACGCTAGCATTTGTAAAAACCAGGCTCATAGATGAGTATCAGAGAAGAAAGGAATTAGTGCATGACTCCACAGAAACCGACACCAGCACCGCTCTTAAAGCTACAGACGCAAGATTACACAGGAAAGAGACCAGAGTGTGTTTCAGATGCCACAAACAGGGACACATAAAGAAAGACTGTACTATATGGAAAGCAGAGCAAATGAGACAGTGTCCCTCTTATACTAAACAAAAGGTCAAAACCACAATCAATGATCCAAGGGAAGGTAACTGGAATGCCACATTTAAAGCTACAGGCAACAATAAATGCCAAGGCTGGTGCATCGATTCGGGGGCAACCAGTCACATGACGAGTGATAGAAGTTTCTTCACAGAACTTGATCTGAGCAACAAAGAAACTATTTATCTTGCAGATGGAAGCAAAATACATGCAGAAGGATATGGGCATGGAACCCTTGTATGCCCTGATGATGCAGGACACAATTTAGCCATACCAGTGAAAGATGTGCTTTATGTTCCTTATCTAGAAGGAGGACTCTTATCTGTGAAGCGTCTAACAGCCAGAGGACTCACTGTAAAATTTCAAGGTGACAAGTGTTCCATTCTAAACGGCAAACAGACAATAGCAAGTGCCAAGCTGGATGATCATCTATATCACCTCCACACAGTGAAGGAAAAGGTGAGACTATGTACACACAAGCACAATGACTGTATACATATATGGCACAGACGTCTAGGTCACAGACACCCAGAATGCATACAGGAACTACAGAGAAGGAAGCTGACAAGGGATCTGATAGTCTTAAATGTGAATGTTGCATTAAATCCAAAGCTACAAGAGCAACACTTCCCAAAGTCAGTCAGAAGAGAGCTTCAAGACCACTTGACTTAGTTCACAGTGACGTGTGTGGTCCCCTAAACCCACCAACACCTGGAGGCAACAGGTACATAGTGACTTTCATAGACGACTATTCAAGATACTCAGTAACCTACCTAATGCAACACAAGAGTGAAGTTTTTGACAAATTAAAAGACTATATAATAAAGACAAGTAACAAGTTTCAGAGGAAGCCTCTCATACTTCGGAGCGATAATGGAGGTGAATTCACAGGAGGAAAGATAAAAGAGTACTTAAAACAGAATGGAATAGTACATCAAAAGACAGTCCCGTATACACCAGAACAAAATGGAGTAGCTGAAAGAAAGAATAGAACTCTGACTGAAATGATCAGATGTATGCTGACAGACTCTGGACTACCACAAAAATACTGGGGTGAGGCAGCTATGACAGCTACATATTTGCAGAACATACTTTTTTCCAGAACAGTGGAGAAAACCCCATACGAACTATGGCACAATGAGAAGCCAAGTGTAAAACACCTAAGAGTTTTTGGATGCAAAGCATTCATCTACATACCTGAAGAAAAACGCACTAAACTCCAAAAAAGAGCGTTTGAAGGTATCTTTGTTGGATACAGTGACTATGTCAAGGGTTACAGAATCCTAAATCCCAAAACAGACAAGGTTACCATTAGCAACAGCATAACTTTTGTTGAAGATTTAAGAGACAATGTAATGACAACAGTAGAAGCAAGAATAGAAGAGAAAACTGACATTGACCAGCCCATCTCTGTAACTTCCGAACAAACAGTTGAAGTGAGTGTAGACTCAACCAGTACTGAAGAGCAGACACAAGAAGGCTCAGACACAAAAACGAGACGTTCAACAAGAGAAAACAAAGGTAAACCACCTATACGTCTTTCATACAAAGCAAGTACTGCCAGTATCAACGAACCTGCAAACTGGGAAGACATATCTCAACTTTCAGAACAAGAAGCAACTAAATGGATAAAGGCTGCTGAGGAAGAAATAAAATCCATGCATGACACTAAAACATGGACACTTACAGAACTACCACCCGGAAGGAAAGCCATAGGCTGTAAATGGACTTTTAAAGTGAAATACAATGCAGATGGCACAGTTGAACGGTACAAATCAAGACTAGTAGCCAAGGGCTATTCTCAAAAATACGGAGAGGACTATGATGAGACCTTTGCACCAGTAGTCAAGCACACTACAATACAGACTTTACTGACAGTAGCCGTCACAAGGAAAATGCAAGTGAAACATTTTGATGTGAAAACCGTGTTTCTACATGGCGATTTACCAGAAGAAATTTACATGGAACAACCGCCAGGATTCAAAGATGAACAAAGGTCAGACCTAGTGTGCAAACTTCACAGGAGTATATATGGTCTAAAGCAAGCAGCCAGAGCGTGGAATATAAAAATAAATGAAGTGCTTACACATCAAAACTTTCAAAGGAATAAAGCAGACCCCTGCTTATACACAAAGAAATTGGCAAACAGATGGGTCTATATGCTTATCTATGTGGATGATATCCTGATTTGCTTTGAGCAAGAAGGGGATTAAGCAGAAATACTGAAAAAACGAAATCAGCACTTTGACACCAAAGATCTTGGCAACATAAAGAATTACCTCGGCATCCAGATCGAGAGAGAGGATGATGGCAGCTTTCTTCTGAACCAAAGACACAAAATACAAGAAATAATTGAAACATTTGGAATGGAAGACGCCAAACCAGTAAAATCTCCCATGGAAACCAACTACCTAAAGGAGATGAATTGTCAAGATAACCCATTACCTACTAATACTCAATACAGGAAAGCAATAGGGAAATTGCTGTACCTTACCACCGCTACAAGGCCGGACATTGCAGCAACTGTCGGAATCCTATGCAGAAAGGTTTCGATGGCAAGTCAAAAGGACTGGAATGCTGTAAAGCGAACCATTCGCTATCTTAAAGGGACTTCGCACTACAAGCTAAAGTTACCACCAAGTGATGAAAGCACCTTAACAGGATATGTGGATGCTGACTGGGCAGGAGACACCAGTGACAGAAAATCTACCAGTGGCTACTTATTTTTTCTGTCAGGAGGTGCCATCAGTTGGACTAGTAAAAAGCAGCTCTCTGTTTCACTGTCGTCTACTGAAGCAGAATACGTTGCTGCAGCGCAGGCAAGCCAAGAAGTTATATGGCTGAGACAGCTATTAACAGACTTAGGTCAACCACAGTTGGGACCAACTGAAATCTATGAGGACAATCAAGGATGCATTGTACTTGCACACATGGAAGGAGTTAATTCAAGAACCAAGCACATTGATGTGAAGTTCCACTTTCTTAGGGAACTTCAAGAGCAAGGTCTTCTTGAGTTACTTTATTGCCCAACCGAGGATATGACAGCAGATATCCTTACAAAGCCCCTGACTGCTGAAAGACATTCAAGGCTTACAAAGAAGATGGGTTTAACAGACTAAGCCTTAGTTGTTGAGAAGGGGTGTTGGAGATACAACAAACTTTCAGCTTAGCTTACTGTATTTGACTGCAGTTTAGAAAAAGGACATAAGATGTCGCTAATGCTCAGTGATATGCTATGCTATGTATTTCTCTATGATGTGTTGTATTTTCTGTATACTGTGATGTACTTGTTGGTTTATTTTTCCTGTCTGTGATTCTTCTTACAATGTGAAGTGACATCTTTGCTAGTGTGGTTATGTTCCAATAAAGAAGCTAGTTCCTGTTACTACACAATGTCTGATCTGAACTGACTCCGCTGCACCTATCAATCGTACTTTGCAACACTAACACCGCCAATTGCTCGATTCTCAGAGCTCCCAGAGCAGAGAGCTGGTGGCTGTCAGTCACTGCTCTCTGCTCTGCCCCCTCCTCGCTCACTGGAGCGCTGGGCTGTGGAGGGGGGCGAGAGCGGCTGGTTTAGGGTGCGCGTGTCGGTCCAGGCATGTGGGTGAATCCCGACTTCATTGTCACTATCTTGCCCGAGCTTTGACCAGGTCTGTGACATCAGCCGACAGTGGGCTTCAGCCCGCTGTCAGCTGAAAGCGGGTCACAGGAGTGCACAATGAACTGCACTCCTGTGATCCACAGGAGAGGTACAGCGAAACAAGCTTTGGCTGTACTCCTTTAATGTGAAATGCCAGACTATCGTTTCTGAGCAGAGAAAGCTGTGTTTTTGGTTTTCTCTGGGTTTTGTAATCCCGGCTCAGGGACTGGGGTTTGAATGTTCCAAATTGTCTTGGGATGGACAGAATTTTCACTCCTGTGTCCGGGTTTTGCCGGATACCTGCATTCTGTGTGAATATACAAGTATACAGGGTCCGTATATACCAAGCCTGAGGATAGATAGCTCAGGGCTCCCATATTGAAGACAGGAGGTCTCAGCCAGGGGTCAGGAGTGCCCCAAGCCAAGAGACAGGAGGTCTCATTCCAGTTGTCAGGTGGGCTCCTATTGAGAGGTCAGAGTGTGGACCTGTACAGTGTGGTGCTGCAATCTACAAGGCTGAGCAAGCCTGAAGGTCTCACGGACCAGTATTCATAGCACTGGTACTGTGGAAGTGTAGCCAGCTGGGATAGCATTCTCTTCAGTGCATGTTTTGATGTTGAAGAACTGTGTATTAGGAAAAGTCATTTTCTGGTCTAATCTACCCTGCCTCTTGTGACTTTTTTTTTTTTGGAAATCTCTATATTTAACACAAGAGCAATGCCACAAATTTGCTTTCATCCCAGCTTGATCCATTGATCAACTTCAGTACAACCAGCCTGTTGGGTTTTTATTGTATGTGATTACTTCCAGCAACTATAGCCACTATCAGTGATCATTGTGTTCTGCCGGCACAGAAGAATAGCTCAGCAGGAGAGATTCCACCGTCAACACTGACTGTGTTGATGGGGGAATTGAAACATTTTCTTTTCTTCCTACTCATGGTGGAAGGACAGAAAATTATATCATCTGCTTAAGAAAGACTTTCATGATAAAATTACAATAAACATTTTACAAAGGCAGCAAAGTATGGGGCCTGTCATAAGCACACCCCAGTACAGATCCCATGTGGATGGATAGCAGATCACTGCATTTTAGGAAACAGTCTCACCGTCACTGGCCAGGTGGAAAAAAACAGGAAGCAGGCTCAGAACCAAGGACCAGGAAGCCAGGGATCACAGTGGTTCTGAGCCTGCATCCTGGTTTCTTCTAACCAGGCAGACATGTGCAGTTTGTTTCATTCCGAATAGAATTTCGGATGTATCCGGATTTTCAAATTACAATAGTACCAACAGGGATGGACTGGCCATAGGGACTACCGGGAGTTTTTTTTTTGTGGGCCATTTTTTTATGCAGTTCGGCGGGAGCGTGGCAGCAAACAGCGGTGGGGATTCGGGGAAGGTGGTCATCGAGGAGGGCAGTTGGATGTAAAATTCCGAGGGAGAAGAGCTCCACCCCCTCCCTGACCACCGAAGAGGCGGACAGTAGCGAGCGCGGCCACCCCGGCGCTCCCAGAACCTCAATTCCTCCATCTCCTCTCTGCTCCAGGAACCATGCGGCCTGGGCCGGAGGGCAGGATGACTGGGAGCCCGGAGGAAGAGAACATGCGCCGCTGTAAGGAGCAGAGCAGCGTGAGCACCCCCCGGATCAAGAGGGAGACTCTGCGCTGCCGCTGATGGCCATCAGGTACCTGGCATCCTACACAAACATGCCAGAACACTGAGACAGAGCAGAGGTGAGCAGAGGAGGGACTGCAGAAAGGGACAGTACTATGTGGTCTGTCTCAGCCCTCCCCTCTGTCTCTCTGCCCCTCTGTCTCTCAGTCCCCCCCTCTGTCTCTCAGTCCCCCCTCTTTCAGCCCCCTCCTCTGTCTCTCAGCCCCCCACTATCTCTCAGACCCCTCCTCTGTCTCTCAGACCCCTCCCCTCTGTCTCTCAGACCCCCCCTCTGTCTCTCAGACCCCTCCTCTGTCTCTCAGCTCTCCTCCTCTGTCTCTCAGCTCTCCTCCTCTATCTCTCAGCTCTCCTCCTCTGTCTCTCAGCTCTCCTCCTCTGTCTCTCAGCTCTCCTCCTCTGTCTCTCAGCTCTCCTCCTCTGTCTCTCAGCTCCCCCTCTGTCTCTCAGCTCCCCCTCTGTCTCTCAGATCCCCCACTGTCTCTCAGCCCCCTCCTCTATCTCTCAGCTCTACCCCTCTGTCTCTCAGTTCTCCCCCTCTGTCTCTCAGTCCCCCCTCTGACTCTCAGCTCTTCCTCTGTCTCTCAGCTCCCCCTCTGTCTCTCAGACCCCCTGTCTCTTAGACCCCCCTCTGTCTCTCAGTTCCCGTGCCTCTCAGTCCCCCACTTTTAGCCCCTCCTCTGTCTCTCAGCTCCCCTATATCTCTCAGACCCCCCTCTGTCTCTCAGCTCTCCTCCTCTGTCTCTCAGCTCTCCTCCTCTGTCTCTCAGCTCTCCTCCTCTGTCTCTCAGCTCTCCCCCTCTGTCTCTCAGCTCTCCCCCTCTGTCTCTCAGCTCTCCCCCTCTGTCTCTTAGACCCCCCTCTGTCTGTCTCTCAGACCCCTCCACTGGCTCTCAGCCCCCCCTCTGTCTCTCAGCCCCCCCTCTGTCTCTCAGCCCCCCCTGTCTCTCAGCCCCCCCTGTCTCTCAGCCCCCCCTCTGTCTCTCAGCTCCCCCTGTCTCTCAGCTCCCCCCTGTCTCTCAGCTCCCCCTGTCTCTCAGCTCCCCCTCTGTCTCTCAGCTCTCCTCCTCTGTCTCTCTGCTCCCCCTCTGTCTCTCTGCTCCCCCCCTGTCTCTCAGATGCCTCCACTGTCTCTCAGACCCCTCCACTGACACTCAGACCCCTCCACTGTCTCTCAGCTCCCCTCCACTGTCTCTCAGCTCCCCTCCACTGTCTCTCAGCTCCCCCCTCTGTCTTTCATTCCCCCCTCTGTCTCTCAGCCCCCCTCTGTCTCTCAGCCCCCCTGTCTCTCAGCCCCCCCTGTCTCTCAGCTCCCCCTGTCTCTTAGATCCCCCTCTGTCTCTCAGACCCCCCTCTGTCTCTCAGTCCCCCCCTCTGTCTCTCAGTTCCCGTGTCTCTCAGTCCCCCCTCTTTTATCCCCTCCTCTCTCTCTCAGACCCCCCCTCCATCTCTCAGACCCCTCCTCTGTCTCTCAGACCCCTCCTCTGTCTCTCAGACCCCTTCTCTGTCTCTCAGCTCTCCTCCTCTGTCTATCAGCTCTCCTCCTCTGTCTCTCTGCTCCCCCCTGTCTCTCAGATGCCTCCACTGTCTCTCAGACCTCTCCACTGTCTCTCAGACCCCTCCACTGTCTCTCAGCTCCCCTCCACTGTCTCTCAGCTCCCCTCCACTGTCTCTCAGCTCCCCTCCACTGTCTCTCAGCTCCCCCCTCTGTCTCTCAGCTTCCCCCTCTGTCTCTCAGTTTCCCCCTCTGTCTCTCAGCTTCCCCCTCTGTCTCACAGCTTCCCCTTCTGTCTCTCAGCTGTCTCTCAGCTCCCCCTCTGTCTTTTAGCTCCTCCTCTGTCTCTCAGCTCCCTCCCATTGTCTCTCAGCTCCATCCCATTGTCTCTCAGCTCCCTCCCATTGTCTCTCAGCTCCCTCCCATTGTCTCTCAGACCCCTCCTCTGTCTCTCAGACCCCTCCTTTGTCTCTCAGACCCCCCTCTGTCTCTCAGACCCCCCTCTGTCTCTCAGTTCCCATGTCTCTCAGTCCCCCCTCTTTTATCCCCTCCTCTCTCTCTCAGCTCCCCTCTGTCTCTTAGACCCCCCCTCTGTCTCTCAGACCCCTCCTCTGTCTCTCAGACTCCTCCTCTGTCTCTCAGCTCTCCTCCTCTGTCTCTCAGCTCTCCTCCTCTGTCTCTCAGCTCCCCCTGCCTCTCAGACCCCTTCACTGTCTCTCAGACCCCTCCACTGTCTCTCAGACCCCTCCACTGTCTCTCAGACCCATCCACTGTCTCTCAGCTCCCCTCCACTGTCTCTCAGCTCCCCTCCACTGTCTCTCAGCTCCCCCTCTGTCTCTCAGCTTCCCCCTCTGTCTCTCAGCTTCCCCCTCTGTCTCTCAGCTTCCCCCTCTGTATTTCAGCTCCTCCTCTGTCTCTCAGCTCCCTCCCATTGCCTCTCAGCTCCCTCCCATTGTCTCTCAGTTCCCTCCCATTGTCTCTCAGCTTCCCCCTCTGTCTCTCAGACCCCTCCTCTGTTTCTCAGACCCCTCCTCTGTCTCTCAGCCCCCTCCTCTGTCTCTCAGCCATTCATTACAATGGGCAGGAGCGGTGTGTACACCGCTCCTCCACCGCCCCAAAGATGCTGCTTGGAGGACTTTTACACTGGGACTGCAGCGGAGGCGTTTTTCAGGGGCTTTACAGGCGCTATTTTTAGCCCAAAAGCGCCTGAAAAACGCCTCAGTGTGTAAGGGGTCCTACACTCACCCCCTCTCTTTTACACTCACTCCCTCTCTCTCTCTTACACTCACCCCCCTCTCTCACCCACCCCTTCTCATCCCCTTTCCCTCACCCACCCCCTCTCATCCCCTTTCCCTCAATTCTTCCTCTCTCTCTCATTCCCCTCTCGCTCACCCTCTCATGATATACAATAATGGATGTAGGGGCCTTTTAGTGGGTGTGATTTTTTGGGGGGGTGGGGGGCAGCATTTTATTGAATTAAAGTGGGCCGGTCTGGATGAAGTCCAGGGCCAAATTTTGGTCCCAGTCCAGCCCTGAGTACCAAATTTAAATGAATCCGAAATAATGAAAAAAAATTCGGACGAAATTTGAATTCAAAACAATTTGAATAGTTTTAGAATCAATTTCGAATAGTTTTGGAATTCGAAAAGTTTCCAATTTGTTTTCCAATTTCCAAAAATTATAAAATAGAATAGAAAATAAGGGAATAGAATAGAAAAAATTGAATAGAACAGAATAAAAAAAGAATAGAATAAAATAGAAAGAATATAACATCTTGTGAAATTCGAATTTCAAATAGAATAAATTCGAATTTGAATAAAATAGAAAAGAAAAGATTAGAATAGAATAGAAAATAACAGAATAGTATAGAAAAAAACATCAGCATAGAATAGAACGAATAGAACCATTTTCCGAAATTTTTATTTTGAATAGACAAAAATAGAATATAAAAGAATAGATTATAATATAATTGAAAATAACAGAAGAGTATAGAAATAAACAACAGAATAGAATAGAATGATTATAACCATCTTCTGACATTCAAACTTTGAATAGAATAAATTTGAAAAGAAAATAATAGAATATAATAGAAAATAATAGAATAGAAAAGAATAGAATAAACAATAGAATAGAATCGAAAAAATATACCCATTTCCCAAAATTCAAATAAAATCAATTTTAATTTGAATAGAATAGAATAGAAAAGAATAGATTAGAACAGAGAGATGGTAATATTCTTTTCATTCTATACTATTCTATTGTATTCTATTCTATTCTAATTTATTATTTTCTATTCTATTCAAATTCGAATTGATTCTATTTGAATTTTGGGAAATGTAACTATTGTTTATATTCTATTCTATTCTATTGTTTTTTTAATTCTATTCTTTTGTATTCTATTATTTTCTATTCGAATCTCAGAAGATAGTTATATTCTTTCTATTTTATTCTATTTTTTTTTTATTCTATTATATTCCTTTATCTTCTTTTCTATGTTATTCTCTTGGAAATAGGAAAACTTTTCAAATTAGAAACTTTTCAAATTAGAAAACTTTCCCAATTAGAAAACGTTTCAAATTGGAAAACTATTCAAATTTGAAAACTATTTGAAATTGATTCGAAAACTATTTGAATTCAAAATCCAAAAATTTGAATTGATTTGAATACGAAGAAATTAAATTCCGAAAATGAATTAAACGGATTAAACTAATTTAACTAAACACATTTATGCAGATAACAAATCAAAACAAAACAAAACAAAACATTTTTTTCATTCTGCAAATGTCTATACCCAGCCAGCTGCAGTGAGGCTGTTTCCTGGAATGGAGTGATCTGCCATGCATCTACATGGGGCCTGTAACGCGATATGCTTATGACAGGTGCCATATTTGCTACCTTTGCAAGTTGTTTATCCGCTTGCCGACCGCCGCACACAGATATACGTCTGCAGCCTGGCACGGGCAGGCAAAAGGACGTATATATACGTATAGGGTACCCACGTGTCCCGGATTGCCTGGGACTGTCCCGCAATTGACATGTCTGTCCTGGGTCCCGGGCACCTTCATGAATGAAATAGAGGACACAGCCACCCCCTACTAACTAATAACTACATTTCCAGAACTGGTTGCTAGGGCCAGCGCTGCCTGGCATCTTGCAACCAGTAACAATTTACTCTCAGACAGTGAGACCGGGAGCGAGGCCTACGCCTAGTGCAGCACTGCTGTCCCCACCCACCTCCTCCTTCTCCGGCACCCAGCGGCAAGCAGCAGGGAACTGGTGTCATCTTCACTCTCCGGATAGTGACGCCACTCCTTTCCTTCTATGCAGGGAGTGACAGCAGCACTGCATCTGGTGGCAGGCTATGGGTGGCAAGTGGCACATTCACCTGACAAATAACCTGCCGCCAAATTCCCCATCAACCCCGAGACTACATTTCCCCCCGCCCCCCCTCATCTTTTTTTGGGGGAAGGTGAGAGAGGGGGTGTGTCCCTGAATGGCAGTTTGGAAATGTGGTCACCCTATATACGTCCCCTTTAAGAAGCTGCATTGTGGACGCACGCGCCGCGAGGTCCGTGACTCCGCCCACGGGTCCCGCGGACTCGATGTCCGCGGGCATACCCGCGATCGTGTCATGGTGAGGAAGAACGGGAAAATGCTGATGTAAACAAGCATTTGCCCATTCTTCCTAGTGACAGGACAGTGATCACAGCTTCCTGTAATCGGAAGCGGTGATCAGTGTCGTGTCACACACAGCCTACCCCCCCTACAGTTAGAAGCACTCCCTAGGGCACACTTAAGCCCTTCAGCGCCACCTAGTGGTTAACACATTCACTGCCAGTGTAACTTTCACAGTAATCAGTGCATTTTTATAGCACTGATCGCTGTAAAAATGACAAAGGTCCCAAAAATGTGTCAAAAGTGTCCGATGTGTCCGCCATAAAGTCGCAGTCACAATAAAAGTTGCAGATCGCCACCATTACTAGTAAAAAAAAAATAATAATAAAAATGCCATAATTCTATCCCCTATTTTGTAGACGCTATAACTTTTGTGCAAACCAATCAATATACGCTTATTTCGATTTTTTTCACCAAAAATATGTAGAAGAATGAGCATCAGCCTAAACTGAGAAAAAAAAAATTATATATTTTTTGGGGATATTTATTATAGCAAAAAGTAAAGAATATTGTTTTTTTTTTTAAATTGTCGCTTTATTTTTGTTAAATAGCGCAAAAAATAAAAATTGCAGAGGTGATGAAATACCACCAAAAGAAAGCTCTATTTGTGGGGAAAAAAAGGACGTCAATTTTGTTTGGGAGCCACGTCGCACAACCGCGCAATTGTCAGTTAAAGCGACGCAGTGCCGAATCGCAAAAAGTGGCCTGGTCTTTTGCAAGCAAAATGGTCCGGGGCTTAAAGCGGAGTTCCACCCTAAAAATGAACTTTCTATTAACAGCTTGCCTTTAATGTAAAATAAATAAAATAAAAATAAAAAATTATACTCACTTCTATCTGGCTGTTACTAGGTAGATTTCATAATCTGCCTAGTTCCTGGTCCTAGGGGGTTCAACTTCCTGTCCAAAGATCCCATTGCCTCCTGGGAAATGATGACACTAATTTCCCAGGAATCTCTGGGCATTACTGTGCCTAAAAATCGCCCAGCATGCACCTCTCCCTGAAAACCAGGAAGAAAAGGGAACTGGGCTTCACATGCCCACACATATGGATATGGCCACAACATGGGCTGGAGTATATAAGGCAAGTGTTTGCAATGATTTCTGGAACATTTGGGGAGCTATTAATATGTTTTAGGGACTATTTAATGTGATTAATTTTAGCTTGCAAAAAAAAAAAATATGCCCGGAACCCCGCTTTAAGTGGTTATTGTCCTTTTATTGTTAAAGTTTTTCTAATGCTGCACGTAGGTGGGTGTCTTCTGGTGTTCTTTTCAGCACAACCTGGTTAATGATTTTGACACTGGTTTAGGTCCCTTTCACACTGAGGCGTATTTCAGGCGTTTTTGCGCTAAAAATAGCGCATAAATAACGCCTGAAATACTCCTGCCCCAGCATTCTCAATGTGAAAGCCCGAGGGGTGCGCTGGCAGGAGACAAAATAATCTCCTGCAAGCCGCATCTTTGGAGCGGTGAAGGAGCGGTGTGTATACCGCTCCTTTACCGCTTATTGCCATTGAAATCAATGGGACACCGCGGTAATACCGCCCGTGGCTATAGCCACGGTTTGCGGGCGGTATTAACCCTGTTTCGGCCGCTAGCAGGGGTTAAAACCGCACTGCTAGTGGCCGAATATCGCGGTAAAACACGACGGTATAGGGCGCTGAAAATCGCGCCGCTATACCGCCGCCACATATGCCCGCCCCAGTGTGAAAGGGGCCTTAGAGCACATTTGCAATCCTGATACAACACAAGGGAGTTGAATAACTAAAGGCAAATAGGCTGTTCACTTTGCAAGCGAGTAAGTCCCAGAGTTTAAAGAACGTAGTTTCTTTTGCAATGAATACCCACTCACATGCAAGGAAAATTAAAAAAACACAATTTTTACTTGCACATGATTCGATGATGGAAGTAAGCAGAGCTTCACCTCATTCACTAGGCTCTGGGGCAAATTCCCTTGCAAAGTGAACAGCCTATTTACCTGTAAACAGTCTATTTACCTTTAAGCAAATCAACCCCAATAAGAGGAAACTTTGAAGTATTTTGTCTCTTATGGAGATGTTTTGCTTGTGAGGTGATCTGCTAGTAAATTATTTATATTTGCAAGGTTTGGTTATATAGTTTTCTATAACTTCAAAATAAAATGCAAATGCAAACGTGTTCACATTTTTAAGTTAAGAGATAAAAGTAGCAATTCAACACCAATATCTTTTTTTTTTTTCCTGTTTAATGCATTGCTGGCCTTTATTTAGGGCCCATTCACACCTTGGCATGCTGTATTGCATGCATTTTTTTCTCGTTCAAACATTTTTAACACCAATAATTTCTACCTGGTTTAGATGCTTCTTCTTGGCACAGTTGATTCCTCCTATAAATACCATGTTTGGCATTAAAGGTCTTGGAAATTCAAAGGCAAAGTCATATCTTAATAGCCAGATTGAAGCCTGACTAAAAAGGTCCACCGCTGTGACCTCCCTGTGCAGAAAATGTGATGCCAGTTGGGCAAAAGGAGCATAGAAAATTCGGCACATAATCAGCTCAGCATATCTCAACAGAAAGTTCTTTACTCTTTCTTTGAAGGTCATGTGGTCAGTGTACCCAGTGAAGAATCTTGGCACATAGGAAAGTGGGCTGGGAGACTGGGTTGCTTCCTGGTCAACCCCAAATAATGCCCCTCTCATGAAGAAAACAGTTGGAATAGATAAATGTTCTGCTAATATCTCTCCACATGGGAAAACGGGATCAGTCAACATAGCATCAAACTTGAATGTTTCCAAATCATTGATGAGAGTTTCATTGTAAAGAAGGCTCTGACATGCTGCTACACAAGAATGTCTCATATTCATAATCCTATCATACATATACATTGCTTTCTGTAAGCCTGTCCTCTCTCCAAACACTGTATCAGTATAGTCTTTTATCATTGATTCCATATATTCTCTGGTGTAGGGAGCAGAAAAAGTTCTCACTATGAATTGGTCTAAATTCTTGAAGTGAAAGTTAACATCGGGGACAACCACAACACTCTCATGACCTCTGTGGGACAGCTCCTCCACCAAGTTTCGCATGCTGAGCCAATGGCTTCCATCTTGCGGTACAACTAGCAGCTTTCCACCTTCATTCAGTCTAAATGTCACCAAAAAAAGAAGAAATCTAAGAACGTTGTAAAAACTCATGTCTGCCTTTGAGAAACCAAGAGGTTCATTCAAAACTCTTTACACAGCACTGTTTGCACTTATATGCACTCCGTAATGCACTCTAATCCCTTATCAGCTATTACAAAACGAACTTTGCTTTTTTAGTGAACTTTTTTAGATAACAAATGTTTCTCAATATCTGTCAGTCTTGCAGTTGGAAGCTAAATTGCTACATAGGCATTTCTACAAAGTTGAGAAAGTAGGTAGAAAGAGAAAAATGATCTAGATTACTTCATATTTGAACTTTCTCCCCAAACTCACATGCATGAGCAGACCGAGAAAAGCATTTAACTTTTTGAGGAAACGTAATTGTCCCTAGGTGAATAACAAAGAGGATGGTTTTGAATGTTCTTGCTTTCTGTTCTAACAATTGTTAAAAATAATGGGAAGTAAGGAGAACTTTATGCATCTTGACATAGACAACTGTAAAAAAAAAATTGGCTTGAGTTGCACCTTAATTCACAAAGGCCTGGTGTGCTGGTTAGGAAATTCATCCCTGTTATTTACTGACAACAAATAATAACACAACAGTTATAAAACTAATGCCCCGTACACCCGGTTGGAACTTCCAACGGGAAAACGTCAGTCGGAATTTCCGACGGAAAAATAGAGGACCTGCTCTCTATCTAAGTCCGTCGGAATTTCCAACAGAAAAAGTCCAATGGAGCATACACACGGTCCTAATATCCGACCAAAAGCTCCCATCAGACTTTTTCTGTCGGAAATTCCGACCGTGTGTACACGGCATAAGAAACACAGACTTTAAAGGCAGTAGCAAGCATTGCACCTACTTGAGTCAGAGGGTTTCTTCGAACACAATTGATGCCTCCTATAAAGATCATGTTTGGCATAATAGGTCTAGGAAATTCAAATACAAAGTCATATCTTAGAAGCCAAATGGAAGCTCTACTGAAGAGATCCATAACTGTGACATCTTTGTCCAAGAAGTCTGAAGCTAAACGGGCATAGGGAGCATAGAATAAGCGGCATACAATCTGGTCGATATAACTTATTATAAAGTTTTTCACTCTCTGGTTAAACTCCATATGGTCGGTGTACACAGTAAAGAATCTGGGAACATAAGAAGCTGGGACTGGAGACTGTGTTGCTTCCAGGTCTGCACCGAAGAAAGCCCCCCTTATGAAAGACACGGACGGTATAGAAAGATGTTCAGCGATGATTTCTCCACATGGATAGACGGGGTCATTCAGCATAGCATCAAACTTGTAGTCTTCCAAATACTTGATAAGGGAGTCATTTTGCAGTAAGTACTCACACTGAGTAACTACAAAACTGGTTATGTTTACTATCCTATCATACATAAACTTCACATCCTGCAGAACAGGCCGGAATTGAAATATATCACGACCAGTCTCCTTTACCATCGATTCCATAAACTCTTTGTTAAAGGGTACAGTAAAAGTTTTCACTGTGATATTATCCATCTTATTTACGTGAAAATGGACTTCAGGGACTACCATAACAATCTGATGATCTCTTTGGGACAACTTCTCAACCACGCTACTCATGGCGAGCCAAAGACTTCCATCTTGTGGTATAACAAGCAACTTGTCACTTTCACTTAGTCTAAATGCTGTGGAGAAAAGAAGAATTCCAATAAGACTGAAGCACATGACCCAGGTCCCCATGACTAGATCCAGAGGTTCCACAGAATGAATGTTACTGTAGCCTGAGCTGAAATCCTTTTCAGAAATGAACTTTGAGTACACATTGCATGGCACGAAAAAAAAAAATCAAAAGCAAATGACCTAGAGACTTAGATAACAGAATGTCAGGTAAATGTTTATGGCACAAATATGTGAACACTTTGTGCACAAGGAATGCTGACACACAGTGGTAAGGCTGTGCAGAATGAGTGGTGACACCCAGTGGTAAGGATTTGTTAAAGCAAAGTGTATCTAAAGTCAAAACATCTTTTGGGTGCAGTGGTGAGGGGGTAGAGCCGCTGTCAGGCTTTATTGCTGCCAATAGGAAAACTTCCTGTTTGTCCTGGGGACCACTGTCACTTGGACAGAAATTGAAGGAATATTCAAAAATTTTATTTCCACCAAAAGAGGAATAGAGGGGAAATCTTCCAATAAGGCCATTTGATATTTTTTAACTTTTGAGACATTTCCTCTCACTTGCTGTTGTGTTTACTGTGCAACAAGCAACAAAACATTTCCTTAGTGTGAAATAGATGACAAAACAGAAATAGAGAAATTTGACAAAAATTTTACCATTCCCTACTCCATCCAAGATTTTTAAAAGTTTGGCTTAAAATTTATTTTGTAAAAAAATGGGACAATAAACCTCATATGTTAGCAAGGAATAATTAGGAAAAGCCTGGATTATGCCACTTACAGCGACCAATCACATTATTCTGTTCTAAAAGCTGAAATATGCAAGTATGTTCCTTAGAAAACAGACTATTACAGGAACATAACATAATGTGTATATTACATTTCCAAAGCTTAGTCCAGAAAAGCATTCGGTATATAAATCCTTATGTGATATTAGTTTTTTGTATGAACACAAATTAATGTTTTATGCACTTATGGCAATATTGCACAAAATAATGTAATTTAATACCCTGACTGTCCTATGAGACTCCTGACCCTCTGTCTGGACAGTGCTGATTGGCCCTGTGCTGATCACATACACTCTACCAAGGAATAAAAAAACTCTCTAGCAATACACACCAAACTGAGCATGTGCAGCTTGCCCCCAAGGCTCTGTTTAATCGGGAGATGGTTTGGGGACTGTGGAAGAAGGGGAGGATCAGAGAACATGGGACCAAACAACCTTTTTACACAATGCAGAGGATTAACCCCTTAGGTTCCACAGTGAGTATAACAAGCATGCTTTACTGCATATACAAACTGATTTTACTGTTGTGGGTTTAGTAACACTTTAACCACTTGATGCCCGCCCACCATCATATGACCGTGGGACGGTGCAGCTCTCGTTCTGGGAGGACGTCATATGACGTCTTCGCCTTCCTGAGCCACTAGGGGGCGCGCGCCCGCCACGTCACTGGGGACCCGATGTGCGTGCCTGGCGGCCGCGATGTCCACCGGGCACCGGCGATTGGCCAGTAACTGAGCAGGACCGTGGATCTGTGTGTGTAAACACACAGATCCACGTCCTGTCAGAGGAGAGGAGACCGATGGTGTGTTCCTTGTACAGAGGAACACCAATTGGTCTCCTCCCCTTGTGAGTCTCCTCCCCCTACAGTTAAAATCACTCCCTAGGGAACATATTTAACCCCTTGATCGCCCCCTAGTGTTAACCCCTTCCCTGCCAATCACATTTATACAGTAATCAGTGCATTTTTATAGCACGGATCGCTGTATAAATGTGAATGGTCCCAAAAATGTGTCAAAAGTGTCCGATATGTCCACCGCAATATCGCAGTCACGATAAAAATCGCAGATCGCCGCCATTACTAGTAAAAAAATAATAATAATAAAAATGCTATAAATCTATCCCCTATTTTGTAGACGCTACTTTTGCGCAAGCCAATCAATATACGCCTATTATGATTTTTTTACCAAAAATATGTAGAAGAATACATATCGACCTAAACTGAGGAAAAAATATGTTTTAAAAAAAAAATTGGGATATTTATTATACCAAAAATTAAAAAATTTTGTGTTTTTTCAAACTTGTCCCTATTCTTTTGTTTATAGCACAAGAAAAAAAACAGCAGAGGTGATCAAATACCACCAAAAGAAAGCGCTATTTGTGGAGAAAAAATTATAAAAGTTTCATTTAGGTACAGTGTTGCATGACCGTGCAATTGTCATTCAAAGTGTGACAGCGCTGAAAGCTGAAAAATGGCTTGGGCAGGAAGGGGGTGAAAGTGCCCTGTATTGAGGTGGTTAATGTAGTGGGCGGAGATATCAATCATCCCCCTAACCCCCATTCACCGATCATGTGTTTTTAGAAAATTTGTATACTGTCATTTGACAGGTCTCAGTTTGATTTCTGGTTTACCACAGATTCACTCCTGGCTTATTTGCAATTATTGGTATTTCACATAAAAACATAATGCCTAAATCCCCACTAATAGGCACATTATTACAAAGAACACTAGCAGACCACATTCTTTAAATTTGTACATTGCACACACTGTATCTGGTCAACAACTCTCAACACATTTTTTTAGACTGTTGAGCTTGAACACACTAAGTACACTTACCGGGTTTGCTCTTTTCTTCTCTGGACAGCTATGACCCCCGATAAACAACATATTTGGCATTAAAGGTTTAACAGACTCTAGTACAAAATCATATTTGTATAACCAAAGTTCAGCTTGACTAAATATTTCAAGTAACTTTACATCTCTATGTAGGAACTTGGAGGCCAGTCTGTTGTATTCAGTCTCAATTTGCTGGCAGGCTAAGGTTTCTAAAATGTGAAAGGGAACATTCCTCACTCGCTGGAAAAGATCCTCCTGATTGTTTCCTAAGTCAGAGTGATCTGAATTAGGGCAATTTACGGCCTTTTTATCCCAGCCACAAGGAAGTGAGGGTAGAAAATAAATGGATCGGACCTGAAGATGTTTTGCAAGGATTGGACCACAGGGAAAAAAAGGATCCATGACTGAAACGTCAAAACGTCTTTTTTCCAAGAAACCAAGCAACTCCTGGTCAGCCAGGAGATCCAAACAGGTACAAGATAAAACTGACACAGTATACTTCATCCTCTTATATTCTATACTAATAGCACTTAGCAAGCTGTCCATCAGAGATTGACCTGATATAGGTTCCAGATTTATACTGAGCCCAGACTTGAGGAGAGGGGCACTGTACATCTTCACTGTTATTCCTTCAAATGAGCCCATGTCCATCATGTTCCTAGGTATCACCAACACAATCTCATGTCCGTTTTGTTGGATTTTATCCACCATAGTGCGCATGTCAAGCCACGTATCCGTATCTTGAGCGATTACCAGTACATTTCCACTCTCTGCCAAGGGGGGAAGACCCAGAATGACATTAATCCAGATGAACGTCAGTGAAAGAATAATTGCAGCCATGTCTGAGTAGTCTGCACTCTCTGAGAACGCACCTCAGAAATAGATTTTTATGAATTGGGTTTTCAGTGAGTCAAATAATTTAAATAGCCTGTGTCTATCACAATGACTCAAGTGCTGGACACTCCCTTCTATAACAACAATTTGTCAGCCTTATCATAAAACGTGATAACTAATGTATAGTAGCCATTGGAATTATTCATAATAAATAACGTTTTAAAAAGATAAAGCAGGTGAGAGCCCAGTGTGCTGGTAAGGTGTAAACATGAGTGATATTCAAAACTGAATACAGGTAAAGGTAAGGTTAGAAACGTAGGAAATTCCTTATTCAAGCGTTCTTCAAACCTTTTGATTTTCTTTGTTTAAATTGTGCTTTCTGTTACTTATTTTATAATGAAAAATAAACAGTAAGGACAGCAGGGCAATGCAAGTGGTAAATTTTTATTGCAGCCCCCCAGCAGCATATACTCATGTTTACACTCCACTCAGTTCAAGCGCCAGGGGCAAAGATTAATACCTGGTATTTCTGGGTGTGGAGACCATGTGTTTTACTCCATGCATCTATTGAAATAGTGCTACTACCCCGAAATAGACCTTAAAGCGGAGGTTCTGCAGCAAATCTATATTTTTTTCTGTTGAATTCAATGGCTTTCATTATTACAAATTAATACTCACAACTTTGGTGACTGCAAACAACCCCTGTCCGTTTTCGTTCAAAAGAGTAAGTTAATTAAAAAAAATATCGGCATTTTCCATTTTGCTTGTGGGAACTGTGAAGCCCACAAGCACTGACTTCCTGGAAGCGGTGAATGCTCATCTCTCGGCATTCACCGCTCTATCTCGCGCATGAGCAGGGTTGACGGCGAGCAACGCTTCCTGGTTACCATCACAAAGGGCGACGTCATTGAAAGTACACGTCCCGTTGTGATGGCATTCAACAATAATTGAAAAAACTCTCACAGCTCAGAACGGTGAAGATATTCACCTGCATGCCCTTTTCTAAAATGCCGATATCAGCTACGCCCCCGTCACGTGACCGGCGTCACGCGTCGCTTCTTAGTAGAAAATATTGCGGGATTACGAAGGACGGCGTTCGCGTTGTATCTTGGGAAGCACGACACTGTGCTCCCAGTACACACTGCGGCAAGCTCCCATACAATTCTGCGGCGCCGGGGATGCCTACTCCCACAGGAGGGAAACCGAGGAAGTCTTAATTATTAAGGTATTTACATGTCAAAATAAAAAATCTTTGACCAATTGTCTATACTAGTTGTGCAATGATGCGGAGAAGGTACCAGGCCATTTTTTTGCGATAAGGCACTGCGTTATTTTAACTGACAACTGTGTGGTCGTGCGACACTGTACCCAAATAAAATGTTGTCAGTTTTTTCCCACAAATAGAGCTTTCCTTTGGTGGTATTTGATCACATTTGCGGTTTTTATTTTTTGCGCTATAAACAAAATAAGGCAGGCAATTTTTCAAGAATTTTTTTTTCTCTTATCTGCTATAAAACATACCCAATACATTTTTTGAAAGATTTTCTTCATCAATTTAGGCCAATATGTATTCATATTTTTGGTAAAGAAAATCCCAATAAGCGTATATTGATTGGTTTTCGCAAAAGTTACGGCATCTACAAACTATGGGATATATTTATTTTTTTATGTCTTACTAGTAATGGCGGCGACTTATAGCGAGACTGCGATATTGCGGCGGACAAATCAGACACCCAACTGTGACTTTTGACACGTTTTGAGGAACCAGTAACACTAATACAGTGATCAGTGCTAAAAAATATGTACTGTCACTGTACTAATGACACTGGCAGGGAAGGGGTTAACATCAGGGGCAATAAATGCCATTAAATGTGTTCCTAGGGAGTGCTTACTAATTGTGGGGGAGGTGCTTTGACTAGGGGAAGGTAAAGATCTGTGTTCCTGCTTAGCAGAAACACAAGGTGTCCATTTTCCCCTCTCACAGGATGGCAATCTGCCTTGTTTACATAGGCAGACCGCAGTTGTGCCTTTCCCCCAAAACGATCGGTGGGTCCCAGCGGATAACGCATTCGCCGGACCCTCTGGCTCCTGATGTGTCCAATCACAGCAGAAGGAGGTTCGCCGGTGGCACGCGTGCGTGCCCCGGACCGAGAAGTGTCAGATCATGTACTAGGTAATGATCTGGCACAGAGCGGCCACCCTGCCGCACTAAATGTGCGTGCGGCAGTCAGCAAGCGGTTAATCCATCCAATAAAAGGGATCAATACCAGTAGTTATCGACGCGTTTCAGTCTGTTACATAGGCCTTAGTCATGTGTTTTACTCCCTTTTCTTCCACGTAATCGAGCTAGTGCTCTATAATTGCCTGCTCAGGCACCCAGTCTTGTCACATGGAGCAGAGAGAGAGTTTCCTTTCCTCAATCCAACAGATGAATAGAAGGTAAATATAAGTCATTTTGGGGACCAGGTTCACCAGAGTTAGCGTGAATCTGTTGCTTTCCCCTCCATGGGCAAAGCACAAGTTCTCTTTAAAGTTGAACTCTAGGAATAATCAGTTTTTATTTATTTTCTTCTTTTAATTCTAAACACAAGTAAATATTACACCCTCATATACAATCTCATTTACATATTCATACACTAAGACATAAAACGAAAGGAAAGATGTATGAAGTGTAGCGGGTATTTGAATTTGGGGGAAGCATCTGGGTGGTAGTGTAACCCAGATGCACTGATTGCTAGGGAATCTGAGACCCTTTTATGGTTCTTGCAAGACTGTGCCTTTTTGTCCTCCCCTGGAGCTGGTACGCAAAGGGAGAGGGGATAAAAGGGGCAGACGCCTTTACCACGGGGGTGGTGGAGGTTCAGAGTCGGAGTTGGAGTGGGAGGACGCGGCCGCACCCAGGCACCTTCAGCTTGGGTGCTGGCGTTCCGGTGTTCCGGGCCCAGGTGCCTTTGACCTGGCCGTAGCGGAGATGGAGTCCATCTCAGGCACCTTTAGCCTGGGGTGAGGTATTATGGCGGATGCCTGGGGCTCAGTACCTTCGACTGAGTTCCGCGAGGGTGGAGGAATCCGAGGGGGTCCTAACTCCTTGGGTGCCGGTGTCTGAGTTTGTGAGGTCTGGTGAGCAGAACTTCTCTGGAGAGTCCGGCGCAGCATCGCTGGTGACAGAGAGGCCTCCGGTATCTCCCTTGGACGGATATCCTCCCCCTGACAGGGGCCGTGCTAGTGAAGGTAATTCACGTTCTACCTCACATAGTCAGTGGCAGTGACTATTCGCCACTGGTGATACCACAGTGGTTAGCAAAAGAAGGGAAAGGATTGTGCCTCGACCTATTCCCATTACTACTAAGTTGTTGCAAAATAATCCAACTTAACCATGCTGTATGTTTATTGGGATGTGTATGGTGTCTGAATTTGAACTTTGCTGCCCGGAGGAGTTCCGAGTAGGTCGGCCATATTGGCCAACGCGCCACGAGGCAAACCATAGCTGCGTAGTTCATGGGCGGAGAAAGGGAAAAGCCTGCGAACAGGTGCAGAGTGTGGGAGGAGTCTGGCCATGTGGACGTACGCACGTGGAGATTCCGGCGCGAGTGGGTCAGAGCGCATTGGAGCAGCGAACATGAAAGATGACTTCAAACACTCCGTGGATTTCAGCTTCTTCTTTCACGGACATGACTTCCTTTGCTGCTCCCATTATGGACACAGGAATCAGACTAAGGCCCCGGGGGCGATTGGCTCTGTACACCTGCAGAGACATAGAGGCCCTCGGTGTGATCTGTCCCGGCTGTTCGGGACTGGTGGTTCAGTTGAAGCCATTCAGGCGATGTGAGGTCTGCAAGGAGTTTCTCTTCGAGGTGGAGCCATCCACAGAAAGGCCTCGCGCCTTCCACCTCAACTACCTCACAGGTACTGCCACTCCGGAGGGAGAGATCGATGCCATGGCGGGTATTCCTGTGCGCGCTGACCAGGGCAAAGTGACTGCCCAAGCGGAGATTAAAAGAGAAAAATCCGAAGATGCTGCTTCAGTCACCAGCAGCTCCCTGCTCCGACCGCCGAAGAGGAAAGTCGGCCTGGTGATGGCCTCCTGTGGACGTAGAAGAGCTTCGCCCCGCCACTTGCCTGGCTTGGATGGATCCGGAGGGAAGAGCCCTGGACATCCCTGTTCTTCTAAAGGCCCAGGTGAGCCAGGGGTTGGGACTGTCTGTGTGGTTAAGGGTGGCGGAAGCCCACAGTCGGTGGAGACCGTCAAGGGGGATGATTCCGTGATTGGGAAATATCTGCCCGCTGAGTGTTATGACACCTCTGACCTGGATTCATTGTCTGACAATGGCGATGATAGGGAGATAGACAAAATCTTCCACTGAAAGGGATGGGACAAGTTGAAGCTACCCTCGTCCCGTGTCAAAAGGGACCCACCTATGTCTACTGGGGATAGTACACCCCGGGTGGAGGCCTCAGCGCCTAGGGAAGAATCTGGTCCACTGTCTGAAATCCCTCTTCTGGATTCAACTTCCATTTCACCTGCTCCTGTTGCGGGAGTGCAACGCCAGTCACTGCGGGCCCCTGTGCCCAGTTCTACCGAAGTGGTGAACGAACCTCGCCATCAAGAAGCAATTGTGTTACCTGGAGAAGGAGACCGTGTCACGATGCCACCTTTGTCAAGGCTGCAGCGTCTCTTTGGCCAGAAGGTTGCCCAAGAGTATGGGTGGGAGTACCCATACCTGCCTCGAGAATTGCTCTACGAAGTGGAAGTTTTTCGCCAGAGGTGGTACAATACCTTTGTTTGGGACAAACTCAAAGTACCTCAAGCACGCCGATACTTTTCTTGTTCACCAACGGTCACCAAGAAGTTTCAGGACTGTAAAGCTAAGTGGATGCTGGGAAGGCATATCCATGTGGACAGAGTGGTAATTTGTCGCAAGGATAGAGGAAATGTTGAGTATAACATGGAGGCGTTTGACAAGCATTTGAAGCCTGTGTTCCTGCCGCACCCAAAGTTTTACCTTTAGGAGAAAAAGACTCCTGTGTGTTCTTTCTTGCTGCTCATAGCTGAACTTTTCGGAGTGCCTTTGCCGGAGCACAAGGACTGTGCCCTAGTTTTTTTTTGTATTTGGGCATTCTACTCTTTGGAGAAATGGGAGCTGTTACTGTTTTGTTCTCCCTCCTTCTCCTTGCACTTCAGAGAAATCATTGACTTTGGGGTTTTTAGTCAGTGTAGTGCCACAGAGAATAGATCAAGAGAGAAAAGTTCATCTGGAAGTGATAAGTGTCTTTACTGCGGCATTACCACCAGGTGGCAGTGTTGCACAACGATTGTTTATTTTTTTTTGAACATTATGCAACACTCATTGGAGTGAGTGGGTTTCTTCTCGGACAGACCCATTCATTCCAAGCAAACACATATATGATGTTAGGATGTGTGTTGTTCTTTTTTTTTTCCCCCTCTGCAGGAGACTCGTCTATCAAGGCTGCTGAGAATGGGGTGGTCCTTAAATAGCCAGGGGGAGGAAAGAAGAAAATGTAAATGTGTGAAATATTTAAAGTATTTTATTACAAAGTTTATGGTTTTATATTCCTGTTTCCCTTTCCTGTTTTAGGTCCTGGCACAATTCCTTATCGAAAATGTTGAGTTTGAGTTTTGTGAATGTTTGTCTCTGGGTCGAACTTATGTTACCACTTTTTGGGAGACATGGGTTTGCACCAGACACTGGGGACCAGTGTCAAATCACCGGGGGGAGAGTGTATCGGGTATTTGAATTTAGGGGAAGCATCTGGGTGGTAGTGTAACCCAGATGCACTGATTGCTAGGGAATCTGAGACCCTTTTATGGTTCTTGGAGGACTCTGGTGGTGTGAGGTTCCCTGCGGCCTACAGGTGGCGTTGTTGCCCTGGGCCGGAGGTGAACTCACACCACAAGACTCTGCCTTTTTGTCCTCCCCTGGAGCTGGTACAGCGGGGCGGGGAACCCGCTGTGACGCAAAGGGAGAGGGGATAAAAGGGGCGGACGCCTTTACCACGGGGGTGGTGGAGGTTCAGAGTCGAAGTTGGAGTGGGAGGACGTGGCCGCACGCAGGCACCTTCAGCTTGGGTGCTGGTGTTCCGGTGTTCCGGGCCCAGGTGCCCTTGACCTGTCCGGAGCGGAGATGGAGTCTATCTCAGGCACCTTTAGCCTGGGGTGAGGTACTATGGCGGATGCCTAGGGCTCAGTACCTTCGACTGAGTTCCGCGAGGGTGGAGGAATCCGAGGGGGCCCTAACTCCTTGGGTGCCCGTGTCTGAGTTTGTGAGGTCTGGTGAGCAGAACTTCTCTGGAGAGTCCGGCGCAGCATCGCTGATGACAGAGAGGCCTCCGGTATCTCCCTTGGACGGATATCCTTCCCCTGACAGGGGCCGTGCTAGCGAAGGTAATTCACGTTCTACCTCACATAGTCAGTGGCAGTGACTATTCGCCACTGGTGATACCACAGTGGTTAGCAAAAGAAGGGAAAGGATTGTGCCTCAACCTATTCCCATTACTACTAAGCTGTTACAAAAGAATCCAACTTAACCGTGCTGTATGTTTATTCGCTGAGAAGAATAAAACTGTGTTGGACCTATTCACTGTGTGGAACTCTGGTTACTAGGAGCAAAGGAGTCAAGGACGAAGGACAGGACTTGACTCTAGGACACCTACACAAAGCCCGATCTTTCTGGCCTTCACCTCTTCACTATGGAGGACATGGGCCGTGGTGTATCTCATCCCTCCCCCCAACACTAACACCCCTAGACGAAGAAAGACAAGCCGAGAATGAGAAGGGGAGAGAGGGGTAAGGCCGCTACAGAAGGAAAATAAATCTACTGTACATAGCTCAGCACAACCAACTTATCTCATAAGGAAATCATTACTTTTCCACTTTATACATTTATTCATAATCCTCTCCCAATCTATTTCACTCAAGCCTCCATAATCGATCAATACTGCCTAATAACTGAAATATAATGAAAAGGAATAGTCTGTTTCTAAAACGTACATTAGGACAGCTAGATAACCTGTAAATATTAATATGTCACATGCAAGGGAGCTGCAAGGGAGTCTCAAAATTATAGCTGTATTTTTTTTTCAATGAATGCAAGATTTTCTCTGATTGAATGAAATGGAGTGGAGGGGAGGATGATGTCACAATTACCATTTCGTGAAAAAAAATACATAACATTTGTTGAATGGCGGAGATGCAGGGTGAGCTACACTCTGTGTTCAGTGTATCAGAGGGAAGGTCGCTCCGGAGTCACTGGAACAGGAAAGCACTTCCTTTAGCACAGACTATTATGGTGATTTTGTGACTCCCCTGCAGTCCTGTGGATATGAAATATAGAAAATTACGGGTAACAAAAATGACCCAATGTAAATTTTTAAAATAGATTAATCCTGGAGTTCTTAAAATTGTAAAAGTGACTAATGCTAGGTTACAAAATGAAATTATCAGTCTTTGGGTAAAAAATACTATTGCATTTCCAGAAAATAACAGTGTAGAGCTCAGCCACGAAGAAGCCACTGATACTTGGGTTTCCCACTTCCTGGTGTTAGCAACCCTCTAGGCAGTACCACACTCTCTAATTCACCAAGTCAGAAGGAAGAGATGTTTATTCAGGCAATATGCCCAGCAATGTAGGACAATAATAACAGTACCACAAACAGTGGCAAAAATAAAAGCAATTCCGCCAAAGACATAGTTTACACACAAGATAAAAACAGAACTACAAATATCCCAGCAACCTGATTTCAGGGTCAAAGTTTTAACCTCCTAGACTCTGGCTTAGGGGGTTCCCCAAATATGGGAGACACACAGGGGGTTATAAAATGCAGTCCATCCTAATCCCTCTCCCATTGGCCACTGATAAATAGCTAGTGAAACACTGGAAAACAGGATACAACTGGAACAGAAGTGTAATACTGTACATGCAATACATAGCATTTTCTCAGCAGACATTCTCCACTGTAGCAGCATGCATCTCTGAGGCTCACTCATCCAGCACTGGAAAAAGCAACTGCCTCTAAACCAGTGGCGGCCCGTGCATTAAGGGTGCACGGGTACTGCCCCCTCTCTCCAGCCACCCCCTCTGTGCACTATGGATAGATTCATGCATTGCATGAATCTATCCATGGCCGCCGCTGCCACCACCCATTAAGGCGTCCGGCCCCTTTTCGGGCGCCTGAATTACAATGGTGGGGGGTGTTTTTGAAGCACCTGATTAGAGCCATTGGTTCTAATAGGCGTAAAAATGGTGACCATGCTTGGCGCTCGCAGTTCACTCAGCTGTGTTAGGAAAGCGAATGAATATTCGCTTTCCTAACACTGAACCGCCTCTCCGCCATCAGGTGCTCGGGTCTGTTACCTGTCACCTGATTGGCTGAAACGACAGGCGCTGCAACGGGAGCTGAGGACGGCAGGAGACGCTGGCTTGAAGGAGCTCGCTCGTCGCCATCACCCGCTGCCCCACCAAGACAGGGTAAGTGCCAGGCAGACGGCGAGCAGGCGGGGGGGGGTCACACTGGTGGCATTCGACGGCACAGTGGCAGCATTTAATGGGCACACTGGCAGCATTTAATGTGCACACTGGCAGCATTTGATGGGCACACTGGCTGCAATTGATGGGCACACTGGCTGCAATTGATGGGCACACTGGCAGCATTTGATGGGCACACTGGCAGCATTTGATGGCACAGTGGCAGCATTTGATGGGCACACTGGCAACATTTGATGGGCACACTGGCAGCATTTAATGGGCACAATGGCAGCATTTGATGGCACAGTGGCTGCATTTGATGGGCACATTGGCAGCATTTGATGGGCACAGTGCCTGCAATTGATGGCACAGTGGCTGTGTTTGATGGCACAGTGGCTGCAATTGATGGAACAGTGGCTGCAATTTATGGAACAGTGGCTGCGTTTGATGGCACAGTGGCAGTGGCTTTCCTCCTGCAGCACAGATCAAGAACAGACAGTCCTAAGCCCTCTCTGGGCTGCAGGCAGCAAAGTCTGGGATCACATCCCCCTAGGCACCTCAGCTTCCCCTGCAGTTCTCAGCACACTCCCTCTGTACTCCACATGTGTTTCTGTTTTTTAGTGTAGCGGGCAGACCTAAATGTGGTCAGCAGCCAATTAGGTCCTCCTAGCCTACCCAGCCATTAAGAGTCCACCTTGCCACTTTTGCCAGGGGCAGGTACTCTTCAGCTGCAGCAAGGTACTTGTGATAGACTCACCCGGGGCAGAGGCTTTTGGAGGGGACTGAATGCTAGTCTCTTGCCTACTGATTATGGGTCCTGGATTTTAAGGGAACAATACTCTTTGTGAGGTGTGTGCCTGGGGACCCTTGAATTAATGTTACTTTGGATTCAAGTCCATGTCTCCCCAAGACACACAGACTCTGGGATCCCTGTATAGGGCCTATATGCCATATTAGAAATAGTGACTCCTTCCTACTGTTGGGACTCATAGCAGATGCTGATGTCATCAACTCCAGGCACCTGTCTGTCTGTTGTCTGCTATAATGTGTTTATTGTAAATAAGTCTAGTGTGGGCTCTAAGGGTCTTTCACTCTTTGTTATTTGTGTTAATTAATTCTTCTGTTGCACTGCTTGTCCACCACTGCTCACTTTTGCACCCATCTTCCATTACTGCTTACCTCTGCATTCTGCTCACACCACTGCTTGCCTCTGCACACTTCTTCCACAACTGTACCCTCCACTATATCCACTGTACTCCTCTTCCACTACTGTTCAGCACCACAACCCTCTGTAGCTATATGCTACCACTGAACTTCTCCTATACTATGGCACCCCCTTGCAACACTTTTACATTACTGTTCCCCCTACCACCACAGCACACTCTGTTAAAGTGGTAGTATATCCTGAAAAAAAAGAAAACGTTCCAGGCCCCCTGCAAGATAATGGCATAATGTGCTAGTATGCATCGCATACTAGCACATTATGAAAGCTTTACGTGTAAAACAAAGCCCTCCAGCAGCATGCTGACACCGCTTCTATCTTCACCCAGTTTTTCTCCTGGGTTTGTGGGCTCCAGCCATTCGAATAGCCAAGCCACAATGATGTCACTCCTGCACATGCAATTGCAGCACAGCGCTCTGAAAAGAATGGCATACTGAGTATGCTGTCCCTTCAGAGCACAGTGCACATATGCTGGTAATGTGATCATCTGTAAAACATGTAAATATCTCCTAAATAGTGAAGAAAAACATGCACAGGAGGGCACAAACGCCTAGCGCATTACCATCATAACCTTTTATTAAAAGTAAAAACAATATTATACTCACAAATATAAATACAATTCCAATGCCACACAGTTGGGAGACTTAAGCTTTTCGGGGGACAAGCCCCCTTCCTTAGGGCTAACCCAACCACATGGTGAGACACAGTATAAATTTTCGCACATCAAAGACACCCCCCCATAGGTACATGGGGGGGAGGGGCAGCCGTGGCTCATAAAAACATTCCTTACCTAATAGTCCAGGAATGTTATAAACCTATCTCAGTGTGCATCCCAAAAAAGATGCACAAACAAATACAAAAACACACAAAGAGACAGAAAACAAAAAGCAATAAACTGAACAAAGATTCCTTATGTGGATCAACCAGCACTGACGCACTGGAGCAACGCAACAGAAAATCATGCGCAGTATGTGTGTAACGCAATACTGGTAGAGAGGAATCAACTGGCAGTATGGGATTAGTGGTTAACAATTGAGAATCCACTCTCCCAGTGGACCATGCCAGTATGCCTATTGCCTCCCACCTGGATTTGGGGAATGAACTAGATAAAAGGCATGTCAAACTTTCAGCGGCCCAGGTATCTGTGGATGTAAGTCTACCTTCCTCTGAGCTTTGGGATTTCCCCCCCAATTCCTCTTTTTTAGAGAGGGGTCAGCCAACAGGGGGCATCAACAGATGGAAAAGACCAAGAGGAAAGAGAGGTGGTACAAAGTCCAAAAAGAGGGAAAGTGTAACAAAGGACTTTGGTACCATTAAAATCTTTAATCTGTTGTCTACTGTATTGTAGAAGTGTATCTAGAGTGAAGCAGAATTGCCTTTATTACATAATGGTTACATTTTGCAACCTCTAACCCCCCAAATCTATTCAAACTTTTTGAGGACCTCAATAAGTTTGCACATAATTTTACACTTAAGAGATATTATTCTATGAGGGAAAGGAAGAAAAAATATAGGGGGCTAGACTGAGACCACTGTATTTAGAGAACAGAGTGAGGATAGTACTAATTTGGATGAGGAAGCTTTGGCAGTGTTGGAGGAACTATGGTAAAAGGGAAGGTGTAAGGATGGTGAACCCAGCTTGTGGCCTTCAGAATTTTGTGGCAACCATGTGGCATTGGAACAGGAGACCCGGCCTACCTGCTGGAGCTGTGTGTCCGATAAGCCTGATTTTATTTATGTTTCTGAGTTTTATAATGTTTTTGATTTTAATAAATGGTTATGGTGGTAAGGGGCTAGAAGTTTGCGCCCTTCTGTGTGTGTGTTTTAGGGTGTATTGAAGATTACCCAGTCTGAGGAGGGCTGCATTGAGGAAAACATTACTTGCCAAGACATTACATAAAGTTCCTTAGTTTGAGCCTTGGATGGTTTTGGATCTTTTAAACTTTTTTATAAGCTTAACCTTATGTAGGTTAATGTTGCAAAGCTGAGTTTACTACTGCTTTAACTACTAAAGGACCGGAAGAATTTGCCCCCTTAATGACTAGGCCATTTTTTGCGATACGACAATTGCACGGTCGTGCGACGTTGTACCCAAACAAAATTGAGGTCCATTTTCCCCACAAATAGAGCTTTTCTTTTGGTGTTTGATCACCTCTGCGGTTTAAATTTTTTGCGCTATAAACAAACAGACATAATTTTGAAAAAAAAAAAAAAAAGTTATTTTTTTTTACTTTTTTTGCTATAATACATATCCCAAAAAAATATATAAAAAAGCTAATTTATTTATCAGTTTAGGCCGATATATATTCTTCTACATATTTTTGGCAAAAGTTATCGCGTCTTCAAACCTTTGGATAGATTTAGGGGCTTTCATTTTTTTTTGTTTCTACTGGTTATGGCTGCGATCCGCAATTTTTAGCGGAACTGTGACATTGCGGCAGACAAATCTGACCCAAAAATTACACTGTTTGGGGACCAGTGACATTATTACATTGCTTAGTGCTATAAAAATGCACTGATCAATGTAAAAATGACACTGGCAGGGAAGGGGATAACACTAGGGGGCGGTCAAGGGGTTAACTGTGTTCCCTCAGCGTGTTCTAACTGTAGGGGGGTGGGCTACCTGGGACATGACAGAGATCACTGTTCTTGATCACTGGGAACAGAAGATCTCTGACATGTCCCCTGTGAGAATGGGGATCCGTCTTGTTTACAAAGGCAGATCCCCATTCTGCCTCTGTATAAGGCGATCGCGGGTCTCAGGCGGACATCGAGTCCACCCAACCTACGGGCACGCTCCTGCAGCGTGTAGTGGGCGCGAGAGTGCCCCACCTGTGGCGCACGCCAGCCAGCAACTGAGCCCACGCGAGCATCGTACAATGACAGCGGTTTACGCAGGAGAGCCGACCTGCCGCAGTACAACTGCGGCGGGCGGTCGTTACGTGGGTAAAGTAAGTTGAAAAATAACAGACTTAGTGGTTGAATCACCAGGTAAAAAAAATTAAAATCTGGGTCTTGGACTTTGCGGTTTGAACCATCCAAGAGGGAAACAGTTACTTTACCCTGTCCCACACTCTTTTCCTCCGACCCCTTTCCCCATCCTTCTTTCCCCCCTCCGCTCTTTCCCTCCCTCCCACCTTCCTATTCTCCTCCCCCTTCTTTCTCTTTTTTTTTTCTCTAATTTCCCTCAGCCCCTCCTTTTCTAACTCAGCCCCTAGTTTGCATCTCTGCCCACTACTTCTTTCTGTGTTATATGTACTAATGCATACGTATTGCTGTCTCTTGTAAAACAAACAGAATATGGTGGAATTCAATTTTTTTTACTAATTACTGGCAGCTCTTTGCTGGGTCATACAGCCTATTGTATTTACTAAGACATATTTTGTTTTTTTCCCTTTTATTATTATTATTTTCCTGTATACAAACATGTCCTGTTATGATGGATGTCCCTTACCTATCGCTTTTCCTCTACTGACTGGTACCCACTTGGGACAATGTTACCTGGTAATGTAATATGTGCTGGCTGCTTTGTATTCCTTTGCCGAATGCTATGCTTAAAAAAGTAAATAAAAAATAAAAAAAGGAAAAAAGCTTAATAAAAATAAATCGAATCCAACCACCACAACTAAGCACTGATATACTGCAATTTAATATTTTTTTGTCTTTAGGTTTACTACTACTTTAAGTAATCATTCACACCAGATGCGTTGGCAATGCAAGGACCTGTAAAAAATAAGATATGTGAATGGGAGAAGTTCACACTGGTGCGTTGCACTTATATGCGCTTGTTTGCAGTAGAAGAAAGTAAAGCAAGCCCTACTTCTTTTCAGTGCAACGTGAAGCAAAGCATGATATTGCTTGTTGGCACAATGTGCTTCAATGCACAGGAAACACAGCAGGCCAGCACAACTTTGGCTTTTCTGCCTTGTTCTGTCTTGTTGTGGGACTGCGCTCAAATAGCCGCCCAATGCAGTCCCACCGCACCTGGTGTGAAAATACCCTCATGGTATATCATATTTACATTGAAATATTTAGTGAATGTGGCCGTCTAATTTCACATTTGGTAGTTGGCACTAAGCACAGATTTTTACTTTAGATGGTTTATATGCAGTATATACCAGCAGGCAGATCTTGCGTCAAGACCCTTTATATGTTTTTAATTCTCTTCTTATCCCCTGTTGCAGAAAGTTGAATAGCTCAAGCTGACATTATAGGTCCATTTACACATTTTTTCAGTGCAAGGACCTGTAAAAAATAAGGTATGTGAATGGGAGCCGCTCATACTGGTGCATTGCGCTGATTTGCACTAGTTTGCAGTGGAAAAAAAGTATAGCAAGCTCCACTTTCTTTTAGCGTGATACAAGGCAACACATGCTAACGCTTGCCAGTGTAGAGCAATGTGTCTCAATGAATGGGAAAAACATCAGGCCAGCACAAGTTTGGCATTTCAGCTATTCTGTAGACTATTTTTATGTTCCAGAAAGTGGGGAGAAAAGTGCATGTTAAAATGCACTGCGATGCAGCATACCAATACACATCCAATACACATCAATGCACATGTGTTCATCTGCGCTCAATGTAAAGGTTTGGACAAGTGTGAATGGACCATTAAACATAACTAAATAAGTTTACACAGGGACTCATTTCTCCTCACTCCCACTCCTCTCCCTACTACGTGTTCAGATGTTTCAAAAGGAGAAATCTTGCCTGAAAGGAGATGTAGCGGCTCTGCCAAAGTTGGCGTACCATTATAGCAAATTTAGCAAGAGGCTGCTAAGCTAAGAGCCAGCCTGAGCTCTGATTGGTATTGTTTTCTGCATTCATTGGGTTTGCCCTAAACTCAGAATATTGTTTGCTTTTGCCTGTTGCTAGCAGGTGTCCTCCAGTAGACAGAGTAAGAAGAAATAATGTTATGAGTTATGAATATTTATTTTGTGGCTAATCACTATAAGATTTGTTTCCAGTACTGTGTGCTTGGAAAGGAGATAATTATTCATAGAGCCCATCTAAAAAGGTCATTGCCGCCAAGACTTTGCCTGGAGAGGATGTGACTCCAGGAACCCGGTAATCACACCCACACATATATATATATACACACATAATATATACTAGCACATCAAATGCTTACAATCCTCACCTGATTTAGAGATTTTCTTTGAACGCAGTTAATTCCTCCTATAAAGACCATATTGGGCATCACCGGCTTTGGATAATCAAAAGCAAAGTCGATTCTCATTAGCCAGATGGCTGCATGACCTAACATTTCATGTAAATCGATCTCCCTTTGAAGGAACTCAGAAGCCAGTTGCTGGTATGGAGAGTAAAGTAAATTACACAGAAAATGTGAAACTATTTCAAAAAAGAAATTCTGCAGTCGTTGAGGGAAAGTCATATGGTCAGTAAGGCCTGATAACTGCCGTGGTACATAAGAAAGTGGTATTGGACACTGAGAAGATATTGCATCTTTCTGACAGGGTATGGAACGCAAAAAGTACACAGAGGGTACTGCCAAATGCTCTGCAAGGATCTGGCCACATGGAAGCATGGGATCTGTGAAAACAACATCAAAAGTGGTCTCTTCCAAGGTCCATATTAACTCTTTGTTGTTCAGTAGTCTGACACAAGTATCAAACATTAAGGCTGTTCCTTGTTTCATCTCCTCATGGATTTTCAGAATCTTCTGCAGAAGAGGTCTTTCTGTAAAAACTTCAGCTGATAAACTTTTAAAATGACTCTGTAGATCTTCACGGGAATATGACACAGGGTATAACTTGATCTTATAACCTTCAGAGTCTTGAATATGAATATTGAAGTCTGGCGCTACTACAAAAATCTGGTGTCCTTTTTGCCTCAACAAATCCACAACTGCACGCATGCTAAGCCAATGGCTGCCTTCAACAGGTACTACAAGCACGTTACCAGGCTCAACAAACGTTACGCATCCGAAAGAAAATAATATAAGGACAGCCGTTACTTGTACGTAGTGAAACATTTTGTCCATGTCTTCTGAAAGAAACGTATCTGTAAGCTGCTTTTGAGCATTTGTTATTTAATGTTTAACAGTCTTCATTACGTCACTATGTAATAAACCTGAACATAGAGTTTAGAAAGTTCATGTGTATATTTGTATTGGTCTTAAAGGGCAAAAATGTTAACTTGATGCAAAGGTCATATCCCGGGGCAATCAAGACTTTGATGTACAATATACAGTATATTATCATTTAAACTGAAATAAAAATAATTCTGATCTTCACATGTTGTTTAGCAATATATTAAAGCAAAGAACTTGAAAAATACCGTAAAATTAATAAATTGGATATAAAGCAGATCATTTTGAATAAAAAGATTTTATTTTTTAAATAGAAGCGTGACGACAGAAAAAGACCATGTGGTCCATCAAGTCTGCCCCATTTTTTTTTTTAACCTTCTTTTTTTTGTCTGAATATAGATTTATGCTTATCCCAAGCATATCTGAATTTACTTACTGTTGGCTGACTTGCAACTTCTGCTGGAAATCTATTCCAAGCATCAACTACTCTTTCTGCAAAATAGTAATTTCTATTGAATTTTCCTAAATAACTCTCCTAGAAATATGTTTTCCCTTACTAGAATATCAGCTTTTGGATTTATTATTTAACTTCCTGTGGGCATGGTTACAGAATACAATTAATGTACAGATGGCCCTATGTAAGAGTGGGCCCCACACTGATCTTTCAACATTTCAGAAGAAAAAGATCAGCAAAGGTAAATACTTATAATAAAATGTGGTACCCGCGCTTAAGAAAAAAGAATAACAGAAAACAGAGGCTGCAGCCCCCCCCCCTGAAGAGGCTCCCCTAAAGTAGCTCTAAGAGTGTAAAGAAAATGGGTGGGGGTGGTGGCGCTGCCTGCACCTGATGGGTGCCTACAAAAGGCTATGATGAACCAATGTGGTGGGCTCTGTGTTTGGATGAATAGTTATTGACCACCTATGTGACAGTGATATGGAAATGTGCAAATTGAACACTCTGAACCTGATTAGGGACCTTATTAGACCTTATTAGATCTTACCATATTGGTATGCTTCTCTTGAGCTAGTATTTTATATATGACTTTTTATATATGGTTTTATGTTTGTCTTTCGGGTTTATAATACGAGAGAGCTGAGGTGTAAATCGTTAAAAACTCCCGGAGATTACAATCAAATCTCGGCCTGCTCCGTGTCTATGACACGAGTTGTTTCTGCCCATGGAGGGTCCTTCATTTGTTGATTGGATAGCCTGTAACCAGGAGGGCGGGTCTGTACACGGCCGCTCTCTCTAATAGACGTAAGGGTGCACTAAGATGGCAGAGCCTCAGACAACGTCTATGATGAAACGCGTAAGGCGGAGCCACGCACATTACCTCATCACGGTATAGCAGTAGGTGGAACGCAGGTGGAGCGCACGCCGCGATCCCCAGGTCTGCTGCATACCGTGCCATACTATCCTTAGCTCGTCTCTGGCAGAGCTAATCTGGGACTGTTTTTTTTGTATTTTGTACTTTTTTAAATGTTCACTCTTTTAATAAACAAGTATTGCTGATACTACACCATGAAAGCCATTTTTTCCTTCCTTTGAGGAAACTGAAATACTTGCTAGTGCCGTTTGATTTTTTGGATACTGACAGAGGGCTTGGAGTCAGCGGGACCTGTGAGTGGAGGGACCCACTGCTGGAAACCACCTGGATCTGATCCTATACGCAAATTACCCCTGTAGGAGTGATACGAGCTGGTGAGTGGGGACCCTTGTGGGGGAGCACGACAAGTCACCTCAATATCCTTGATGTAATAGAGCACAAATCACCTTTGGAACTGGTTGAAAGACTTTCTTATCTATTATTCATCCTTCCATTTACTTTCAATTTTAATTGCCTGGATTGGAAACTGCCTGGAATTATTCTCTATGGACAATAGCACTTTATACATTATTAATGTGGACTGATCTCACACATATATGGGATTTTTTGCACAGGATTTTTTGCACATGTGTTTTTTTGGTTTTGTTTATGATATCTGTATGTAGTATTCTACATGTTTTCACTTTTAAGGTACACATATATATGATATGACCTATTCAGTTAGGTGGCATCTATTACCTACCGTGAGTGGGTTTACTGGTTTTATGGTGTTTTGGTTAATATATTAATATATTTGTGTTTAATTTTAGGTCACACCTTTATGGGACAAGGTCCCTAATCAGGTTCAGAGTGTTCAATTTGAACATTTCCATATCACTGTCACATAGGTGGTAAATAACTATTCATTCAAACACAGAGCCCACCACATTGGTTCATCATAGCCTTTTGTAGGCACCCGCACCCATCAGGTGCAGGCAGCGCTACCAACCCCCCGCATTTTCTTTACAAAGGTAAATACTTATTGTGATCCAATAATCTAATATTAGGTCTGTGCTGTGATAAAAGAGGCTGCTAGCAGAAAGGTTGATACAAAAAAACCCTATAAAACCCAAAAAATAATCACCTGCAGCACCACACAATCAACAATTGCAACAATTAATGACAAAGTGCAGCAAATAATTGCATATCTATTAGTATAAATAAATAATGCAGCACTAAAAAGACAAATGAATTAAACTTGCATATGATTTCAGCAAATTCTTAGAGGAAAGTTTCAATCACATATGACATGTAGAAGTTGAAAAAGTTCCATCCAAAAGTCCATATACTAAGTGGTAAACACAGAATCCTGAGCCGTGCTCCGTGTAACAAAACACACGTCAGGGGAAGGAAGGATGATGATCCTGTAAGGTACCTGTGATAGGTAGTGTCCGAAGTGGAACTTGTGTGCTGAGGATTCAGGCGAAAATGTAGTGAGGCAGATTAGGTTGGCAACAGGTCAGGCAAAACGGTACACGATCGAAATTCAGAGAGTGGTCAGGCAGGCAAAGGTCATACACGAGCTGGCGGTGAAGTACAAGATCAGCAGGCTAGAGAGTAGTCAGGGATTCAGGCAGAAGTTCAACACGATAATCAAGATCACAAGCTGTCAGAACTCCCAGGGAGCTAATCCACACAAACGGCAGCTGAGAGATTGCATCACTTCCTATTTATGGGCTGCATTGATTGAAAATTGTCCACAGCTAGCAGCAGGTGGGGCTAGTGAGTCCAAGGTAAGGCTTAATGCTGCAAGGACATTTCCAAAAGTCCAGATCTTCTCCGTAGCACAACAGGTAAGGCTGCAGCTGTGGGACCAGGAAGATCCCGGTTCAAACACACCCAGGTACATGACAGATCCTTAAACCAGAGAGAATCCTGCTCCACACCCAGTGTAAGAAAATACAGCCTGCTTACCAGCGAGATATGATCACTAGATTATAGGTGGTCCAGCTGGGCATAGGGAAAATAGGCCTCCCCAAAACCTTAAAATGCTCTCTCCAATCCCTCCACTCACACAGAACTCAGAAATAAGAGGAAAAGCACTTCCATAGTGCAGTATATTAAACACCAATTTATTGATAAAAAATAATGATTGCACTTACAGAAATCTCCAGATAAATTCAGCACGTAATAAAATCCAATGCATAAAACGAAAAGTTGCAGCGTCCCTATGAGCTTCAGTTACAGGCTTACCCATGTAACAACCAAACAGAAGGAATAGTGTGATGACATCACCGTCGTAGATCCCACCCTATGCGTTTAGTCAAATAGAACATCGTCTGGAGATAGACCAGGTTGACACGTGTCATCACGCATGTTGATTATATAGAGCTGCGGCGCCATCTGAACTGCTGGCCAATCATCGCCCATAATCATTTTAATGAAGCAACGGCACCATTTTAACTGCTGGCTGCTCGTTACCCATGTCAGTTTAATGTAATGGGAACAGGAAGGGAAGTATACCCGCATATAAAACATATATGCGGGTATACCCGCATATAAAACATAAGATACAAAAATACTACCATCTAGTGGGGAAAAATATTAATTACAATCTAACAATTAAAAAAATATATTTCCCCGGAAGGAAGCAAAAACATAAGGACACCACTTATAAAACAGCCCAAAAAACTGAAAAGAAGAGGATTCTTAAGCATTATTAATGAAACAATTTATGTTCCAGTCAATATTTTAGCCAAAGGGAACGTAAGATTTCATATCAAATATCCAGTGGGTCTCGAGTCTAGAAATGGATCTAACCATATTGGCTCCTCTCAAATCTAATGCAATAAAACGAGTACCCACTGGATTCCTGCCATGATATTTTGCATTAAGATCAGCAAAGGTAAATACTTATTGTGATAGGTTATGCTTCTTGAATCCATATTTTATGTTGCCCACATGCTCAGCCAGGCGCACATGTAACGCCCGTTTAGTACGATCAATATATTGCTTAGAGCACGGACACTGAATCATGTAGAAAACATACTCTGTAGAACATGTAATAAAGGATTCGATATATTAATTTCTGTGCCTTTGTGTAGATTGAAAAGACACACATCTCCTCCCCTTAAAATAATTAATCTGACAAATACTACACTTTCTACAGGGATAAAAGCCCTTCATAGACTGAAAGAAGGAAACTGTTTTGGGGAGATCAATGATATTAAGAGCAATTCTGTATCGCAGGGATGGAGCACCCTTCAACACAAGGACTGGACGATCATGGATCGGTTCAAGCACCTTATCTATTTTAAGGATACCAAAATGCATGTTAAGAATCTTTTTGATAGATCTTGTTCTCCTCTTTCTTTATGTAGCATAGTCTGCCTATCCATATTCCCTACCATAATGATTGTATCGTCGATCTTGTTCTCAGAATATCCCTTCTCTAAGAATCTTGACTTCAAGATATCGGCCTGCTTATAATATTCCATAGTATCCGTACAATTGGGTCTAATACGTTGAAACTGGCCTTTTGGAATTGCATTAAGCCAAGACTCATGATGTCAACTAGACAAAGGGATATAAGCATTACAATCTGTTTCCTTGAAATAAGTGGTGGTAGTTATAAAGCCTTCTCTCTTCATGATATTCAAATCTAGAAAGTGTATCTGGGAACTGCTGGCCGATGTACCTCCTCCAGAGACGTAACTCTCTCGGTGGGTTATCCCAAATTGCCTCTTTTTCCAAGTAGGCCATAAACAAGTTGGCTAGGCTCGCTCAAAAATAAAGCACCCATAGCCACACCACGGCTTTGTAAATAAAAACTGCCTCCAAACCAAAAATAATTATGGCCAGTTGCAAAAACTAGCAAATCCATAATAAAATCTTTTTGTGCCTGTGGTAGGGAACTATTCTGATCAAGAAAACACTGAACCACCTCCAGCCCAATGTTATATCGTGACAGCCATCGCCAATTTACAGCCACCTTTCCATTCAAATTCTTGTAGTAAATTGATAACTTCTGTCGTATCTCTAAGGTACGAGGGAGTAGCTGTTACTAGTGGCTGTAAGAATTCATCCACACACCTACCTATTCTTGCAGTCACTGAATCCATGCCACTAATTATAGGGCGACCTGGAGGTTTAGAGAGATTTTTATGAATCTTCAGCAAAAAGTACATAACTGGCACCCTAGGAGCCGAGGGTACCAGGTATGCCCTTTGTTTTTTATTCAGGATTCCTTGCCGAAAACCATCATCTATTAGGCATTTAAATTCTTTCTTATATTTAACAGTAGGATTTGAAGCCACTGGTACATAGGTAGAACGATCAGATAAAAGCTTGTTCATTTCCTCTAAATAGTCACATTTATCAAGAATCACAATACCCCCTCCTTTACCAGCAGGGCAGATAACAATGTAATTTTCTTCACAAATTTGTTTCAAACCCTGTTGTAACTCGCACCTAGTCCTAACTCTTTCAGAACCATTTCTCTAAATACCTGAGTGGATGGAGCAACATATCCCGGCGGACTGAATAAAAATGCATTGGTAAAATTGGTATGTTGAGTTTTGATATTAACCCCATCTCCTGTATTAACCTGAGATGAGAAAATGGAATGTAGCAGCGCTTGATCACCAATAGGATTGTCAATAAAATATAATGAGCTTAAATAAAAAAAAAACGCTGTTATTAATTGTTTTCTTTTCTTTAGACCTGTTCCTCCTCCCCCCTCTGGTGCCTCTTTTTCTTCCTAAACCCCTTTTGGTTCTGGTATTGCACATGGGAAAATATGTGCATATCTATGTAAAGTGCAAAAATCAACACAAGTATAATCAAGCCAAAAGTGCAGTATGATATAACAATAATAATGAAATATATATGTATAAAAGTGCATAGAATGTCAGTAAAGTGCAAAATAAAATCTGTATAGTCCAGAAAACATATACCATATTTATCGGCGTATAACACGCACCCTAACTTTAAGAGGGAAGTTTTAGGAAAAAAACTTTCCATAGCCTCCTGCGTATAACACGCAGGCACAGTTTACCCTATATTTTCAGGGTAAAAAAGTGAGTGTTATACGCCAATAAATACAGTATATTATAAATCCTCCACCAATTACTCAAATTGTTACCAGACTCTACCTAATGCAAACTTAAAATGTCATCATCGATAATTGTCATCCAGGGAAGCCTATGCATCCATCCACAGTGCTCTTCTCTCTGGTTTCTAATACCGATGCAGGACTTTTTACTAGAACTTTATGCACTTTTATACAGTACTGTGCAAACGTCTTAGATAGGTGTGAAAAAATGCAGTAAATTAAGAATTCTTTAAAAAAAAATGCAAAGTAGATGAACAGGAGTGAAATCCAAATCAAATCAATATTAGGTGTGACCACCCTTTGCCTTCAAAACAGCATCCATTCTTTATTTCTTCTAGGTACGCTTGCACAAAGATTTTGAAGGAACTCAGCAGGTAAGTTTTTCCAAACATCTTGGAGAATTTACCACAGATCTTCTGTGGATGTAGGCTGTCTCAAATCCTTTGGTTCATCATGTAATCCTAGACAGACTCGATGATGTTGAGATCAGGGCTCTGTGGAAGCCAAACTATCACTTCCAGGACTCCTTGTTCTTATTTACACTGAAGATAGTTCTTAATGACATTGGCTGCATGGTTGGGGTCATTGTTCTGCTGCAGAATAAATTTGGGGCCCATCACGTCTCCCTGATGGTATGGCATAATGGCTAAGTATCTGTTTGTATTTCTTAGCATTGAGGACACCATTGATCCTGGCTAAATCTCCATTTGCAGAAATACAGCCCAAAACTTTGCAAGGAACATCCACCATGCTTCACTGTTGCCTGCAGACACTCATTATTGTACCCCCCCCCCCCCAAACTGCCTGCAGACACTTATTATTGCACCGCTCTCCTTTCCCCCCTTAACTGCCTTTTGCTACAACCAAATAATTCAAAATTTTACTCATCAGTCCAGAGCACCTGCTGCCATCTTTTTCACCCCAGTTCCTATGTTTTCATGTTTAGGACATGGAAACAGGGCGAAGCGACTCAACTATGAACATAGGGGATTTTTATTTTCTATTTTCTTATTTTAACCTATTGTGTTTTTTTTACATAACATGTAGAAAAAGTGAAAAGAGAAAACATTTCAGAGGTATATAGCACAGCAGCGTAATGATTTACAAATTACATTTTTTTTTGTTTTTTGTTTTTTCGTTTCAAAACCTTTTTATTTAGACAATCACTCACATAATACATATAATCAGTGCATTTGGACATATGGATCAATACATGTAAAAAACATATTAAATCATAAGTCCATATGATATTACAATGTCAATAACGGTGTACGTACAGCTATGTCCCTTTTTTTTTAACCTCCCCCTAACCCCTAAACTAACACACTCATACCCCATTGCATCTGGACAACGCAAGTAATTTCTTCCACCACAAAGTTTCTCCTGAGTCTGGTATTTAGCCATTTACTCATTCAAACTGTGTTTTACCCTCTCCTCTCCCCTCTCCCCCCCAACACCCCAAGAGGGGGTCTCTACATACAAAGTCTATCCTTTATCAATTGTGGTGGTGCAAGACTAGCATCCCCCAACCAAGGTTTTCCATATAAGATCAAATTTACCCACCATCTTCCTGCGGCTGTATGCCAGCCATTCTCTAAGGAGGAAGGAATTAACAAAGGAGATCCATTGCCTCCCCGTGGGTACCGCAGGTGCCATCCAGTATCGTGCAATAAGTTTTCTGGCTAGATACGTCAGTCTCGTTATCAAATAATACATTCCTTTCGAGAACATTTCAGCATCTGTGTTGCTATGGCAATTTCTATAGTGACTTTATGATAATAATATAGTGTTTAGGTTTAGTTACAGTGACCCTCCCCCCCTCCATTGATAAATGGGTGGGAGGGGCTTGGAAAGGGGTTGGGAGAGACATGTGTGTTTGAACAACAGTTGGTGTTTGGAAGGACAAAGGAAGGAGTTGGTGTTTGGAAGGACAAAGGAAGGAGTTGGTGTTTGGAAGGACAAAGGAAGGAGACATGGCTGCCTGAAGCTGGATAACTTTGGAGACACTTTTGGGAGTTGGACTGAGCAAGGAACTATGGACATTACATCTTGACCTCCAAGTTGAGTAATTATTTAGTTTACTTAATGTGATATTTTGTAAGCTATACGTTGTGTTGTATTATGCATCCTACAGTTGTATGTGCAGATTTTTCCTTGTTTAGTAAAGCATTGATACACTACAGAAGTTTAAGCTTCCTTGGTTTTACCACAAGAACTTAATAGATAGACGTAAAGCATTACAATGGGGGTTCGTGGCCGGAATTTGTGCTAAAATTTCAACAGAAGCTGACCTGTTTTCTGTGGTGTGTATTTTTTGCTTGTGATGGGGGAAAAATGCTGCGTACACTGTTTAGGAAGAGTAAAGCTGCAAAGGTTTCTGGTGTCCAGGAGGACTTAAAGGCGTGCACCCTTCCTATTAGACTTGTACACAACGGAAAAATTCGTTCCGTTTCGGTTCGTTTCTTTCCGGTCCTGTTGATTCGTAATCATTCGTAATTTTGCTAGACGGGATTTTTCGTGTTCGGACTCATTCGTATTTTTGCAAGCGACATTTTTCGTTGAATTTTTTGTTGCTTTATAATTCGTACTTTCGGTAGAGTACGTTGTTTTTCGTTGATTCTGGACACAACTCCTACTTTCGTAACTTTTTTTGGGTTCGTTGATTCGTAATTTTCCGTGTCTCTCTCACAACGACGCTGCCTATTATGCCTAATGTGCTTCGAATGGATTTGTACTTTTCTAAATACATAGCGGTTATTTGTAACGATTCGAAATCTCGTATTTTACTTTCGTTTTTTACATGCGGCTATAGGCTCCGCCCCTGTACACCATTTTGAGAGGGTTCAGCACGGTGAGGGAGAAGCAGAGAGCAGAGCAGAGTGAGTGTTATTGTGCTTCGAATGGATTTGAAATCTCGTATTTTACTTTCGTTTTTTCATGCGGCTATAGCCTCCGCCCCTGTACACCATTTTGAGAGGGAGTTCAGCATGGTGAGGGAGAAGCAGAGAGCAGAGTGAGTGTTATTGTGCTTCGAATGGATTCGTACATTCGTAACTTTTTTCATAACAAATTATGCCGAAGACCTTCGGGCATTCGCTATTTTGCGGTATAATTTATTTCGGATTCGGTTTTATTCGTATTTGCTCTGTTCGGAAATTCGAATGCTTCCGAATGTCCGAAAGTTGCTAAATTCGGACGAATTTTGATTCGTTACGAAACGAATTGCACAAGCCTACTTCCTATCTGGGCCAGAAATAGTCAGTGGATGCCTGTTGCAAAGGAGCTGGCTGGATATGCTTCTCCTTTGAACAGAGCTTGGGAGGATGGAGTCTCTGATCTTTCCTCAGATTTTAGCCTCAAACGTTTTGGGTTCAGTAAGGGAGAGATGCGGACAGTTGCTGTGTTTGGTTTGCATTTCCTGCATGCTCTACATATTGAATCTGAAAAGAGAGAAAAGGCAGAATTAAAAAGAGATTTAATTAAGGGGCAGCTTGCAGTGGCATCCAAGTGTTTGGAAGAAACTGCAAGCAAGGCAAAAGATTTAGAAAGTAGGGTAATCAAAGTTAAACCTGCAGTGGCTTCCAAGAGTGTTCAAACCGCTGTAGGCTGAGCTGAAGATTTGAATGAGCGGTGTGCAGCCCTCATGAATAAATCTAATGATGCTCTAACAAAGGACAAAGGCCCAAAGCCTGTAAGCAGAAGTAGGACATGTGCTACTGTTACTTTCCATAAGAGGGAAGCAGAGGATTTGATCAGCTCAAACTACAGAGTTGATTCAAATACAAGGAAGACAAGGCCTATGATCTCCAGGAGACACTTGTGGATTGATTTACTTAAGGTGGGGGTCCCTAGAGAGGAAATAGATGGGATTCCTACACCAGCATTGTTTAAGAAGTGGAAGCAAATGGTTGGGAATGGTAGATTCAGTCACATTAAGTGTTTCTGTTGCCACAAAATGGGGCATTTTGCAAAAATGTGCCATACTGTGAAGCAGCAGGCCTCTGTTCTTCCAAGGACGGCACGGAGAGACATGCAAGTTTATTCGTTACGTTGGAAGTCAATGCCTTTCCTTGAAAGTGTTTCAAGGCAACAGTGGGCACCCTACAATAGTTTTGCAGTTAGAAATGGGCAGATAGAGAAATGTGAGCAGTGAGCTATGTTTTTGGCACAGTTGGAAATGAACATATAATCTGCTTTTGTCTCTTACTCTTTTCAGATATTGAGCATCGAGAGGTGGAGCAGGCAGAGCAGATGACCATGCTGGGTGGGAGGAGGAAGACCAGAAGAGAGCTTGATGAAGATGCGGATGATTTGCTAAAGGTGGCTGAATCAGAGAGAGTGGACTTTCATCTGAGCATTTCCTTATGACCAAGAGGACAACAGACTTTCATCTGGGACTTTCTTTACACAAACTGCCAAAGACATTAACCCTGCTCAAAAGTAATGTTGCAGCCTTCCAGGGACAAAGCAAAAGTCTGACCGCCCAGATGGGGGTCAAAAGGGAATTTTTTCCTCCCATTTAGGGGGGTTTATTTCGCCCTTTTCTGGACAAAAGGCTTTAAGAAGTTTCCTATATTATTTTATAAAGTCAAGAGGTGGTATGTGTTGCTATGGCAATTTCTATAGTGACTTTATGATAATAATATAGAGTTTAGGTTTAGTTACAGTGACCCTCCCCCCCCTCCATTGATAAATGGGTGGGAGGGGCTTGGAAAGGGGTTTGGAGAGACATGTGTGTTTGAACAACAGTTGGTGTTTGGAAGGACAAAGGAAGGAGTTGGTGTTTGGAAGGACAAAGGAAGGAGTTGGTGTTTGGAAGGACAAAGGAAGGAGACATGGCTGCCTGAAGCTGGATAACTTTGGAGACACTTTTGGGAGTTGGACTGAGCAAGGAACTATGGACATTACATCTTGACCTCTAAGTTGAGTAATTATTTAGTTTACTTAATGTGATATTTTGTAAGCTATACGTTGTGTTGTATTATGCATCCTACAGTTGTATGTGCAGATTTTTCCTTGTTTAGTAAAGCATTGATACACTACAGAAGTTTAAGCTTCCTTGGTTTTACCACAAGAACTTAATAGATAGACGTAAAGCATTACAGCATCGATGGCCCCGAGCAAGTACACCAGAAGATCCAAAGGAACAGGTACCTGGGCCAATCTAGTGATGCACTGGGAGACTTCCTCCCAGTACCGATGGAGCTTTGGACATCTCCAGATTAGATGTATAAAGTCCCCCTGATGTGCTTTGCATTTTGGGCACAAGGGGGAATCTCTTCCTCCCCACCTGTACAACTGCACTGGTGTTCTATAAGCCCTATGCAAAATAAAAAGCTGTGACAATTTATGAGACGCAGAGGCCGATACCGCAGGGATAGATTCTAGAGCCATATCCCACTGGTCCCCATCTATGTCCCCTATGTCTTCCGCCCATTTGCTACGACATCTAAGGGAAGCATGGTCCTGGACCGAGGACAGAAATTCAGTGTAAATTTTTTATATTAGTCCTCCCTGGGCATCCGCACCGAGGACTACCGTCAGCAAAGGTGACGATGATATTGCCAAAGGGTGTGTTATTTGCTGTGCCTGCAGAGCATGTCGAAGCTGAAGATTTTGATAAAAGCCCCTAGGGGCTAACTGGAATTCTTGGCATAGCTGTTCATATTTTTTTAACACCTTCCCCTCATATAATTGCATAAAGAACCAGATCCCACTCTCTTTCCAGGGGGTAAAGCCCTGTAGTTCCTGTAACTCTGGGTATCTAGGGTTATGCCATACCGGGGTGAAAGACAACGGGCCCACTATCCTCAAAGCTTTCTGAATCTCCCCCCATACCCTTTTGAGGACGCATATAGGTGCAGAATGTGGTATGCTGGGCAAATCCATCTCCACATGAGAGGCCCCCTTTAATGCGGGGACAGACATGGTCACCAGATTGCATTTAGGGTCCTCATTCACTTCCCGCCCCCATCCCGCCAGCTGCTGAAACTGCGAGGCCAAGAAATACATTTTGGGGTGGGGTATTGCCAATCCCCCCATATCCTTTCCATACTGCAGGGTTGCTAAGCTAATCCTGGCTGCCTTTTTCTTCCATATCAACTCCCTCATTAGTGTGTCAATTTATTTAAACCATTTGTTCGAAATCCACATAGGGGAGTTGTAAAAAATATATAAGAGCTCTGGGGTCCATACCATTTTTATTAAATTTACCCGTCCTACCACTGACAGGGGGAGCTTACACCAGCTAATACCTTTCACTTTCTGCCTAACCAGCAGTGGACCCAGATTCAGCTGGAGATATTCAGCCGGGTTCGGGGATACCATCACTCCCAGATATTTAAAACTCTTAGTTATAACAATCTGTTCTGCCCCTGCTGGCAACAAATCCGTTAGCTGGTCTATGGGCATTAAATTTGATTTGGACCAATTGATGGTAAAGCCTGAAAAGCCTCCGAACTCCGCTATTATCCCCATCACTGCTCGCAGCGAAGCGGCTGTGTCGCCTAGATAGATAAGTGCATTATCCGCGTACAAGGATATTTTGTCTTCCCTCCGGCCCCTACGGAACCCCACCACCTCCGAGGCGATGCGGATCAAGATGGCCAGAGGCTCCATCGCCAGGGCGAACATCAATGGGGATAGTGGGCACCCCTGCCGGGTGCCTCTATATAACTCAAATGGAGGGGAAAGATTGTTATTAATACGAAGTCTAGCTCTGGGTTTACATTGTTATTTATTTATTACAGGTACTTACAGCGCCATCAATTTACTTTACGCGCTTTTACATATATATAGGGCTGTTACTGATTAAAATTTTCGTGTTCGATTAATCAATTTTTTTTAAATCGATTAATTGACTAATTTCGATTAATTATAACGCACATACAGATCTAACTACTTTTAGCTGATCTCCTTGCAGGCAGCTACCAACCACTGTAAAAATGGATAGCAGTATACAAAAAACACACAAAGGCAGCGCTCGATGGGAATAGCATTAAAACTTTTATAGTCTTCAAGTAGGTAACAAAATAAATATTGCACTGGAGATAAAATCAATGTAGCTACATAAACTGTAAAAATGGTGCGAGTATTACCAAACGGTAGCAAAAGCAGTCATAAAAACATGTAGCTAAGTATGATACTGGTATAAAAATGTGTACAACGATACCACTGCTGAATCCAGATGAGGAGGGGTTAACATCAGTTCGTCGGCATGTAGATGTCCCGTGAAGGGAACTATCACAACTCCCAGTGGATGGCTGTAGAATCCCAGGTTGATTGAGGGAAGTGTAACAGCCCTTGCGTGTGGCAGATAGTAAGGTCCCGCCAGCATGCAGATATGAAGGCACAGCAAAGGAGCCCTTCAGATGGACACGGCAAGCCAAGCCCCGCCGGTGTCCGTGACGTCATCGGAACTCCGACAGAACTCCCTGAAGACCCGGAAGCCGTTGGAGAGGTGAGTACCGATCAAAAGAATTTTGATCGATCAAAAAAATGAATCGATTAATCGAGGCATTAATAGTTAATTTCCACAGCCCTACATATATACATATATATATATATATATATATATATATATATATATTGTACATTCACATCGGTCCCTGTCCTCCAGGATTCATACATACATATACTAGGGCTAATTCATTGTCTAGTGTGCCCACCTTATAAACAGAACCGGTGTCTCCCATTAAAATCCCATCATTTTGAGAGAGCTCTGGTTTCTCTGGGGTACCCAGAGAAACCCGAAGAGACCCACCCAGGCACAGGGAGAACATGCAAACTACAGGCAGGTAGTGTTGAGTTGGAATTCGAACCAACATACCGTGTTTCCCCGAAAATAATTCCTACCCCAATAATAAGACCTACCTAGATTTTTTGGGAAGGGCTGCAATATAAGCCCTACCCCGAAAATAAGCCCTAGTTGAAAGTGGTTGGAAAAAGGTAGAATCCACTGTTCTATAGTAGTACACATACACATAGGGATGAGCTTCGTGTTCGAGTCGAACATACGTTCGACTCGAACATTGGCTGTTCGATCGTTCGACGAAGATCGAACGATTTGGGCCGTTCGCGCCAAATTCGAGTGACGCGAACGGCCCACAATGCACTACGCCATCGCAGTGTCATCCAGGCGCTGTGATTGGCCAAGCATGCACTGTGACCCCGCATGCTTGGCCAATCACAGCGCCGGCAGCGAGGAGAGCAATGATTGGCCACAGGCAGGATGCCTGTGGCCAATTATTGCTGAGGGTGTTTAGTACACGCCCCACACTATAAAAGGCCGCCAGCACGGCGGCCTAGTGTAGTGTGTTCCGGAGCAGGGATAGAGTAGCATAGGCAGGGACAGTGACTGTTATTTCTTTCTTGCTTAACCTGGATTCCTTTAGTTTAGGGAAAGAGAAGGATAGGTAGGGAGAGTGTCAGTGTGTTTTGTGCTTCTGCTATAGTGTGCTTAAAAAAAAACATTTATTCTAGGGACAGAAAACTCTAGGTAGGGACAGTGTCAGTTTCTTTCACTCTGCAAGTCCTTGTTTCCAGGGACCTGGAAGGACAGTGAGTGAATTGTCCTTTTGCTATATTGTGATTAAAAAAAACATTTATTCTAGGGACAGAAAACTCTAGGTAGGGACAGTGTCAGTTTCTTTCACTCTGCAAGTCCTTGTTTCCAGGGACCTGGAAGGACAGTGAGTGAATTGTCCTTTTGCTATATTGTGATTAAAAAAAACATTTATTCTAGGGACAGAAAACTCTAGGTAGGGACAGTGTCAGTTTCTTTCACTCTGCAAGTCCTTGTTTCCAGGGACCTGGAAGGACAGTGAGTGAATTGTCCTTTTGCTATATTGTGATTAAAAAAAACATTTATTCTAGGGACAGAAAACTCTAGGTAGGGACAGTGTCAGTTTCTTTCACTCTGCAAGTCCTTGTTTCCAGGGACCTGGAAGGACAGTGAGTGAATTGTCCTTTTGCTATATTGTGATTAAAAAAAACATTTTTTTCTAGGGACAGAAAACTGTAGGTAGGGAGAGTATTTTTTTTCTTTCACTCTGCAAGTCCTTGTTTCCAGGGACCTGTAAGGACAGTGAGTTAATTGTCCTTGTGCTATATTGTGCTGAAAAAAACATTTATTCCAGGGACAGAAAACTCTAGGTAGGGACAGTGTCAGTTTCTTTCACTCTGCAAGTCCTTGTTTCCAGGGACCTGGAAGGACAGTGAGTGAATTGTCCTTTTGCTATATTGTGATTAAAAAAAACATTTTTTTCTAGGGACAGAAAACTGTAGGTAGGGAGAGTGTTTTTTTTCTTTCACTCTGCAAGTCCTTGTTTCCAGGGACCTGTAAGGACAGTGAGTTAATTTTCCTTGTGCTATATTGTGATTAAAAAAAACATTTATTCTAGGGACAGAAAACTCTAGGTAGGGACAGTGTCAGTTTCTTTCACTCTGCAAGTCCTTGTTTCCAGGGACCTGGAAGGACAGTGAGTGAATTGTCCTTTTGCTATATTGTGATTAAAAAAAACATTTATTCTAGGGACAGAAAACTCTAGGTAGGGACAGTGTCAGTTTCTTTCACTCTGCAAGTCCTTGTTTCCAGGGACCTGGAAGGACAGTGAGTGAATTGTCCTTTTGCTATATTGTGATTAAAAAAAACATTTATTCTAGGGACAGAAAACTCTAGGTAGGGACAGTGTCAGTTTCTTTCACTCTGCAAGTCCTTGTTTCCAGGGACCTGGAAGGACAGTGAGTGAATTGTCCTTTTGCTATATTGTGATTAAAAAAAACATTTATTCTAGGGACAGAAAACTCTAGGTAGGGACAGTGTCAGTTTCTTTCACTCTGCAAGTCCTTGTTTCCAGGGACCTGGAAGGACAGTGAGTGAATTGTCCTTTTGCTATATTGTGATTAAAAAAAACATTTATTCTAGGGACAGAAAACTCTAGGTAGGGACAGTGTCAGTTTCTTTCACTCTGCAAGTCCTTGTTTCCAGGGACCTGGAAGGACAGTGAGTGAATTGTCCTTTTGCTATATTGTGATTAAAAAAAACATTTTTTTCTAGGGACAGAAAACTGTAGGTAGGGAGAGTATTTTTTTTCTTTCACTCTGCAAGTCCTTGTTTCCAGGGACCTGTAAGGACAGTGAGTTAATTGTCCTTGTGCTATATTGTGCTGAAAAAAACATTTATTCCAGGGACAGAAAACTCTAGGTAGGGACAGTGTCAGTTTCTTTCACTCTGCAAGTCCTTGTTTCCAGGGACCTGGAAGGACAGTGAGTGAATTGTCCTTTTGCTATATTGTGATTAAAAAAAACATTTTTTTCTAGGGACAGAAAACTGTAGGTAGGGAGAGTGTTTTTTTTCTTTCACTCTGCAAGTCCTTGTTTCCAGGGACCTGTAAGGACAGTGAGTTAATTTTCCTTGTGCTATATTGTGATTAAAAAAAACATTTATTCTAGGGACAGAAAACTCTAGGTAGGGACAGTGTCAGTTTCTTTCACTCTGCAAGTCCTTGTTTCCAGGGACCTGGAAGGACAGTGAGTGAATTGTCCTTTTGCTATATTGTGATTAAAAAAATCATTTATTCTAGGGACAGAAAACTCTAGGTAGGGACAGTGTCAGTTTCTTTCACTCTGCAAGTCCTTGTTTCCAGGGACCTGGAAGGACAGTGAGTGAATTGTCCTTTTGCTATATTGTGATTAAAAAAAACATTTATTCTAGGGACAGAAAACTCTAGGTAGGGACAGTGTCAGTTTCTTTCACTCTGCAAGTCCTTGTTTCCAGGGACCTGGAAGGACAGTGAGTGAATTGTCCTTTTGCTATATTGTGATTAAAAAAAACATTTATTCTAGGGACAGAAAACTCTAGGTAGGGACAGTGTCAGTTTCTTTCACTCTGCAAGTCCTTGTTTCCAGGGACCTGGAAGGACAGTGAGTGAATTGTCCTTTTGCTATATTGTGATTAAAAAAAACATTTATTCTAGGGACAGAAAACTCTAGGTAGGGACAGTGTCAGTTTCTTTCACTCTGCAAGTCCTTGTTTCCAGGGACCTGGAAGGACAGTGAGTGAATTGTCCTTTTGCTATATTGTGATTAAAAAAAACATTTATTCTAGGGACAGAAAACTCTAGGTAGGGACAGTGTCAGTTTCTTTCACTCTGCAAGTCCTTGTTTCCAGGGACCTGGAAGGACAGTGAGTGAATTGTCCTTTTGCTATATTGTGATTAAAAAAAACATTTATTCTAGGGACAGAAAACTCTAGGTAGGGACAGTGTCAGTTTCTTTCACTCTGCAAGTCCTTGTTTCCAGGGACCTGGAAGGACAGTGAGTGAATTGTCCTTTTGCTATATTGTGATTAAAAAAAACATTTATTCTAGGGACAGAAAACTCTAGGTAGGGACAGTGTCAGTTTCTTTCACTCTGCAAGTCCTTGTTTCCAGGGACCTGGTAGGACAGTGAGTGAATTGTCCTTTTGCTATATTGTGATTAAAAAAAACATTTTTTTCTAGGGACAGAAAACTGTAGGTAGGGAGAGTGTTTTTTTTCTTTCACTCTGCAAGTCCTTGTTTCCAGGGACCTGTAAGGACAGTGAGTTAATTTTCCTTGTGCTATATTGTGATTAAAAAAAACATTTATTCTAGGGACAGAAAACTCTAGGTAGGGACAGTGTCAGTTTCTTTCACTCTGCAAGTCCTTGTTTCCAGGGACCTGGAAGGACAGTGAGTGAATTGTCCTTTTGCTATATTGTGATTAAAAAAAACATTTATTCTAGGGACAGAAAACTCTAGGTAGGGACAGTGTCAGTTTCTTTCACTCTGCAAGTCCTTGTTTCCAGGGACCTGGAAGGACAGTGAGTGAATTGTCCTTTTGCTATATTGTGATTAAAAAAAACATTTATTCTAGGGACAGAAAACTCTAGGTAGGGACAGTGTCAGTTTCTTTCACTCTGCAAGTCCTTGTTTCCAGGGACCTGGAAGGACAGTGAGTGAATTGTCCTTTTGCTATATTGTGATTAAAAAAAACATTTATTCTAGGGACAGAAAACTCTAGGTAGGGACAGTGTCAGTTTCTTTCACTCTGCAAGTCCTTGTTTCCAGGGACCTGGAAGGACAGTGAGTGAATTGTCCTTTTGCTATATTGTGATTAAAAAAAACATTTTTTTCTAGGGACAGAAATCTGTAGGTAGGGAGAGTGTTTTTTTTCTTTCACTCTGCAAGTCCTTGTTTCCAGGGACCTGTAAGGACAGTGAGTTAATTGTCCTTGTGCTATATTGTGCTGAAAAAAACATTTATTCCAGGGACAGAAAACTCTAGGTAGGGACAGTGTCAGTTTCTTTCACTCTGCAAGTCCTTGTTTCCAGGGACCTGGAAGGACAGTGAGTGAATTGTCCTTTTGCTATATTGTGATTAAAAAAAACATTTTTTTCTAGGGACAGAAATCTGTAGGTAGGGAGAGTGTTTTTTTTCTTTCACTCTGCAAGTCCTTGTTTCCAGGGACCTGTAAGGACAGTGAGTTAATTGTCCTTGTGCTATATTGTGCTGAAAAAAACATTTATTCCAGGGACAGAAAACTCTAGGTAGGGACAGTGTCAGTTTCTTTCACTCTGCAAGTCCTTGTTTCCAGGGACCTGGAAGGACAGTGAGTGAATTGTCCTTTTGCTATATTGTGATTAAAAAAAACATTTTTTTCTAGGGACAGAAATCTGTAGGTAGGGAGAGTGTTTTTTTTCTTTCACTCTGCAAGTCCTTGTTTCCAGGGACCTGTAAGGACAGTGAGTTAATTTTCCTTGTGCTATATTGTGATTAAAAAAAACATTTTTTTCTAGGGACAGAAAACTGTAGGTAGGGAGAGTGTTTTTTTTCTTTCACTCTGCAAGTCCTTGTTTCCAGGGACCTGTAAGGACAGTGAGTTAATTTTCCTTGTGCTATATTGTGATTAAAAAAAACATTTTTTCTAGGGACAGAAAACTGTAGGTAGGGAGAGTGTTTTTTTTCTTTCACTCTGCAAGTCCTTGTTTCCAGGGACAGAGAAGGACACCTGAAGGTAGCCCTTATTGCTTTTTTCCCATCTCCCTGCAGGCCATCTATTAGAATGTCTGGAAGGCAAACAAGGAGAGGCAGACAGTCAGGAGGCAATAAAAGAGGGCAAGCAGGCTCTGTGTCTGGGGGCAACAGTGCTGGTCGTGGACGCGGTGCATTGTCATCAGCACATGGCCATGGGACACGCTTGTCCTTCTTTTCGGCAGCTGGACATGTTGAGCCACATCATGCCGAAGACTTGGTAGAGTGGATGACCAAGCCCTCCTCCTCCTCCTCATCCTCTCTCACCCAGGCTCAGGGTACTGGAAAAGCAGCTGCCAAAGCGTCGTCTTCCCTGGTATCAATGTCAGACAAATCATCAGTCACTCCTTCCCTAGACCCACCATGTCCTCCTCCTGAGGAGTCCCCCGAACTGTTTCAGCACAGTGTTGGGTACATGCTCCAGGAGGATGCCCAGCGTTTCGAAGGGTCTGATGATGAAACCCAGCTAGAGGAAGGCAGTAGCGTGAGAGCAGACAGAGGGGATGCTCAAGAAGGACACCAATCTGGCAGTCATGTTCCAGCAGCTGCAGCATACTGCCAGATTGGCTCCAGTGATGAGGAGGGAGGGGATGATGAGGTCAATGACTCCACGTGGGTGCCTAATAGGAGAGAGGAGGAGGAGGAGGATGAGGAGGAGGCACATCTCCAACGAGGCAGGATGCCCTTTGGTGGCCAGCGTAAGGGCAGTACACCGACGGAATCACACCGCAGAGCTCCGCCTGTGCAGGGCGCTGCCTCTGCCCGTCATTCAAAAAGTTCTTTGGTGTGGGCCTTTTTTGAGGCTAGTGCATCAGATCGCACAGCTGCTGTTTGCAACATATGTCTCAAGCGTATATCGCGTGGCCAAAACATCAGCCGCTTGGGTACCACATGCCTGACCAGACATATGTTGACCTGCCATGCAGCTCGTTGGCAAGCCTACCTCAAAGACCCACACCAAAGAACAAAGCGGACCTCTCCTTGCACCGCATCAGCTGGGATCTCCAACCCCACTATAACTTCAGTCCTCTCTGAAACATGCACTGAGAGGAATGAAGGTGTAGAATTAGGTGTGTCACAGCCAAGTACTTGCGCCCACTCTGCTAGCAGTACACCGACGTCCGATTCTAGCAGGCAAATTTCCCTGCCCCAGCTGCTGGACCGTCGAAAGAAGTTCACTCCCAGCCATCCACATGCCCAGCGGTTGAATGCTAGCTTGGCTAAATTGCTAGCGCTTCAACTGCTGCCTTTTCAGTTGGTAGACTCGGCCCCCTTCCGTGAGTTTGTGCAATGTGCGGTTCCTCAGTGGCAGGTTCCCAAACGCCACTTTTTCTCACGGAAGGCTATTCCGGCTCTCTACCGGCATGTGGAAGGCAATGTCTTGGCCTCGCTGGACAGGGCGGTCAGCGGTAAGGTGCATATTACCGCTGACTCATGGTCCAGCAGGCATGGACAGGGACGTTACCTTTCTTTCACGGCCCATTGGGTCACTCTTTTGGCAGCTGGGAAGGATTCAGGACAAGGTGCAGTAGTGTTGGAGGTTGTCCCACCGCCACGCCTCCAAAATGCTACTACTGGTTGTGACACACCTCTCTCCTCCACCCCCTCCTCTTCTTCTTCCTCCATGACCTCTTCCTGTGGTTTGTCCTATGAACCAGCGGTGCTCCGTAGCCGTTCACGGGGCTACGCAAGTACGCAGGCAAAAAGATGCCATGCCGTGCTTGCGCTGGTGTGTTTGGGGGACAGAAGCCACACTGGGGCAGAGGTCCTGTCTGCTCTGCAGGGCCAGGCCGAGAGGTGGTTGACGCCACGCCAGCTTAAGCCAGGAATGGTGGTTTGCGACAATGGCACCAACCTCCTCTCCGCCCTCCGACAGGGACAACTGACCCATGTGCCCTGTGTGGCTCACGTCCTTAACCTGGTGGTGCAGCGGTTCTTGGGCAGGTACCCGGGCTTACAGGATGTCCTGAGGCAGGCCAGGAAAGTCTGTGTGCATTTCCGCAGATCTTATAATGCCAGTGCTCGCCTGGCTGAGCTGCAAAAGGAGTTGAACCTGCCCAAGAACCGCCTTATATGTGACATGCCCACCAGGTGGAACTCAACGTTGGCCATGCTGCAGCGGCTGCACACGCAGCAGAGGGCCATCAATGAGTACCTGTGCGACTACGGCACCAGGACAGGGTCAGGGGAGCTTGGTTTTTTTTCTCCACGCCAGTGGGGCATGATCAGGGATGCATGCACTGTCCTGGCACCATTTGAGGAGGCCACGAGGATGGTGAGCAGTGACAGTGCATGCATCAGTGACACTGTACCTCTTGTCCACCTGTTGGAGCACACGCTGCGTGGAATAATGGACAGGGCACTTGAGGCAGAACAGAGGCAGGAAGAGGAGGACTTCCTTGCCTCTCAAGGCCCCCTTTACCCAGACAGTGTTCCTTCTGTCCCACCCATCGCACAGGAAGAGGAGGAGGAGGAGGAGGAGGAGGAGGATTGTGTCAGCATGGAGGTGGAGGCTGGCACTCAGCATCATCAGCAGCAGTCTTTTAGGGATGATTTACAGTCCCAAGAAACCAGTGGACTTGTACGTGGCTGGGAGGAGGTGGCTGCGGATCATGTCGTCCTTAGTGACCCAGAGGACTCCGGAGCGAATGCCTCAGCAAACCTACGCTGCATGGCCTCCCTGATCCTGCAAAGTCTGCGGAAGGATCCTCGTATTCTTCGGATCAAGGAGAGGGACCATTACTGGCTGGCCACTCTCCTTGATCCACGGTACAAGGGTAAGGTTGCGGACCTTATGTTACCGTCGCAGAGGGAGCAGAGGATGAGACAACTCCGGGAGGCCTTGCAGAAAGGTCTGTGCAACGCGTTCCCAGAGACTGGGAGGTTGCAAACTCCTGGTCCTGGACAACGAGTTGCTGAGGCTTCGGCCAGTCAAAGAAGGAGCGGTGGGGAAGGTGGCCGTCTGACCGATGCGTTCAGACAATTCTTTAGTCCGCAGCCCCAAAGTATGATTGGTTCCAGCAACCATCGCCAGCGTCTGATAAACATGGTGCAGGAATATCTAGGGGCAAGGTCAGACTTGGACACCTTCCCCACCGAAAATCCTCTGGCTTACTGGGTCTTGAGGATGGATCACTGGCCAGAGCTTGCACAGTATGCAATTGAGCTACTGGCCTGTCCTGCATCCAGCGTTCTTTCGGAACGCACATTCAGTGCTGCTGGAGGATTTGTCACGGATCACAGGGTGCGCCTGTCCACCGACTCGGTTGATCGACTGACTTTCATCAAGATGAACCAGTCTTGGATCACCACCAGCTACCACACACCTGATGCTGATATAACAGACTAATTGATTTTAAAATGTCACATCCCTTCAAGACTGATGCTGATGCTGAGTGCCTGTGCTGTTATGTTGACTGGCTATCCTCCTCCTCCGAGTCCTCAATGATACGATTGATGATGATAGCTTGTAAGATCATTTTTGTTTATGGGTGCCGCCACCAGTGCCTAACGCCCAATTTTTCAGCCCCTGTTTAACAGGGGCGTGTAATTACAATTTTTGAAGCAATACTTTGCAACAGGGCTCATTGCTGTGCTCCAAGTACAGTATCTGTGAGGAGTTGCAGTGTTGTGCCACCAGTGCCTAAGGCCCAATTTTTCAGCCCCTGTTTAACAGGGGCGTGTCATTACAATTTTTGAAGCAATACTTTGCAACAGGGCTCATTGCTGTGCTCCAAGTACAGTATCTGTGAGGGGTTGCAGTGTTGTGCCACCAGTGCCTAAGGCCCAATTTTTCAGCCCCTGTTCAACAGGGGCATGTAATTACAATTCTTGATCTAATAATTCACAGCAGGGCCCATTGCTGCACCCACCAAGAGTAACTGTCAGGGCTTACAGTGTTGTGGCACCAGCACCACCATCAAAGGCCCAATTTTTACTACCACTGTTCAACAATTATATGTAATTAAAATTCCTGATATAATAGTTGACAGCAGGGCGTTCCAGCACCAACCAAGAGTAACTGTGAGTGCTTACAGTGTTGTGCCAACACCAACAACTAAGGGGCCTATTTCTGCAGAGTATATACGGCAGGTCCCTACTTTCAAACATCCAACTTACAAACGACTCCTACTTGCAAACGCAAGAAGACAACAGGAAGTGAGAGGAAATCTACCACTAGGAAGGAAAATTCTCTCCTGTAAGAATAAATATGGGAGAAAGGTGTCTCCTCTGTACTGATGCTTTATCAGCAATCCTTGTTTCAAGAAAAACACCACATTTCAAAAACAGTTGTCATTGGGACGGAAAGTGAGGTGAAATGTTCTGAACAGGGGCACAGACAGCAAAACAAATGTTACAGGGGTGATAACCCTTACCTATGTTTTCCAAAAAGTTTAAAAATAGATTTTTGGGCTGGAGCTACACTTCAACAATGTACCTGTTCAAAATTACAAACAGATTCTACATAAGAACAAACCTACAGTCCCTGTCTTGTATGCACCGCCTGTATACGGCTGTTCAGAGTATATAGGGCCTTTTTTATTTTATGTGCGGGGTTCCCCTTAATATCCATACAAGACCCAAAGGGGCTGGTAATGGGCTGGGGTAGGGGGGGGGGGTCATGGGGTAGCTATGCCATTTTTCTTAAAGAATTTCATCCATATTACCGGGACCAGACATTACATTAAAGCCGCAAGCAGTTTTAAATGGCTTTTTTTTCCTTTAGAAGTGTCATTTTGTGCAGGGACAGTTCTAAACACGGGAAACACGTGGCACTTCACAGGCATACTTTAGACACCCCCCAGGTACGATATTTAAAGGAATATTTGACTTTTTTTTTTTCACTTTATGCATCATTAAAATGACTGCTCCCGAAAAACGACCGTTTTTAAAACTTCTTTTTGCATTGATACATGTCCCCTGGTGCAGAACCCGGGTTCCCAAACCCTTTTTAGGACAATAACATGCATAATAGTTGTTATAATTAGCACTTTAGAATTCGAACGTTCGCATCCATTGTATTTAATAGGGTTCTAATGTTCGTTCGAACTTCCGGTCCGTTCGCGGGTTCTGGTGCGAACCGAACCCGGGGGTGTTCGGCTCATCACTACATACACAATTCAAAAGGTGTGTGCCTCTGCAATACAATTGTATGACATACCATTCTGTACAGCGGTGCTTAGCTGATCTCTTCTCCTCTTCTTCTCCTGGCTGTCAGCGGGGGGATTTCAGCCCCTCCCTCTGCAGGCACTCAGTTCCGCTGCTCTCATCGTCTCCCGGTGGTCAGTGGGGGATCTTGGCCCCCCTCCGTCTGCAGGCGCTCAGCTTTGCTGCTCTCCTCGTCTCCCGGGTGTTAGTGGGGGATCTCTGCCCCCCTCCCTCTGCAGTGCTCGGAGTTGTGGAAGACAGCTCAGGCGGGCCATGGAAGCACCGAGCAGCGCTATAAGAAGGTACTTGCACAATTTTATTACAGAAACACACACCCTCCACATTACACAATCCTGTAATAGAGAGAATTCCAGCTTTTTACAGGCACTTTTACTCTGTTCACACTGGGGATTCCTGGCATGCAAGCCCTACCCCGAAAAGAAGCCCTACAGTGTTTTTGGTTGCTAAAAATAATATAAGACCCGGGCTTATTTTCGGGGAAACATGGTATCATAAAATATCAAAATAAACAGCTTTCCGTATATCAAAAATATTAATGAGCTGCTATAAGGCCATTATGTACCCTCAAAGCAGTTCAAGGCATACAATTATTCAATACTTTATGTGTTTTTTAATTCTTAAAAATATTTGAGCAAGGTGTTACAAAATTATGAATTGGCTGATTTTGTAACCCCAGCTGCTTTTTTTTCTATGCTTACATACAGATTTTTATAAAGTTTTAAGAAAACATTTTATGCAGGTTCACTGAAACGCAGTGGCGGCTGGTGCTCAAATTTTTTGGGGGGGCGCAAACAAACTGAAAAAAAAAAAAATCATCAATTGCCGCCACTGTGCCCATTAAACGCAGCCACTGTGCCCAAACGCCACTAGTTTGTCCCCAAATGCAGCCAGTTTCCCCCCCCATATACAGCCAGTTTCTCCCCCATAATGCAGCCAGTTTCTCCCCCATAATGCAGCCAGTTTCTCCCCCATAATGCAGCCAGTTTCTCCCCCATAATGCAGCCAGTTTCTCCCCCATAATGCAGCCAGTTTCTCCCCCATAATGCAGCCAGTTTCTCCCCCATAATGCAGCTAGTTTCTCCCCCATAATGCAGCCAGTTTCTCCCCCATAATGCAGCCAGTTTCTCCCCCATAATGCAGCCAGTTTCTCCCCCATAATGCAGCCAGTTTCTCCCCCAATATACAGCCAGTTTCTCCCCTATATGCAGCCAGTTTCTACCCCATATGCAGCCAGTTTCTACCCCAATATACAGCCAGTTTGTCCCCAATATGCAGCCAGTTTCTCCCCCATAATTCAGCCAGTTTCTCCCCCATAATTCAGCCAGTTTCTCCCCCATAATGCAGCCAGTTTCTCCCCTATAATGCAGCCAGTTTGTCCTCATAATACAGCAAGTTTGTCCCCCCCAGCCCTGCACTTACCTTCCTCGAGTCAGCGCCGTCCTTCTTCAGTCCTCGATATCTTCTCCCGCCCTCGATGTCACTTCAGCCAATCAGGTTACCGGTAACCAGACCCGGTGAACCTAATTGGCCAGGGAACGCACCCCTGTGCGTCCTCTCATTAGGTATTTAGAAGCCGATTACAGCCCTCAGGCTGTAGTCGAGAAGCCTATCAGAGCCTGCTGGCTCTGATAGGCACTTCTAAAGGCCAATCAGACGCTGTGACTCAGATGGCCGGCGCTCAAGGGGCCGGCCATCTGAATAGTGGGCGGCAGCAATACATAGGTTCATGCAATGCATGAACCTATGTATTGTTGTGGTGAGTGACGGCCGGGCGCAGAAGCGAGCGGTAGCGGCGCTTCTGCGCCCACTATGGTCGCGCCGCCATGTGTAAAAAAAAGACATTAAAAAAAAAATCTTAAAGGGCCCATTTTTTTTTGGTGACCACAGGAGGGGGGGGGGGGCGGCGCCCGGGCGCCCCCTATGGACGGGCCGCCACTGCTGAAACGGCAAGCAGAAAATGTTTGTGTTTTTTATTTTGAAAGCGAGCTTTACTATATTTTTACCAACTAATATAATGACTATTATAATGTGTTTATTATGCAAGAAATTCTCACTTTAATACTAAACATACACATTCAAATGTTGTAAAAATGCTGATTTGTTTTTCATAGGCAGTTAAATTTTCTCATGAAAACCTGCCAAGAAGATAAAAGGAGATGGGAGCAATCGGATTAATAATATCTTTCTGTAATATGTTGCTTATTAGGGTTACTACAATATTTGTATTGATTAAACTGTTCTAGCTTAAAAGTTTTTTAGACCAAGGATACCCCAAGGATAAGGATTATAAATGGGAAAATATAAAATATTCCATATGAATATATATGTATTTATATATATATATAGTAAAACTGAAAAGTGTTGCACTGTTCCTTTAAAACAAATACCTCTTACAAACAAATCAATAATGCATCAATTTGCGAAAAACAATGGAAATGACAAATAGACATTCCACAAGTGCCCATTCAATGTGTAAAGCAAATCATTAGTGAGAACACAAAATAAATGTCCATAAAAATCCATAAATGCACCAGAGTAAAACACACAAAGATGCAGTGTTTCTATTCAAAGTACTTCAATATTCCACCACCATCAAACACTTCTGCTTACCTGATAGATTAACCCTTAGGCTCCATGTACACAGAAGCTGATAAACTGCAGTTAATGGGCGTTTTGCCGTTTTTTTAAAAAGCCCATTAACTGCACTCTATGTTAGCCTATGTGTTCATGTACACATAACGTTTTTTAGCTTTAATGAGCAGTGGAGTTAATGGGCTTTTTTCTGAACGCAAGAAATTTGCGTTCAAAGTGCCGTTTTTCGGCAGAAAAAAACAAAAAACGCCGAAAAACGCTCATAAACGCTCAAAAACGCTCAAAAACGCTGGCCGCGAGCGTTTTTTAGCAATTTTTGGTCCATTGAATTTTTTTATTTTTTTTTAAAGCTAAAAAACGCTAATAAAAGCTAGTAAAAAAATGCTGATAAAAGCTAGCTTTTTCTGCTGCTTTAAAAACAACCGTTTTTGAGCTTCTGTGTACATGGAGCCTTAAACTCAAGAGATCTAACAGCACTTAAAATGTATCAAGAGTACTCCAAAGTATAGCCCATATACTTATGGGTTGGTATACCTGCATGTAGACAGGTGTAGTTCAGTCTCTGTGCACAGGTGGCACTGTTACCACAGCTGCTATGCAGAGAGGATGGAGGAGGAAAGGAACTTTTGTTCCTCTTAAGCCCCATACACACGGTCGGACTTCCATCGGACTTTTCCGTGGTTTTTTGTCCGAACGGAGTTGGTCAGGAACACCCATAGCATACACACGCTCGGACTTTTCTGCAAACTTTCCCAAAACTTATTCCAATATCGCGTGGTTTTTCTGCTCTTTTCTGCTCTTTACCGCCACCCTTTGGTCAACTTCTGATATTGTTGGTTAATTTTAACATTATTTGTTTTGTCCATCGGACAAAAGTCCGATGGTTTTCCGTACACACGGTCGGACTTTTGCTCCATCGGACTTTTGTTGGCCAAAAGTTTGTCCGTTTGCAGACCGAACTTTTGTCCGATGAAAACAAAAAAAAAGTTTGTCCGATGGAGCGTACACACGGTCGGATTGTTGGTCCAACTTGCTCAAAATGAAGTTTGTTGGCCAAAAGTCCGACCGTGTGTACTTTTTTTTTTTGTTTTGTTTTAACCGGACAAAAGTTCGGTCTGCAAACGGACAAACTTTTGGCCAACAAAAGTCTGATGGAGCAAAGTCCGACCGTGTGTACAGAAAACCATCGGACTTTTGTCCGATGGACAAAACAAATAATGTTAAAATCAACCAACAATATCAGAAGTTGACCAAAGGGTGGCAGTAAAGAGCAGAAAAGAGCAGAAAAACCACGCGATGTTGGAAGAAGTTTTGGGAAAGTTTGCAGAAAAGTCCTGTGGTGTGTATGCTATGGGTGTTCCTGGCCAACTCCGTTCGGACAAAAATCAACAGAAAAGTCTGATAGAAGTCCGACCGTGTGTACGAGGCTTAAGAATCCATAGGCGTCATCAGGGGAGCAGCTGTTCGATTGGATGCTGCTGTGCTGGATGACTTCAGCAGCCATCTTTAGTGAGGGCAGTGCTAATAAATAGCACTGTCTCACTGCAGCTAGCGTGCATTTCTGGAGTGGCTATGTCAGGGACAGAAACCTTCTGTTTAGGGGCAGTGTGAGTAGCATAGGGAAAGATTCCAATGTAAGAGGGACAATGCAGGGACCTTATAACTAAGCAGCTTCCTTGGACCTCCTTTCTTCTGCCTCTTGGATGCCTTTGTCACCGCACCTCCTTCAAGTCACCTCCTTTGTCAGATGCTGTTAGTCAGAGGCGGCTCTAGGCTTTGTGAGGCCTTAGGCAAAACTTAGACATGAGGCCCCACTCACGCCCATAATGGGAAAAAGAATTCAAGCAAGAAAAATGTCTGCAGAAAATGCACGGATCTAGCACACAGGTGATCAGCACCACCTCCAGGGCACCCTCCTCACCCATCAGACATATGCAGCCAATGCAAGAGGGTGGAGAGAGTTGGAGGTGATAAAGAGAGAGGGGTGATAGAGATCCAATGGCACCGTCATTAGTATTGATCACAGGCAAATTAGGCGGCCGCGAGGCCCCTGTGAGTGTGAGGCCTTAGGCTATCACCTAATTTGCCTAATTAGAGAGCCGCCTCTGCTGTTAGTTATCACAAACCTGCTAGCAGTAGTGAGACTGTGTACTACGAGTTCTTTTGTATGATACTTTCTTACTGGGTTCAGCAGTGACATTCACCCAGTTGTCACCTTGTTGGAGCTTTGACTCAAAATATTGTGCTGCATTTCTTGGCCACTGCAGTGCCTACTGCATTTTGGGTACCAAAAATCTGACTACTCTTAAATGCATCTTTGGAGATAGCAATTCTTTTCAGTCTCAAACTAAATTTTTTTTATGATACATAGATGATTTGATCTTTGTATACAGTATATGGGACAGGATTTTTCTTTAGAGTAGTTTCCTATTACTTTGAATGACAACGAGCTGAACTTAAAATTTGCTGAACACATGGATTGCCACAAGATCTGTGACACTGATTGGAAATTATAAATATTATAAAAATAATAATTTACAGGACTAAAGACAGCTAAAATACACCAAAATTCTCACAACAAACATCCAAAATCTTTTCTGTCCCTCAATATATACAGTATATATATATATATATATATATATATATATATATATATATATATATCAAAAACATGTTCCTCATCCATTTATGATATTGTATTATCCATACTAAAAACATATAACTCCATATCTAAAACACAAATTTCTTTCTCGTACATCACGGGACACAGAGCGACATAGTCATTACTAATGGGTTATATAGATACCGTCAGGTGCTGGCACTGGCAACTTCCAAAACCGGAAGTACCCTCCCCTATATAAGCCCCTCCCATCCGGGAGCACCTCAGTTTTTTGCCAGTGTCTAAGGTGTTGGCCAAGAAGAAACATGTGTTTTTCACTGAGCTTGCGTACAGGTTCTTTTGGGCCTCAGTAAGCTATTCCGGATCCGACCAAAAAAGCTTCATAGCTAAACGGTCGGTACCCGGGCCTTGCAGAGAAGAGCAAGGTTTTGCCTGTAATGCTTCTCTTAGGAGAGCTGGACCCTGGGATCCAGAGCTCTGGTCATACCCACGACCAAGATGTTTTCTGTGCAGGGTGCTATACAGGTCCAGGGGAGTGGAATCCTTGGGAACCCGGTCCCTGAAGGTTTGATTACAATGCCTGCCGTGATAGGTGAAGTTTGGGCTTTTGTGGACCAAACAAAGTCCTGCGGCGGGGAACAGGTAAGTGGGGGCCCCCAGGAACTTGGTTCTATTGGGGGACCCCCAAGCCTAATTTGTCTTTCTGTCTGTTACCTAATGGTATTCCCGCAAAATTCTGTGCATGCCTGTAACTACTAAAAAAATGTAATAATTTTTAATGGTGGTCAAGAAAAAAAAAAAAAAAAAAATTTTTTTTATATATATTTAAGATATTAGACTGCGGTACCTGTGTTTGTCCACTAGAGGCCGCTGTGGAATGTTTTCTTGTCATGTGGACTAGTTTCTTCTCAGCAGAGCAAGTCCAGGCAAATGGTGAGTTCTCTTATGGGAAACTGCTTCCTCTGCCATGTTGCAATGCTCGTCCATCCCCCGGCCTGCGGCAAAGAGGGGCCCTGGCTCTTGTCCCTAGTCTCCATTTTTCAAAATTAGCGCCGAAGGCGCACGTGGCCGCGCGCGTGCGCGTGCACGCGCCTCTATATATAGAGGTGAGCCAGGAAAGGGGGCGGAGCCTGGGGGATGTGTGCGCCGCAGCGCTTCTGCGCATGTGCGGGCGTCCCAGCATGTAAAAACCACAGTTTTGTGTGGTGAGCTTGAAGTACAGAGACAGAGCTGGCAACATTTAAAAAAAGGGCATACAGCAAGCGGATGATACAGGCATCCCCTAGAAAGGCACATTAGTAGACACCGACTGTGATATAGCAGCAATTGTGCTAGACTATTCTCAGTAAAAGTGGTGTATTACGGCTGGAATACCTCAGCTTTAGGCTTAGGAATATGCCGTCCAGAAGCTCCGGAACTGAATCTTCCAGGAAGCGAAGGGGGTCTCATCGGGCTCGGAGGATCTTGGGCATACTTCTGCTGCACCAGTCTCCCCTGAAGTTCAGAGGTAAGTGACCGTAGAGACCCCGCAGGGGTACTTGGTACTGTGGCTGTCCTCAGTTCACCTGCTCCTGTGTATGTAACAGAGGAGGTTTTTTCCTCAGCTCTGGGAGGATTAGAGAGAGATTGTCAACATTTTTCGCTGCCTCCCTGTCAGGGAAAGCACGCCCGATCTCCGTCTCCTCCTTCAGAGTGCCTGTTAGCAGAGCAACAGTCCCATACAGGGATCGACCTGCCTGAAGGGGATCAGGATGAGGTTGATTCTGTTATAGAGGAATCAACAGTGGGGGAACCTTTTCTCAGCATCTCAAGCTGAAAGATTATGGGTTCAGTCTCTGACTAACATGGTCCGATCAGCATTTAAAAATGCACCTTGCGGAACCATCAACCACTACTGTATCCTCGTTGGGGTCGCTAGAAGCCCCCAGACTGTTTGTTCTTTTCCACTTCACCCTTTACTGAAAGGGCTCATTTACCAGGATTGGGAACGTCCTGAGAAAATATTTATTCCCCCAAGAGATTTCCGGTGGTCTATCCCATGGAGGATAAGTTCATCAAAAAAAAAAAAAAAAAAAAAAAAAATGGAAGGTCCCTACAGTGGACGCAGCCATCTCTTGTATGTATAAATCACTGACATGTCCAGTGGATAATGTCCAAATGTTCAAGAACCCAATAGATAAAAGATTGGAGTCCTTATGAAAATCTGCTTGGTGATACAACCAGCAGTAGCAGCTATTGGGGTCTGCTAAGCAGTGAAGGATCAGTTGAAACAGGTCTTGAGGGACTTGACGGATCAGCAGGCTTTGCCCTAGCTGATCTACCTAGAGCCTTAGGCTTTGCGGTTGACGCCATAAAGGATTCAGTCCATCAGGCCTCCCGCCTTACGCTGTCTATAGTACATATGCGTAGGCTCCTATGGCTCAAAAACTGGTCTGCTGAAGCTCCCTGTAAAGAATGGCTGGTTAGCGTCCCATTTCATGGTGAACGCTTATTCAGGGAAAACCTGGACAAATATATCCAGAAAATTTCCAGCGGTAAAAATACGCTCTTGCCGGTTAAAAACAGAGTTAGAGGTCCCTCTTTAAGAGGCCTGCTTCTCCAGTCCCTGGGGCATCGGCTGTGTAACAGTTCCGACGGCCTCCTCGGTCAAATCCCGGGGGTAAAAAACAGGGACAGTAGCAGGGTAATGAGAAACCCTGGGTCAGGGGAGGTACAAAACCTCCCCCAAAGTTAAATTCATTGAAGCCCCCACTCAGTCGGGTGGGGGGAGGACTCCAGTTGTTCGCAAGAGACCTGGCGGGACACGATCAAGACAGATAGGTGCTCTCCGCAGTAGGTTTGGGATACAGTTTGGAGTTAAAAGACTCTCCTCCTTCCCATTTTTGAGGTCAAACGTGCCAAGGGATCCCCGGAAGAGAGAGTCCCTCCTGTTGGCACTAGAACAACTATTGCTCCAAGGAGTAATTATGGAGGTTCCCCTGGAAGAATGAGGGTTCGGGTTTTACTCAAACCTCTTTACAGTCCCGAAGCAAACGCGGACGGGAGGCCCATATTAATTCTAAAAGGGCTATACAAATTCCTGTATATCAGGACTTTCCGATGGAGTCGATCCGATCGGTGGCCACTGCCCTACAAGGGGAGGATTGGTTAGCCGCGATCGACATCAAAGATGCTTATTTGCACATTCCCATCTTTCCAGTCCACCAAAAATTTCTACGCTTTGCAGTAGAAGGGCGCCATTTTCAGTTCAGAGCCTTACCCTTCGGTTTGGCCACAGCACCACGAGTGTTTACAAAAATTCTGGCCCTTTATTGGCCAATCTAAGAACACAAGGTGTAATGATAATGGCATATCTGGATGACTTGTTGCTGATAGACCACTCAGTGAAAAAACTAGACGTGGTCGTTCACAAGACAATCAAGTATCTGGAATCTCACGGTTGGATTATCAACCGAGACAAGTCAGCCCTAAAAACCAGTCAAAAGTCTGGAATACTGGGGGCTAAGGTTGGATTCAGGCCAGAGAAAAATATTCTTGCCTCGAGGAAAGGTGTTGTCTTTGAAAGATTTGATCCACTTAGTGGGTACAAAAAAGACAGCCGTCCATACGCCTGTATATGAGGCTGCTGGGAAAAATGGTGGCATCATTCGAAGCAGTACCCTACGGTCAATTCCATTCAAGGAATTTGCAAGGGGCCATACTGTCAGCCTGGAACAAAAAAGTTCAGGCCCTAGACTTACAATGTCCTTGTCCCCTTCCGTTCGCAAGAGCCTCCGTTGGTGGTTGGTTCCCCAGAATCTGGAAAAAAGGAAATCCTTCAGTCCGATTTCTTGGAAGGTGGTCACTACAGATGCCAGTCTTATAGGCTGGGGAGCAGTACTGGAGCAATAGTCTCTCCAGGGCAGATGGTCGGATGCAGAAAAGGCCCTGCCCATCAATCTCTTAGAGATACGAGCAGCCCGGTATGCCCTAGTAGCATGGACATCCAAACTCCAAGGGTCCCCTGTCAGAATTCAATCAGACAATGCCACAGCAGTGGCATATATCAATCATCAGGGGGGCACCAGGAGTCGTGCAGCCCAGAGGGAAGTAAATTACATCCTGAAATGGGCAGAAAAATATGTCCCAGCCATATCTGCGGTATTCATTCCAGGAGTGGAGAATTGGAAGGCGGACTTTCTAATTCGCCAGCAATTAGGCCCAGAGGAAGGGTCCCTTCACCCCGAGGTTTTCTGGACAATATGTCAGCGGTGGGGAACATCGGATGTAGATCTTCTAGCATCCAGATTCAACGCAAAGGGGGACAGGTTTGTCTCTCGGACAAGGGATCCCCTAGCTTGCGGCTCGGATGCCCTAGTGTTCCCTTGGGATCAGTTCAAGCTGATATATGCATTCACACCGCCACAATGGTTACCTCAATTACTCCGCAGAATCAGGGTAGAAAAGAAACCAGTGATTCCGGTGGCTCCAGCGTGGCCCCGAAGAGCGTGGTACGCGGAGATTGTAAAATTTCAGTGGGGAGTCCTTGGACTCTCCCACGTCGTCTGGACCTGCTTTCGCAAGGACCGATATACCACCCTTCCTTACCAGCCCTAGGTTTGACGGCCTGGCTATTGAAGCCCACATTCTAAAAAAGAGAGGGCTCTCTAATGCTGTGGTATCTACCATGATCAATGCCAGGAAGCCGGTATCCAGGCAGATCTACTATAGAATCTGAAAGCCGTACATCGCCTGGTGTGAGGCCAAGAAATGGCATCCACATAAGTACGTAATAGGTAGGATTCTGGACTTCCTACAGTGGGCTGTAGATAGGAAGCTTGCCTTGAGTACTATCAAGGGTCAGATTTCGGCCTTGTCAATATTTTTTCAAAGGCCCCTGGCTTCGCATTCACTAGTCAAAGCCTGTATACAAAGAGTGATGCGTATTAGTCCTCCGGTTAATATTCCCATATGTCCATGGGATCTAAACTTGGTTCTGTCGGTTCTACAGAAACAACCATTTGAACCATTACAGCATATTTCCTTGGTGCTTCTCACCAGGAAATAGATTTTTCTAGTAGCCATTTGTTCGGCTAAAAGAGTATCGGAATTAGCAGCTATGTCCTGTAAGGAGCCATATCTGGTTATCCATAAGGACAGAGTAGTGTTACGTCCTCATCCAGCCTTTCTTCCTAAGGTGGTATCGAGGTTTCATTTGAACCAAGATGTGGTTCTTCCTTCTTTTTCCCCCAAACCTACTTCGGTAGAGGAAAAGTTATTGCATTCTTTGGATGTAGTAAGAGCAGTTAAAGCTTATCTAAAAGCCACTGCTCAGATTCGCAGAACGGATACTTTGTTTATTCTGCCGGAAGGCCCCAGAAAGGGTCAGGCAGCGTCAAAATCTACTTTAGCCAAGTGGATTCGACAGGTCATTATGCAAGCTTATGGCTTGAGAAGGAGACCGCCTCCGTTCAAAGTTAGAGCGCACTCCACGAGAGCAGTTGGAACTTCATGGGCAGTGCATCACCAGGCCTCCCTGGCTCAAATCTGTAAGGCCGCAACATGGTCTTCAGTTCACACGTTTACTAGGTTCTACCAGGTGGACGTTAGAAGTCAGGAGGATGTCGCCTTTGGGCGCAGTGTGTTGCAGGCCGCAAAAGATCCTCATGTCTGATAGCGCTCAGCTTATATATGGTGTATCCCCCCCCTCATTTGGCATTGCTTTAGGACATCCCATTAGTAATGACTATGTCGCTCTGTGTCCCGTGATGTACGAGAAAGAAAATAGGATTTTTATAACAGCTTACCTGTAAAATCCTTTTCTTGGAGTACATCACGGGACACAGAGCTCCCGCCCCTCTTTGGGGACACTTATTGCTTTGCTACAAAACTGAGGTGCTCCCGGATGGGAGGGGCTTATATAGGGGAGGGTACTTCCGGTTTTGGAAGTTGCCAGTGCCAGCACCTGACGGTATCTATATAACCCATTAGTAATGACTATGTCGCTCTGTGTCCCGTGATGTACTCCAAGAAAAGGATTTTACAGGTAAGCTGTTATAAAAATCCTATTTTTTGCACCACAAAGTATGGAAGCTCATATTACATTAATTCCAAAACCTGAGAAAGATTATACATTATGCAACAACTACCGACCAATCTCTCTGACAAACATAGATATAAGGCTATATTCAAAGTTATCTCTAAAAGATTAACACCCATTTTACCTGGACATATAAATTTAGACCAAGCAGGCTTTACGAAAGGGCGAGTAACGAGGGACAATATAATAAAAACATGTACATTGGAGGAATATGCTCACAGAACTGCCATCCCAACATGTCTATTATCCATTGACGCTGGGAAAGTGTTTGATAGGGTGGGATGGCAGTTCTTAGAGGAAACATTGGTTCAGATAGGAATTGGCCCAAAAATTCTTAGTAGGATTGTCGCATTGTATTCTAATCCAAGGGCCAAAATAAGAACAAACGGAATGTTATCGGAATATATAGAAATATCACGAAACTCAACAAGGATGTCCTTTATCCCCCTTGTTATACATAATGGTAATGGAACATCTTATAATAGCAATAAGGAAAAACAAAGATATACAAGGGATTAACATCAAAGGTAAACAATACATATATGCGGTATGTGCAGACGACCTATTAATATATGTGACTAACCCCATTATAACAATACCAAATTTAATAAAATAATTTAAACGATTTGGGAAAGTAAGTAACTTTAAAGTTAATTATGATAAATCCGAAATGTTAAATGTATCGCTAATAGAAAAAACACAGTTATTATTACAAAAATACTTTCCGTTTAAATGGCAGAAAGAAGCAATTAAATATTTGGGAATATATATTCCGAGTAATTTAAACCAATTACAATACTTGAATTACAATGCGACAGTCCGAAAAGTAATGAAATTACTGCATAAATATGAAAAAATAACACATTCATGGATGGGAAGAATCAATATAGTAAAAATGGACATATTGCCAAAACTAATATATATTTTCCAAACAGTACCCCTAGCCATTCCTTAAAAAATAATGATCAAAATAAGAAAAGCAAAAGGAAGTTTCATTTGGGCCCAAAAAACACCTTAAATAAAAAGATAAATTTTAATCAGAACTAAGAAAAACTGAGGATTAGCACTACCCGATTTCTCTAAATATCTACAAGTAGCCTCCTTGACTAGGATTATAGATTGGCACCACAACACAGAGGACAAACAATGGGTTAAACTAGAAGAAGATATTATAGGAGTACAACTTAAACCACTCCCATGGATAAAACCACATTTAAGACCTGGAAATAAAAAATTGACAATCTTTGTAAGAGCCACATTAAAAATATGGGACGCGGTATTAAAAAAGGGGAAACTATCCACTATGATCGGACCTATGACCCCACTGTTCTCCAATCCAGAATTTCCGCCAGCTCTAGAAACCACAAAATACTTAAAATGGAATATATTGGAGAACGCAAGGGTGGCCCAGATCCTAGTGGGTGTTAAATTGCCAAAAATGCAAGATTTATGATCTGATTATAAACATAAATAGTTACAATATTATCAATTTAATACATATATCGAAACAAAGATAGAACAGATCATTAATAAATAGAATATTTGAACAAATACTAACAGATGAACAAAAACCAACTAAAAAACTATCTAAGATATATAATTTATTACTCCCTTCCGGATCTCTTAGAGAGCTAACAGGAATGAAAAAATGGGAAAAAGAAATAGGTAGATCTAATTCAGAAACAGAATGGGAGAAAATATTTGCAACAATACACAAACCATCCATACCGATTAAACATCAAGAGAGAAATTATAAAATATCAATGAAATTGTACTGGAGTCCAGTAGCTTTAAATAAAAAAAATAAGGGAAATACAGAGACTTGTTGGAGATGTTTGGTAGGAAGGGGGACTATGGACCACATCTGGTACGGATGTCACCTGGTGAGGAATTTTTGGAATAAAATATTTGAGATATATCAGAAAGTGTCGGGAGTGGAGAGGAACCCAAGTATAGATATTGCACTGTTATCTCTGATGTCAGATTCAACAAAGAGTTTTAAACCGGATATTCTTCACCATATGACAATGCAGCCAGAACAATAATAGCTCACAAGTGGAGAGCAAATAAAAGTCCAACGATAACAGAATGGATATGTGAAATGAACAAAATACAATATATGGAGAGACAGATAAGAGAAGAAGGATATATAAAGAATCAAATGCCAGGAATATGGCAAAAATGGGAAGAATTTCGGTCCTCGACAAATTTGATAGAATATCTATAAAGTGAAAATAATAAATAACCCCTTATAGGGATATAAAAGGAAAAGAAAGAGGGAATTGGGAGATATAAGGGGGAGCTAAATACTCCTCTCCCCGCTTTTTTTTTTTGTGTATGCTAGGGTGAATGGGTATGGAAGAAAGCAGGAAGACGGGAGAGTGAGTGTAGAATTTTTTTTAAAGATAAAGAAGCTAATAGATAATAATCAAGGTTCTCTTTTAAAACAGAAAGCTGAAGAGTTAAATGCATAATTGTAATGAATCTTGTATAACTGTAAACATTTGCTAAAGATTAATTAAAAATAAATTGAAAACAATCATATTGAAGCACTGCTCCATTCTTATATCTAATCCAATATTGCAATGTAGGACCCTCCTAGTTAAGCTGTTAGGCAAATCTAGTTCTTGGCTCCAGAGAAGTGATTGTCTGGTCTGGTCTGTTTAGGGCATCACAGACTGGGAGTTTGATTACTTATCCCGCATCTAGAAGAAGTTTCTAGAGCTTAGGGAAGGAGAACACAAATGACTAGGCTAAATATTGAAAAAGACCTAGCCAATCCTTCAGGGGTGGGGTGCCCAGTTGGTGTCTGGGATGCTGTTAAATAGTCTGGAGCCCTGAAGGAATGGATTAGTGAGCTAAGAGGTTGGGGGCTACTTTATACTGGATGCTGGGTTCCTTTGCAAGAGGCTGCAACTATGAGCTGATCTTGCTCCAAGTTTTTTTGAGTAGAGCCTCACAAACAATAGGATTTCATCTCATAAATCCACCAGTCGTGATTTCACTTTTACAATGACTACCACACCAGTGGGGCATAAATGTATCAATAGCAATTAACTTTAAAGTGGAGTTCCACCAAAAAGTGGAACTTCCGCTTTAAACACTCACACATTTGGCATGTAATTTTTTTGGGGGGGGAGCAGTGGCGGCCCGTCCATAGGGGGCGCCCGGGCGCCGCCCCCCCCCCCCCTCCTGTGGTCACCAAAAAAAAAACGGGCCCTTTAAGAGTTTTTTTTTTTTTTTTATGTCTTTTTTTTACACATGGCGGCGTGACCATAGTGGGCGCAGAAGCGCCGCTACCGCTCGCTTCTCCGCCCGGCCGTCACTCACCACAACAATACATAGGTTCATGCATTGCATGAACCTATGTATTGCTGCCGCCCACTATTCAGATGGCCGGCCCCTTGAGCGCCGGCCATCTGAATCACAGCGTCTGATTGGCCTTTAGAAGTGCCTATCAGAGCCAGCAGGCTCTGATAGGCTTCCCGACTACAGCCTGAGGGCTGTAATCGGCTTCTAAATACCTAATGAGAGGACGCACAGGGGTGCGTTCCCTGGCCAATCAGGTTCACCGGGTCTGGTTACCGGTAACCTGATTGGCTGAAGTGACATCGAGGGCGGGAGAAGATATCGAGGACGGAAGAAGGACGGCGCTGACTCGAGGAAGGTAAGTGCAGGGCTGGGGGGGAGAAACTGGCTGTATTATGAGGACAAACTGGCTGCATTATGGGGGAGAAACTGGCTGAATTATGGGGGAGAAACTGGCTGTATATTGGGGTAGAAACTGGCTGCATATAGGGGAGAAACTGGCTGTATTATGGGGGAGAAACTGGCTGTATTATAGGGGAGAAACTGGCTGCATATAGGGGAGAAACTGGCTGCATTATGGGGGAGAAACTGGCTGCATATAGGGGAGAAACTGGCTGCATTTGGGGGAGAAACTGGCTGCATTATGGGGGAGAAACTGGCTGTATATTGGTGGAGAAACTGGCTGCATATAGGGGAGAAACTGGCTGCATTATGGGGGAGAAACTGGCTGCATTATGGGGGAGAAACTGGTGCATTATGGGGGAGAAACTGGTGCATTATGGGGGAGAAACTGGCTGCATATGGGGGAGAAACTGGCTGCATTATGGGGGAGAAACTGGCTGCATTATGGGGGAGAAACTGGCTGCATTATGGGGGAGAAACTGGCTGCATATAGGGGAGAAACTGGCTGTATATTGGGGGAGAAACTGGCTGCATATGGGGGAGAAACTGGCTGTATATTGGGGGAGAAACTGGCTGTATATTGGGGGAGAAACTGGCTGCATTATGGGGGAGAAACTGGCTGTATTATGAGGGAGAAACTGGCTGCATATAGGGGAGAAACTGGCTGCATATAGGGGAGAAACTGGCTGCATTTGGGGGAGAAACTGGCTGTATTATGGGGGAGAAACTGGCTGTATTATGGGGGAGAAACTGGCTGCATTATGGGGGAGAAACTGGCTGCATTATGGGGGAGAAACTGGCTGCATTATGGGGGAGAAACTGGCTGCATTATGGGGGAGAAACTGGCTGCATTATGGGGGAGAAACTGGCTGCATTATGGGGGATTAACTGGCTGCATTATGGGGGAGAAACTAGCTGCATTATGGGGGAGAAACTGGCTGCATTATGGGGGAGAAACTGGCTGCATTATGGGGGAGAAACTGGCTGCATATGGGGGGAAAACTGGCTGCATTATGGGGGAGAAACTGGCTGCATTATGGGGGAGAAACTGGCTGTATATGGGGGGAAACTGGCTGCATTTGGGGACAAACTAGTGGCGTTTGGGCACAGTGGCTGCGTTTAATGGGCACAGTGGCGGCAATTGATGATTTTTTTTTTCAGTTTGTTTGCGCCCCCCCAAAAAATTTGAGCACCAGCCGCCACTGGGGGGGAGTGGGGGCTTCGTTAGGAGTGGGACAGGAAGTCCCACTCCTAACGAAGCCCCCACTCCCCCCCAAAAAAGCCTATGGGCCGCCTAGATGACTCCAACTCTCTGGCCCCTCCCTCTAGGCGATCTCCTGGGACACGTGACAGGTCCCAGGAGATCGCCTGTCCACTCCGGGAGCGCAGCACGACTCGCGCATGCGCAGTGCGTGCCCGGCCGTGAAGCCGAAAGCTGTGATGGCCGGGTGCCCAGAGTGGCAATGGAGGCACCAGCGGAGAGGAGGGAAAGAGGAGCGATGCTCCGGGCGGCCGCATTGCTGGACCGTGGAACAGGTAAGTGTCTGTTTATTAAAAGTCAGCAGCTACACTTTTGGTAGCTACTGACTTTTAATAAACATAAAAAGCCTGGAACTCCGCTTTAAACTTGTTGGGTCCTGGGTGGGAGGCATAGTGCCTAGAGAGACTACGTTCATGGACTCCTTTCCATATGTTGGTGATATGCTTGCCAATTCTCACTTGAATGGCCTGTATGGTCCTACCCATATAGTGCAGATTACATGGGCACTGCAGGAGGGAGGTACACAACATTGTGGGTGGAGCATGTGAAAAATTCTATAAGATTATATACTTTATTGGTTGTTTCTGATGTAAAGCTTTTTTGGTATCCCTATGTTTTGACCCCTACATCTGCATACTGGACATATTTTTTACAAGGGAAACATCCTTTTTTTTTATTGAATCTATGATTATTTTTATTTTTGCAAGATAATAAAAAAACATCAACAAAAAAATACATTGCAAATAGCATTGTCCACAACATCACATACAGTAAAACAGTCACTGCTTACATTTGTCACCGTAAAGCATTCATATAAATTGCATAGATGGGTTCAATATATACAAAAACAAAACAAAAAAGATATAATCAGTCAGAGCATGTAGGTGCCTATTTCTTATAATACACAAAAAGAGAATAATTTTTGCATTAGTTTACATGTGGTACAGACACAGAAATCCATGTAAACAAAAAAAAGGAAGAAATCAAATACACGCACACACACACACACTAAAAGAAATGGTAAAACCAACAAAATGCAGCCAGATCCTAATTAGATTCATATACAGTAGTTTTGCTTGTAGCCCCATTATAGAAGTGAATGGCCTACTAAGATGTACAACATAATATTCTACAAGAGGCAATGAAGAACACATGGGCGGAGTTCTGTAAATCAAGCCATAGTAGCATATATGAAACTATTGATCTCCCCCAATGATCATCCTGCATTATTACATCTATCCTGTCCAGATGTTCCGGAATTGTTCCTCCTTATTTTTAGATATAGAAATCCACCTCCCAACCTCCATTATGGTGTGAACCTCCATTCGTAAGTCTCCAATAGTTGGACAAGCAACCTGCTTCCAAAACTTAATTAAGCATTTGGCCTCATTTATTAGATGCAGGGTTTCACTATTTTGGAATATTTGTTAGATGAAAGTAAGTCATGAAACAAAGAGGACTCTTCCTTATAGGCTTAAGGAAAGTTTTCTGAATCCATGGTGAAATGAGATCCCAAAACTATATCATCTTAAGGCACGTCCACCAAAGATGGAGGAAAGTCCCCTCTGGTGCATAGCCCCTCCAGCACTTAGAGCCCTTTCACACTGCCAAATACAGAAAGGTTTCTTCACAGTAAGAGCTGTGAAAATGTGGAATAGACACCCTGCAGAGATGGTTCTGGCCAGCTCAGTAGATTGCTTTAAGAAAGGCCTGGATACTTTTCTAAATGTAGATAATATAACTGGGTACTAACATTTATAGGTAAAGTTGATCCAGGGAAAATCCGATTGCCTCTCGGGGGATCAGGAAGGAATTTTTTCTCCTGCTGTAGCAAATTGGATCGTGCTCTGCTGGGGTTTTTCGCCTTCCTCTGGATAAACTGTGGGTATAGAATTGGGTATATGGGATTGTATGATATTATTTTTTTATTTTTATGGTTGAACTGGATGGACTTATGTCTTTTTCCAACCTGACTAACTATGTAACTATGTAACTACCAGCGCCCGGGCGTCAGCGGTAAAGCGGTGCTAGTTTTAGCGGCGCTTTACAGTTGTTTTTGCGGTGCCGAAAAAAGGGTTAAATGCGCCCGCAAAGCACCCATGCCGAGACGCTTTGCAGGCGCTTCGGCGGCGCTGCCCATTGATTTCAATGGGCAGGGGCGCTTTAGGAGTGATGTATACACCGCTCCTAAAGCGCTGCAAAGAAGCTGCTTGCAGCACTTTTTTTGATGTCCTGCCAGCGCATCGCCCCACTGTGAAAGCACTCAGGCTTTCACACTGATATTGCAGATGAGGCTTTTTTCAGGCGCTTTACAGGAGGTATTTTTAGTGCTAAAGCGCCTAAAAAACGCCTCCAGTGTAAAAGGGGTCTCAAGCCCTGTACACGCAACCGGTTTTCCCGGCATAAAAACTGCCATGAGAGCTTTTGGCTGGGAATCCTGGCTGTGTGTATGCTCCATCGCAGTTTTCCCAACAGAAAAACTGCCGGAAAAAAAAAGAGAACCAGCTCTCTTTTTTCCCGTCGGGATTCCCGGGGGACTTTTTCCCGGCATGAAAACCGGTCGTGTGTATGCTTTTCCGAGGGGGAAAAAAACGCGCATGCTCGGAAACAATTTGACGCATGCTCGGAAGCATAAAACGTAATTTTCTCGGCTCATCGTAGTCTTTTACGTCACTGCGTTCTTGCCAGTCAAAAGTTTGCCGGACTTTTGTGTGACCGTGTGTATGCAAGGCAGGCTTGAGAGGAAACCTGTTGGGATAACCGTCATTTTTTTTCCTGCTGGGAAAACCGGTCGTGTGTACAGGGCTTTAGAGTTCATGCCTGGAAAGATTTTTGCTAAGCGGAGGGAGACTTATACCATCTTGACACAATGTTGTAGCAAGATATCTGAGTGTTGTAATATGTTTTGCTGTTGTTTAGGAGTGAATTCCACATTAAGTTTTCTTTCCCTTTCCTAGACAAAACTAAGGAATCTGATTGAATGTGTACTAAGAAAAGGTTTATACGTTCTTGAAATATGTTGTGTACCTTGATCTTTAGCACAGAGAGATTCAAGAGAGGTCAAGTCAGACACCAATCTCAATTTGGGAGTCAATTTCTAGATAAAATCTAGTACCGTATTTATCGGCGTATAACACGCACTTTTTTCCCCTTAAAATCAGGGGAAAATCGTGGGTGCGTGTTATACGCCGATACCCACTGATCCCGGCGATCTCCGCTGACTGAGCGGAGCGCAGCGATCGCCGCCGAGATACACATAGCCGAGTGTACTCGGCTATACTCGGCTTTTCTCGGCTCTGCTCACAGTCACGCCCAGTCCCGCCATTGGACCTGTGATATGTCCATCATAGGGCGGGACTCGGCGTGACTGTGAGCGAAGCCGAGAAAAGCCGAGTATAGCCGAGTACACTCGGCTATGTGTATCTCGGCTCCGCCCAGTCCCTGCGTTCTCGGCGGCGTTCGCCCCGCTCCGCCCAGTCTCTGCGGCGATCTCGGCGGCGCCAATTTTGAAAACTGGGGCAAGGCTGCACTGGACACTGGGCAAAGGCTGCACTTAGCAAAGGCTGCACTGGACACTGGGCAAAGCTGCACTGGACACTGGGCAAAGGCTGCACTGGACAAAGCTGCACTGGACACTGGGCAAAGGCTGCACTGGGCAAAGGCTGCACTGGACACTGGGTAAAGCTGCACTGGACATTGGGCAAAGCTACACTGGGCAAAGGCTGCACTGGGCAAAGGCTGCACTAGACACTGGGTAAAGCTGCACTGGACACTGGGCAAAGCTACACTGGGCAAAGGCTGCACTGGGCAAAGGCTGCACTGGACACTTGGTAAAGCTACACTGGGCAAAGGCTGCACTGGACACTGGGCAAAGGCTGCACTGGACACTGGGCAAAGGCTGCACTGGACACTGGGGCAAGGCTGCAATGGACACTGCTGGCAAGGCTGCACTGACAAGGCTGCAACGGACACTGGTAAGGCTGCATTTAAATGTAAGGTTTTTTTTTCCTTAAACTTCCCTCCTAAAAGTTTTTTTCCCTAAAATTCCCTCCTAAACTTGGGGTGCGTGTTATACGCCGGTGCGTGTTATACGCCGATAAATACGGTAATTGTCTATATCTCCAGAAATCGAGTGAAAACCTCCTTAAGTGCCCTCTAAATGTTTCCACCAGGAAACTTCCCCACAATCAGAATACACAGATGGCACTGATCTGAGCTAAAATTTGACAGGGTTCAACAGAAGTCAATTGGTAGAACGACTTCTGCTTACCAAAGTAACCACACATGGATCGAAACTTGGCCAGTCACTGCTGAACCAACCAAATTTCAATCCATGTATGGGCAGCTTAAGACTAGTACCACTTAAATTCAAAATGCAACTCCCCTATAAAACCTCCTCTTTTTTTATGTTTGCTCCTTCTTCCTCCTCAGCTACCTCTCTTCTTATTCTTTCCCGTGAACTTGAATACTAAAAAGGACCAGGCCTTATTTTGATACTGTGTTCCCCTAGGGCAGGGGTCTCCAAACTGCGGCCCGAGGACCAGATGTGGCCCTTTGCTAGCCTTTATCAGGCCCTTGGGGCACTTTTTGTCCCACTGATACCAACAACGGAGCACTATTTCTTCTACCAATACCAATGATGGAATACTATTCCTGCTACCAATTAGGGTCACTACCCCTCCTCTTATTGACCACCAACCCTGAGGCCATATTTATTCTCACTAATGCCGGGCTCAGGACATTTTCTGCCCCCCGCTGGGCACAATCCGGCCCTCCTAAAGTCTGAAGGACAATAAACTGGCCCTTTGTTTTTAAAAGTTTGGAGACCCCTGCCCTAGGGGATTGCTGTTATCTCCAGTGTTGCTACTCTGTGGTCCCATTAGTATGATAAATACGGGCTATTTATCCCCTTGACATTTTGTTCAGAAATCAAAGGGTCAAATCTGTTAGTTAAATGGATAGGGCTATAGTTGGATGAGGAAGCTATCCTTTCCATCCACATAAAAGTATCCCTATGATACGCCCTTCCTCCTAGGGGATCTACAGTGCCCTCCCTCACTATTGTTACTTTTATATGGGAGTATTTATTCTTATGTTTCTGAATAGGAGTAAAGGGAATATCTCTCCATTCAATATATATATATATTGTGAGGGGGTTAGCTCGGCAGCGGGTGTGTGTGACCCCCGGGATGGGCTCCCCACACAAAAACAGGCCCAGCAAACGGAGGTTGTGGTTTTCAAAATCAAAAAAAGGTGCGGTTTATTTTCTATTTACAGTGACAAAACACAGCAAAGCCAAAAGAAACATAAACAAAATAAATCCTGGTCAACTTGACCTCTGACTAAACATACAGGTTTCCTAACTAACAACTGGGATCAGCCTAGTGCTGTCCTAGTCCCTAAGTCCCTGGTTTTAAATGTCCAAGCAAATAGCCACACAGGCTTTGTCTCACCGCACAGGGGTTCACTCTCCCTAGACAGTCCACACAGGTCTGGGTCCAGGCATGAGCTCACTAGCCTTAGCTGGGCTTATACAACTCTCCACCTAGTTGTATAAGTCGGCGTAAAGCCTGAATCTGGGCGAAATATATCTACCCCCCTGGATGCAACCAGGTGACTTTACCTTCCTGCTGTCACATACCCCCCCCTCTTGTTTTAACCTCGGGGTTGGAACACCAGCAATCAGGCATTCATGTACTCGAGACAAAGCATCCACATTCCCCATTTGAACGCCAGGGCGATGCTTTACTGTGAAGTTGAATTCCTGGAGGGCCAGGAACCACCTATTCACTCTTCTATTTGTTTCCTTGTTTTGAGCCATCCACTTTAACGGAGCGTGATCCGTAACCATGTCAAAGTGCCTACCTAGCAGGTAGTACCGAAGGGAATCTAGAGCCCACTTCACCGCTAAACACTCCTTTTCAACGGTGGCGTAATTTACCTCATGGGACTTCAACTTCCTGCTGAGGTAAATGACTGGGTGCTCTTCCCCGTTCCAGACCTGGGACAATACTGCTCCTAACCCCACATCTGACGCATCACTTTGTACGACAAAGTCTTTAGAGAAGTCGGGTGAGTACAACACTGGCTGGCTACATAAGGCTTGTTTCAAGAATTGGAATGCTGCCTCAGCCTCGGGGGTCCATTTAATCATGACCGACCCTTTCCCCTTCGTTAGGTTGGTTAGGGGCACAGCCTTAGAAGCAAAGTGGGGAATGAATCGCCGATAATACCCAGCGATTCCCAGAAAGGCTCGTACCTGCTTCTTGCTGTTGGGACGTGGCCAACTCTGGATGGCCTCGACTTTGTTGAGTTGGGGTTTTATTACTCCCCTCCCAATGGTGTACCCAAGATATTTGGCCTCCTCCTGCCCAATGGTACACTTCTTGGGGTTAGCCGTAAACCCCGCTTCCCGAACAGAGTCCAGGACTGCTTGCACTTTTGGCAGATGTGTGGCCCAATCTGTGCTATGGATAATTACGTCATCCAGGTAAGCCGCAGCATACTTCCGATGGGGCCTCAGCATCTGGTCCATTTTCCGCTGGAATGTGGCCGGCGCATTCTGTAACCCGAACGGCATTCTCTTATATTGGAACGCCCCGTCTGGGGTTACAAATGCGGTTTTCTCTTTGGCCAATTTGGCCAGGGGGATTTGCCAATACCCTTTTGTGAGGTCAAGAGTCGTCATGTATCGGGCTGTTCCCAGCCGGTCGATCAACTCATCTATACGTGGCATGGGGTAGGTGTCAAATTTTGTAACTTTGTTCAACTGACGAAAATCGTTACAAAATCGCCAGCTCCCATCCGGTTTAGGCACCAACACAATGGGACTAGACCAATCACTTTGGGACTCCTCTATCACCCCTAAGTTCAGCATTTTCTGTACTTCCTCCCGTATTGCCTCCCGTCGGGCCTCTGGGATCCGATAGGGTTTTAACTTCACCCTTTCACCGGGCGGGGTAATGATGTCATGCTCTACCCCAGATGTTTGTCCCGGCAGCTCAGAGAATACCTCCTTGTTGCGAAGCACAAACTCCTTAACCTCCTGTTGTTGGGGTTGTGACAAGGTGGCTGCTATTCCAACCTCAGGAATCACGCAACCAGTTTGAGCTGGTGACCAAGTGTCTGCGACTAGGGACTCTCTATCCCTCCAGGCTTTCAACAGATTAACGTGATAGATCTGTTCGGGCTTTCGCCTTCCTGGTTGTCTGACCTTGTAATTCACTTCGCTCACTTTTTCCATTATCTCGTAGGGGCCTTGCCATTTGGCAAGGAATTTACTTTCAACCGTAGGGACAAGTACCAGTATCCTATCCCCCGGGGAAAAGGTACGGGTCTTGGCTCCACGGTTGTACACTCTCTGCTGTGCTAACTGCGCTTGGGCCAAATGTTCCTTCACGATGGGCATTACCTGTGCAATTCGGTCTTGCATCAGGGCGACATGCTCAATCACACTCCTGTGGGGAGAACTCTCACTTTCCCAAGTTTCCTTGGCAATATCCAACAGCCCTCTTGGGTGTCTCCCATACAGTAACTCAAAGGGGGAGAATCCCGTAGAGGATTGGGGTACCTCCCTAATAGCAAACATCAGATAAGGAAGTAGACAGTCCCAATCCTTTCCATCTCTATCCACCACTTTCTTCAACATTTGTTTTAGGGTTTTGTTGAATCTTTCAACCAGCCCATCGGTTTGGGGGTGATACACAGATGTACGTAATTGCGTCACTTTGAACAATTTACACAGCTCCTTCATAACATAAAGGGTGTACCTTGGTCCGTAAGCAGTTCTTTACAAATACCCACCCGGCTAAACACAAGAGATAGCTCTTTGGCTATGGTTTTGGCCGAGGTATTTCGGAGAGGGATCGCTTCTGGATAACGGGTGGCATAGTCCATTATAACTAATATGTACTGGTGCCCCCTAGCGGACTTGATTATAGGATATACCAAATCCATGGCGATCCTCTCAAACGGGACCTCAATGATGGGTAGAGGGACCAGCGGGCTACGGAAATGTGGCATCGGGGCCGACCTCTGACACACAGGGCAGGAGGAACAATAATTTTCTATGTCCTTCATCACCCCCGGCCAATAGAATCTCTGTAATACCCTCTCTCGGGTTTTCTCTGTCCCCAGATGACCTCCAAGAATGTGCCCATGGGCCAACTCCAACACCAACTTCCTGTAAGGTTTGGGCACCACAAGCTGCTCAACGGTTTCTTCTGCCCTTTTTGCCACCCGATACAGTAGGTCCTTCTCTACGCTGAAGTATGGGTAAGTGCAGGTATTATCTGGGTTCACTAACTCGCCATCTATTTTCACTACGTTTTCCCGTGCCTTTATTAGGGCGGGGTCTTTCAACTGTTCTGTGGCAAAGTTTTCCCTGTGAACCTCAAGATCAGAAAACTCCACAGACGGTAGGTTTTCGTCTGAGGAGGTGGGCTCCTCTCCAGTTTCTTGAGTCTCCCCTGCCAATACTGATAAGGGAAATTCCGGAGAGTCCTCACCACTCTCAGGGGAGTTCTGGCTATCACATTCCTGGTACATAGGGGCACCAGTGGGGGGCTCAGGATCATCCCACAGTTCCCAGAACTTCGGAAAATCCCTTCCCACAATGGCGTCATACGGTAACTGAGATACTAAGCCCACTGGATGAGAGAGGGTACCTTTGGGGGTCTCGAAACACACTGTAGTCACTGGATACTCTCGGGTGTCCCCATGCACACAAATAACAGCTACCTTGCTATTCCCAGAGACCTCTGTTTTAACTAACTCAGCCTTTATCAGGGTCACAAGGCTACCTGAATCCAGCAATACCACAACATTTCTACCATTAACACACATTTTGCATAAATGTTTCTCAGTTCCTCGAATGGCAGTGCATGCGACTGTCGCACACAGCGACTGACGTCTGCCCGTCAGAAAGTCACACTGCATGGGTTCCTCCACAACCGGGCAATTGGCTGCAATATGTCCCACTTGCCGGCAGCGGTAGCAAACGATCCTTCTTGCCGCCTCTTGAGCCGCTGATTTCCCAGGCTGTTCTCGCCAAACTTGGGGTAGAGCTCCCACCCTCTCACTCTCTCCACCCTTACCCCTTGGAATCCTCTTATCCGCCCCTGGGGATGGTCTGGTCTTAGGGTGGAAAGTCCGAGTGTCTCTGGAAGAGGCCGTCAGGTTCTCTGTAGCCAAGTATTTCTCCACACGATCCACAAGACCATCGGCCGTCTCTGGGTCTCCATGGCTTACCCACTTTTGGATGGCAGTAGGAAGAGCTCTCAAAAACCGATCCATTACAACACGTTCCACAATCTTTGGTGCGGACAAAGTCTCTGGCTGTAGCCACTTTCTGCTCAGGTGAATGAGATCATACATTTGAGACCTGGGGGGTTTTCCAAGCTGGAAAGTCCAGTTATGCACACGCTGAGCCCGGACAGCCTGGGTGACACCCAGCCTTGCCAATATTTCAGCTTTTAGCATCACATAGTCTTTTGCTTGGTCAGGCTCTAGGTCATAGTAAGCCTTCTGCGATTCACCAGTTAACAGAGGAGCCACCAGTCCAGCCCACTGCTCCTCAGGCCACTTTTCTCTTTCAGCAGTCCTTTCAAATGTGGTCAAAAATACCTCTGGATCATCCTCTCCAGTCATTTTTGTCAATAAACGACTCACCCCAAAGGACGCGGTATTAGTGGGACGGCTTTCCTCACTGGTCTGCGGACGTTGCTGCATTACTGCTTCCATTTGTTGTAGTCTCTGCTCTTGCTTCTGTAACAGGTCTATGAAGCGGGCCTCAGATTGCTGCTGGGCTTGTTGCTGAGCTTCCAGACTCTGTTGGTGAGCTTGCTGCTGGGCTGCAAGGCTCTGTTGATGAGCTTGCTGCTGGGCTGCGAAGTTCTGTTGTTGAGCTGCAAGGCTCTGTTGATGAGCTGCAAGGCTCTTTTGCAAACCTGCATTTGTCTGCTGTTGATTGGCATTTGCTAGAGCCAGCTGCTTCAGTATCTCCTCCATGCTGGCTTAAAAAAAACTGCCACTGGTTCTCCACCAACTGTGAGGGGGTTAGCTCGGCAGCGGGTGTGTGTGACCCCCGGGATGGGCTCCCCACACAAAAACAGGCCCAGCAAACGGAGGTTGTGGTTTTCAAAATCAAAAAAAGGTGCGGTTTATTTTCTATTTACAGTGACAAAACACAGCAAAGCCAAAAGAAACATAAACAAAATAAATCCTGGTCAACTTGACCTCTGACTAAACATACAGGTTTCCTAACTAACAACTGGGATCAGCCTAGTGCTGTCCTAGTCCCTAAGTCCCTGGTTTTAAATGTCCAAGCAAATAGCCACACAGGCTTTGTCTCACCGCACAGGGGTTCACTCTCCCTAGACAGTCCACACAGGTCTGGGTCCAGGCATGAGCTCACTAGCCTTAGCTGGGCTTATACAACTCTCCACCTAGTTGTATAAGTCGGCGTAAAGCCTGAATCTGGGCGAAATATATCTACCCCCCTGGATGCAACCAGGTGACTTTACCTTCCTGCTGTCACAATATATATATATATATATATATATATATATATATATATATATATTTTAAACAATAAAAGATTTTATTTTGTAATCAAAAATAAACAGTTCTACAGTCATACTAACATCTGTACATATATTTTAGCATGGGAAATGTAACAATTAGTATAACAGAGTTCAACAATAGAGTATTCTTGTAAAATATTCACTTGAACCACGGCCTAATACTAAACTTTCCAGATTCAGCGTGAGGGCCATAGACGATACCCCAACAAGATGAGGTATGTTCTAGCGATCAGCCGCTCACCAATCCAAAAGCTATAGTTGGAAAATACTCTAAATTCCTATAAATGGTTCCAATAATTAGGTAGGAAAAAAGAAAAAAGATGTTGGCCCCGATAAAAGTTTCCATTGAGAAAATGAGGAAAGGGTGAAAGGAGATAGGAGAGAGACATTAGAGAGACATTAGAGTGTCAGGTTCCCTAGTTCATCAAGGGTTTACCGCTGTATTAAAGAGTCAAAAGATTCAGAATGTTTGAAAATGACCCACGGTTTCCGGGTTTTGTCAGCTCCAATTCTGAAGCATTTTTCTCTATGTTGCTGGGACCTGAATCAGCTTCTACATCCTCCTACCACCTAAAGACCATTTGCAGCCTGTAATATTTGCTGTCTTTCAGGTACTTTTTTCTTCTCTTTTTCTCTTTTCTTTTCTTTCTTTGTACTTCCTTAGAGTAAAACAAAGTATGACTTCACATGGGAGGCCAATTGCTCCTTAAAGTTGCAGTAAACCCTAGTTTTTGTGTACCGTTTAGAAGAAATTCTAGAGAGCAGCAGTCGGCGACTTTACTGGCGCATGTGCTCTGAAGGAACATGTCCTTCCTGTTCCTTTGGAGTTGTGTGCCATGGGTGAGACTCCTGCACACATGCAGTGACGTCATACAGTGACGTCATCGCGACTCGGCCAGTCAGTTGGCCAGAGTCCACGAACCCGGAAGGAAGACCAGATGAAGATGGAAGCCTTTGCAGCAGTGACAGCACTCCACTAAAGGGCTTAATTTTAAGGTAAGCCTTTCATAATGTGCTAGTATGTGATGCATACTAGCACATTATGATATTGTCTTGCAGGTGGAAACTTTTTTTTTCTGAAAGAGTTTACTACAGCTTTTAGGTGTCATTAAACCCAAATCATAAAAAAACTATCAATAAATGCTGTATTACATGCTGTTTATACTCACTCTGTTGCTAGAGATTTGTTTTCTGTATTCTAAAAAAAATACTGGTTTATTCTTCTGTTCTCTATCTCCACCTTTTTTCCATGTCCCCAATTCAGTTAGGGATTTTGCAGAGCAGTGTTAGCAGCTCTGCACATGTATAGTTTTTGGTGAGTTTCTATGCAGAACATTTCCTCCCTATCATATCTGAGCAGCCCATATGATTATAGAGTGACACATGTGGGTGTATACACAGTGGTAAATGATAGTCCACTTCTTCCTCCTTTATACAGACTTACCAGCAAAACAGAATAGGGTGTGAAATTACATGTAGATTGATGGAGGCTTCATCTCCCTCTTATTCTAAGACACAGGCTGGAGGGACGTGACACAAATAATAAAGATTTAAAATGCCTATTTGTATGACAATTTAAAACAGTTTATTGAGTATTAATTTTTTATTTTTACTCTGCAATCCAAAGGCTGCTTTATTTTTTTTTTATTTTTTTTAACATGTGACAAGCAACAGAGGACTATAAGCTACAAGCTAGCTATGACTAGAAGCTCCTCCTGCTTATGTTTTACTGTAGACAGGCTGGGAAAGAGCTGGGTCATGTGACAGCTGTATATATATATATATATAAATATAAATATATATATATATATATATATATATATATTACATAACTACAGTGCTATCATCCATATACAGAAATAGAAGAGACAATGCAAATTAAACAGTGTGTGTTTAGTATCACTTTAATGTTATTCATTTCTTAATCTACAGTATATTGAAACCATTCTTTAGAGTGATTGTAAAGCTTTACTTTTTTAAATGAAAATATTAAAACATGTCATACTTATCTGCACTGTGCAATGGTTTTGCACAGAACAGCTCTGACCTTATTACTTTGGGATCCCCCACTGGTGCTCCTGGCTCCTCCTCATCTGTGAGTGCCCCCATAGCTACATTCTATTGGGGTCACTCATGTGGGCTCCATCCCAAGCCACTCTGTCTGTGTCTATAGACATAGACAGCGAAGCTTGGCCGCACCCCCCAATGGCTCCCACTGCTATCAATCTGCCCTATGAGGGAGAGATTGGAATAAACTGCTTCTCTCAAGCACAGCGCTGGATCGAAATTTACAGCGGCTGCAGATTGAAAAGGAAAGGTCATCTTTGATAACATTCAATTACAATATGACAATTATATGTGCTAGATAATTTTTTCTTTATTTGCTATTTCCCCCCCCCCCCCACAAAAGTGGAGTTACCCTTTAAGGTATAAAAAAAAAAGGCTTTAGAACCACTTTAAGTTCTTTATCTTGTTTTTCTGAAAAAAAATTCCACCTCAAACTGCTAGAAACCATTCCATCTGAAATTTATTTTTCAAGGAACATAATATCCATGTGTGCATTTAAGTCACTAAAATATTTTTTTAACCAAATGAAGGTACCCCTGATATCTACATCGATCTCATTGTGATGTTCAAAAAAAAATTCTGCATCAATTTTTCTGTTATTGTGATATTCAAAAATATCCATAATTGAACGCATCATCAGCAAGAAATTGTATAGTGAATGTGTAAAAAAAAAAAATGTAAGTAAGAAAGTGCACTTAGTTGAAAACTAACAAATGTAAAATTAGACAGCCGCAGTCACTAATATTATGATATACTGTAAATATTGATATATCAAAAAACTAAAAAGTGTTGTGCTGTCCCTAAAACAATTTTCTCTTATAAACGAATCAGTAGTGCATCAGTAGTGCATAAATCGTACTTGTGAAACACAATGCAAGTGGCAAATAGACATTTCACAAGTGCACATTCCATGTGTGAAACAAATTATTGGTAAAAACACAAAATAAATGTCCATTAAAATACATGAATGAACCAAAGTAAAACACACAAAGATCGGACAGTGTTCGATGACCCCTGCTGCTCCACTGGAAAAAGTACTGCACACGGTACTTATTTTCAGCGCAGAATTCCAGGCACATCATCACAACAAAGAGGTCTAAACAGGCACATTGGAGACAAGGCATTTTGCCTGGTCTTGTCTTGCAGTGTGGGGTGTGGTGGGACTGCACTGGAATAGCCGCCCAATGTAGTCCCAACGTATCTGGTGTGAATGGACGCTCATGCTATATCAATATTCACATTTAAATATTACGTGAATGCAGCTGTCAAATTTCACATTTGGTATCTGGCACTAAGCATGGATTTTTTAATGGTTTTAAATGGTTTATAAATGGTTTATACACAGTAAATACTTGCAAGAAGATGGTGCTTCAACACCCTTTACACATTTTCAATTTTCTTCCTCCTGTTGTAGAGAGTCTGTTGTTTACAAAGTTGAAAAGCTCAAGCTGACATTAAGGATCCATTCACACCAGATGCACTGACAGATTTTGTCCAATGCATGTCAATGCAAGGACCTGTAAAAAAGGAGGTATGTGGATGGGACTGGAAGCAGTTTACACTGGTGCATTGCGCTGATATGCACTGGTTTGCGGTAGAAAAAAGTGTAGCAAGCCCCAATTTTTGCAAGGCAACACGTGGAGACGCTTATCACTGCAGTGCAACATGCCTCAACGAAGAGGAAAATCAGCAGGCCAGCACAAGTTTGACATTTCAGCCATTCCGTAGACCTTTTGCACGCTCCAAGAAGTTAGGAGAAATTTGCATGTTAAACATGAAACTCAACGCAGCATGCCAACACACATCAACACACGTGCATTTACCTACACTCAACATACACATTGCAGTGTGAATGGACCCTTAAACACAACTAAATACGTCTAATCAGGGACTCATTCCCTCTCACTCCCACTCCTCTCCCTACCACTCCTTCTGAGGTTTCAAAAGGAGAAATCTTGCCTTAAAAGAGGTGCTCTGGCAAAGTATGCCAGTAGGGTGAATTTATTGGGAAACTACTAAGCTTAAAGCCAGCCTGAGCTCTGATTGATATTGTTTTCTGCATTTGTTGGGTTTGTCCTAAACTCTGAAAATTGTTTACTTTTGTGTAGCTGGTGTCCTCCAGTAGATAGAAGAAGAAACAATGCTATATATTTTTTCACCCTATCCAATCACTAAGAGGTTTTATTCCAGTACTGTGTGCTAGGGAAGGAGATAGTCAGGGAGCTCTTCTAAAAGGGTCATTGCCTCCAAGACTTTGCCTGGAGAGGTTATGAGTCGAGGGGCATGGTAGCCCTACACACATATAACTACAAAATATATACTAGCACATCAAATGCTTAGAATCCTCACCTGATTTAGAGGCTTTCTTTGAACACAGTTAATTCCTCCTATAAAGACCATATTGGGCATCACCGGCTTTGGATAATCAAAAGAAAAGTCGATTCTCATTAGCCAGATGGCTGCATGACCTAAAATTTCATGTAAATCGACCTCCCTTTGAAGGAACTCAGAAGCCAGTTGCTGGTATGGAGAGTAAAGTAAATTACACACAAAATGTGAAGCTATTTCAAAAAAGACGTTCTGCAGTCTTTGAGGAAAAGTCATATGATCAGTAAGTCCTGAGAATTGCCGTGGTATATAGGAAAGTGGTATTGGACACTGAGAAGATATTGCATCTTTCTGACAAGGTATGGAACGCAAAAAGTAAGCAGAGGGTACTGCCAGATGCTCTGCAAGGATCTGGCCACATGGAAACAGGGGATCTGTGAAAACAACATCAAAAGTGGTCTCTTCCAAGGACCGTAATAACTCTTTGTTGTTCAGTAGTCTGACACAAGTATCAAGCATTAGGGCTGCTCCTTGTTTCAACTCCTCATGGGTTTTCAGAATCTTCTGCAGAAAAGGTCTTTCTGTGAAAAATACAGCTGATAAACGTTTAAAATGATTCTGTAGATCTTCACGGGAATATGACACAGGGTAGAACTTAATCTTATAACCTTCAGAGGCTTGAATATGGATATTGAAGTCTGGCGCTACTACAAAAATCTGGTGTCCTTTTTGCCTCAACAAATCCACAACTGCACGCATGCTAAGCCAATGGCTGCCTTCAACAGGTACTACAAGCACGTTACCAGGCTCAACAAACTTTACATATCCAAATGAAAATAATATAAGGACAGCCGTGAATTGTACACAGTGAAACATTTTGTCCATGTCTTCTGAAAGAAGCTTATCTGTAAGCCGCTTTTGAGCATTTATTGTTTAATGTTTAACAGTCTTCATTACATCACTATGTAATAAACCTGAACATAGAGTTTTGAAAGTTCATGTGTATATTTGTATTGGCAAAACTGTTAACTTGATGCACAGAACATATCCTGGGGCCTTCAAGGCTTAGATGTACAATATACAGTATATTATAATATAAACTGAATTGAGATAAGGTTGATCGTCACGTGTTGTTTAGCTATATATTAAAACAAATAACTTGAAAAATAATAATATTAATAAATTGGATATAAAGCAGATAATTTCTAATAAAAAGATTATATTTTTGAAATAAAAGAGTGATGACAGAAAAAAAACATGTGGTCCATCAAGTCTGCATCATTTTTTTTAACCTTTTTTTGTCTGAATATAGATTTATGCTTATCCCAAGTGTAGCGCACTCACCCCCCCTTTCACCTGCCTTTGGCTCCTCGCAGGAAGAGGGGGCACACCACGCTATATGCCCGTACCCTCCTGTGTGAAGAGGTTGAGCGGTGTTATGAAACAGGTCTCCGCAGCGAGGTTCTCCAGAGAATGGTTCCCATCTCTATGCTCAATAAAGACAAGTCTCTATTTCCCCCAATAACTCCAAGGTCCACACCAGCTGTAACTCCAACGTAGAGTTTATTTCTCTTAAAGCACAGTCTCTAGACAGAAAGGTTGGAGGGAGAACAGGACAGCATAAGGTGTGGGAGAGAGGTCCAGGCACAAACGAAATACACTTCACTGCTCAGCTTCTCAAGCAGACTCAGCCCATTTGGATAGTCTCCCTAGAGAGGGGACTAGCAGCCAGAATGGCACTCTAACTAGATATACAGTCTCTGCACAAACTGATGAACTTGGTCTCTGCCACAGACCTGGGGAACTTGGTCTCTAATCTTGACCTCTTTTAAGGAGAAGACATCCCTCCAGAGAGTTACCGGGCCCCTTCCTTCACCGTGACTTCTCACCAGTCCCTCGGAACGGTCCTCCCCCGGCCTCCTCGTCTAAGATACGGGTCCCCTCGCAAGGCGGCACCCTGAGATTCCTTGATCCTTGGTAGGCCCCAGCCATAGGCGCTGGGCCCAAGGCTTTTCTGTTGCAGCCCCAGGGCTAAAGGTGCCTGGGACTGATTCACCGACCACCACCCCTGGGCTAAAGGTGCCCAGGGCGGACAGAGAGCGACCACCCCCCCCCCCCCCGGGAGTAGGACCCCTGGGAAGCGAACCGGAACCCCAATCCAAGGCACAGCACTGTACCAGCGGTTCAACCCTGGCCCACTATGGCAGGACCACCCACAGGCCACAGGGAACTGTACACTGATACTCCACCTGCAGACAAAATGGTGGATAAGTCCTAACAATTAAGGTGTTTGAGCATAAATACCACTTAAACACTACCCCTAAATTTAGGACCCCACTACACAAGCATGTCTGAATTCACTCACTGATGACTGACTCGCTACTTCTGCTGTAAGTCTATTCCAAGCATCAACTACCCTTTCTGCAAAATAATACTTTCTAAGTTTAGTTTTGAACTTTCCTAGAAATAACTTGCCTAGAAATATGTTTCCCCTTACTAGAACATCAGCTTTTGGATTTATAATTTAAACTTCCTGTGGGCATGATCACAGAATACAATTAATGTACAGATTGCCCTTTCTAAAAGTAGACTCACCTTTCATTAATTCAGAAAATAAAGATCTGCAAAAGGTGAGAACTTGTAAGTTTTACCACAATCAAAATGCATCTACAAGTCCTTTTTGTGATCCAGATATCTACTATAAGGTCTGCGCTGTGTAAAAAAAGGCTGCTAGCAGAAGGGTTGATATAAAAAAATACCCTATGGAACCATAAAAATAATCACCTGCAGCACCACACAATCAACAATTAATCACATAGTGCAGCAAGTAATCGAATCACTATGTAAAGTGCAAAAATCAACACGAACATAATCAATCCTAAAGTGAAGATGATATAACAATAATTATAAAGTATATTTGTATAAAAGTGCATAACGTGCCGGCAAAGTGCAAAAAAGTTCTGTATAGTCCAGAAAACACATGTATTTCAAATCCTCCAACAATGACTCAAATTGCTGCCAGACTCTTTTCAGTGTAAAGAAGCACCAGCCACCACCTCATGAAATGAACACTCCCCAGAAAATGTGCTACACAATGTGTAGCAAACTTAACGTGTCATCATAGATAACTTTCATCCAGCCTGGCCTATGCATTTATCCACAGTGCTCTGCTCTCTGGTTCCTAGCACCTATTGGGACTATAGCCCCGAGTCTGGGGCCCATAGCCCAGAGTATCTTACCGGGTGGGTGCAGTCCCACAATTAGCAAGTATGTCCCAGTCCGGAATGCAGGGGCGGACTGAGCCGTGGTAGTGTTGGCTCCGCCTCTGCCACCGCCTCCACCTGACTCTACCCTTGGACACCTAGCATCTAGCAACCAGTGATGTCACGGCCGCAACTCCCTCCCTGCTCAGCATTCAAAGCGGAGGCCTAAAGAGTTAAGCCCAGCCCCCATGTCATGGTCCTGGACTGGAGTGTCCTGCCCATAGTCTGGTGGTGGTGGGGTGCAGGGCAGCGGCATCAAACAGGGAGGGGAGGCCTGGACAGCTGGGAAGAGCCTAGGAGGGAGTGAGAGAGAGAAGACGAGGCCTCACTGCTACCCTGAGCAGCATCTCTGGGGCCTCCCAGAGTCTGCACTTCTTATCCAAGCTGTCACTGTCATGAAACAGGAAGAAAACAGGCTGACCGTGGACATTCGGTAGGTGGATCACACACGCCTACCCACACAGACAGGGGCTGGGACAGTAGGTAATGCAGGCAGGGGCAGGGCTACGGGGTCTCTCCTTTTCCCACACCCTCTCTCTCTTTCACCCCCTCTCACCCACAGCCTCTCTCACCCTTCCTCACCCCCTCTCTCTCTGGGGACTCTGATGTAAGGGGGGCTCTCTGGGGACCCGGATGTATGGGAGGCTCTCTGGGGACCCTGATGTATGGGAGGCTCTCTGGGGACCCTGATGCAAGGGAGGCTCTCTGGGGACCCTGATGTATAGGGGGGCTCTCTGGGGACCCTGATGTATGGAGAGGCTCTCTGGGGACCCTGATGTATGGGGAGGCTCTCTGGGGACCCTGATGTATGGGGGGGCTCTCTGGGGACCCTGATGTATGGGGAGGCTCTCTGGGACCCTGATGTATGGGGAGGCTCTCTGGGGACCCTGATGTATGGGGGGGCTCTCTGGGGACCCTGATGTATGGAGAGGCTCTCTGGGACCCTGATGTATGGGGAGGCTCTCTGGGGACCCTGATGAATGGAGAGGCTCTCTGGGACCCTGATGTAGGGGAAGCTCTCTGAGGACCCTGATGTATGGGGAGGCTCTCTTGGGACCCTGATATAAGGGAGGGCACTCTGGGGACCCTGATGTAAGGAAGGGGCTCTTTGTAAACCCTGATGTATAGGGAGGCTCTCTGGGGACCCTGATGTAAGGAAAGGGCTCTCTGGGGACCCTGATGTAAGAAAGGAGCTCTTTGGGGAGTCTGAGGTAAGGGGGCTCTCTGGGGACCCTGATGTAAGGGGGGCACTCTAGGGACCCTGATGTAAGGGGGGCTCTCTGGGGACCCTGATGTAAGGAAGGGGCTCTCTATAGACCCTGATGTATGGGGAGGCTCTCTGGGGACCCTGATGTTAGGGAAGGCTCCCAGGGGACCCTGATGTAAGGGGGGCTCTCTGGGGACCCTGATGTAAGGGGGTATCCGCACTCAGATGTAACAAATTACACATCTAACTTACCTACTACACTTTTGAAGGCCCTGGAGCACCAGGACAATGGAAACGCCCACAAAATGACCCCATTTTGGAAAGCTAACACCCCAACGTATACTCTATGAGGCATATTGAGTCTTTTGAACGGTTATTTTTTTCAGAAGTTTTGGGAAAATGTGGAAAAAAATTAAAACGATTTTCTTTTACGCAAAGTTGTCCATTTATAAGATATTTCCAACACATAGCATGTACATAGCAAAAATGACAACCCAAAATATATTCTGCTACTCCTCCTGAGTATGGCGTAACCACATGTGTGATACTTTTACACAGCCTGGCCACATACAGAGGCCCAATATTGAAGTAGCACCTTCAGGCATTCTAGGAGCATAAATTACACATCTCATTCTCAACCACCTATTACACTTTTGAAGACCCTGGAGCACCAGGACAATTGAAACGCCCACAAAATGACCTAATTTTGGAAAGCAAACACCCCAATGTATAATCTATGAGGCATAATGAGTCTTTTGAACGGTTCATTATTTTCCAGAAGGTTTTGGAAAATGTGTAAAAAAAATAAAAGAAGATAGCACTGGTCCAGGCAGCAAGCAGGGACTTGGTCAGCAACAGCAAACACAATTGTCCAGGCAACAGGCAGGAATACTGTCCATAGTCCGTACAGTCAGCAGGCAGGGATACTGTCCATATACACACAGTTCAGGGTCAGTGCAATCAGAGATGTTGTCAGCAGTGCCAAAATATTGGTCCTTGTAGTAGGCAGGGACATGGTCCATGTGGTGTGGTCAGTTCATGCGACAGACAGAGGCATGATGGCAGTTAGTCCTACAGGCAGCAGGCAGAAGTAGGGCCTTGTTCAGGACAGAATGGGGACAGGGGTAGAGGCTTCTCCCACCCAAATCTCTTTGAAGCCTTCGAGTCTCCAGACCCAAATATAGGAATGAGAAACAAAAATGTTTTCTTCATCCAGAAAAACAATTCTGGAGCCCCTCACATATGTGAGACCCCTGTGTTATGAATCCCACTAGTTCAGTAGCAGGGTACAAGATCAGTCTAAGAGGCAGGCAAAAAACATTGATCAGGCAGGAGTATGTACAGAAGCGGTAGGCAGAAGCGTGGTCGAATAGATTATCATGAGATATCTGGTTCTGGGCATTACTGCGGAGAAGATCAGCATGTGGTAGATGATGTGGGTTGACCAATAGGAACGTAATACATTTTTTTGGTGAGTCCCATACAGAATGTGAGGCCCACAAAAATCTTAAACTCCTCCACTATTAGGTCTCTCCACTCATAGGTACAGGCATAATAGGACGTTGGGTTACTTGCTATAAATTGTTGTGCATACAGGTTGCACTGGGCCACAATTGATGCTAGCATGTCCCCTGTAAAAACTAAACCAAAGAAATTGAATGGGGAAAAATTCTCCATGTCCACCTGGACTCCTGGCTGTGCAGTGAAAGGGGGAATGTCAGCTTCTTCTGAGTTAGGAGGAAGCCACAAGGGGTTCTGAAGGGCATAGGAAAGGCTGGCATGGGTCCTAACCCTTTGGGGCTGAGGTGACACCCCACTGGTACTTGGCATTTCTCGTGCTGGTGGATGGCACTGTGGTGCTGGTGGATAGCACTGGGGTGCTGGTGGGTGTCACTGCCTCCTCGCCAGAATGCCTTCATCTGGCAGGCGGACTATATTCCTTCTCTAAATCTGTCAGTGTTCCACTACTTAGGTACACATAGGAGAGAGTTGGCGCTTGCATCAGCAACGGTGTGGAAAACATCAAACTAAAACAATAGGGGAAAATTTTGTTAAGGAATAGTTTAAAACATAGGCAGCCCAGTGAAGATGAGAAGCAACTCTTGGATCATCTGGAAACAGGCATGTCAGGCGACCTATTGGTCCATTGACAACCCGGAAGTGTCGTCATCCACACGGCCCACCGCTCATCCGGAACTGTCGTCATCCTCCCGGCTCCCTGTGTGATTGAGGTCCAGAAAGCGTTGGCAAACACCGGCGTAACCCGCTCCACTACACCAGCCTACAGCCATCAGATGGACTCCCCTCCGACATCACATGTCTGACACGCTCTACTTGCTCATTAAAATTCATGTAATATACTGCACTTAGAGTGACGCCTCTGTGCTTTTTCCCCCAGCAGTTCCACTACTTAGGACTGGCTCATAATTTACATCAGACTCAGAATCTAAATTCGAAGAGGAATCCGATGCATAGAGCTCCCCGTTGCTCTCATTGGCCGCGCTAAGAATTTGGTGTGCCTCCTCGGCGGAAAAGGATTTTTTGGACGTTGTTGTTAGTGGTGATGAGCCTGTGCAGATGTGTGCTGATAATTCTTCACTGATGGGCACTGATGAGGTAGTACTGATGAGCCTACACAGATGTGTGCTAAGCCTGCACTGATGGGCACTGCTAAGACGGCACTGATGAGCACTGATGAGCCTGCACAGATGTGTGCTGATAAGCCTGCACTGATGAGGCGGCACTGATGAGCCTGCACAGATGTGTGCTAATAAGCCTGCACTGATGGACACTGATGAGGTGGCACAGATGTGTGCTAATAAGCCTGCACTGATGGGCACTGATGAGCACTTATTGATTGCACAGATATGCACTGATGAGGCAACACAAATGTGCACTGATGTGCACTGATCGATTGCACAGATGTGCACTGATGAGGTGGCACAGATGGGCACTGATTGATGGCACAGATGTGCACTGATGAAGTGGCACAGATGGGCACTGATTGATGGCACAGATGTGCACTGATGAGGCGGCACAGATGTGCACTGATTGATGGCACAGATGTGCACTGATGAGGCGGGACAGGTGGGCACTGTTTGATGGCATAGATGTGCACTGATAAGCGGCACAGATGGGCACTGATGGCACAGATGGGCACTGATGAGGCAGCACAGATGGGCACTGATTGATGGCACTGATGAGGTGGCACAGATGAGCACTGATGACACAGATGTGCACTGATGAGGTGACACAGATGGGCACTGATGAGGCAGCACAGATGGACACTGATTGATGGCAAAGACGTGCACTGATGAGGCAGCACAGATGGGCACTGATGAGGCGGCACAGATGTGCACTGATGAGGCGGCACAGATGTGCACTGAGGAGGCGGCACAGATAGCACAGATGGGCACTGGTGGCACAGACTGATGGCACAGATGGTCACTGACCCTGATAGGCACTGTGACATTGGCACTGTGACACTGATTGGGACTGATTGGGCACTGTTTGGGCACTGGTGTTGACACTGTATACGCTGGTGTATAGTAGAATCACTCACGATTTAGCACACATTGCTCTCCCTCCTCACACACGGTCTCTGTGTGGGGCGGAAGAGCTTTCAATGAGAGATGATCTCAAATGTTTACATTTGAGATCATCTCTCATTGGACACGCCGATCGCATGGTAAATGTCTGCTGTGATTGGCCATTTACCGTGATCTGTGATTGGCTGTGTCCAAGGGACACGGGCATTACAAATTTTTCCTGTTGCGCGCTTGGGAGGGCTCGCAGGGAGCACTGAAAGGGACGCTGTAGCCATCATTCGGCTATAGCGTGGATAAGAGGAGGTTAATCACAGCTGTTTTTTTTTTTTGCGATATAGGCAAAAAAACAGTGATTTAAAAAATAAATAAAACATTATTTTTGTTTCTATTGTAAAATTTTGCAAATAATTAATTTTTCTTCATGAATTGGGCACAAAATTTATACTGCTACATATCTTTGGTAAACCTAAATTAGTGGATATTATTTAGTCTGTGTGAAAATTATACAGGGTGTGCCTGGGCACACCCTAATGTGTGTCTGGAGATCTGCTGTAAAATGCTACAAGAGACTGTATAGGGAGTTGCCTGTAAGACAGTTTCCCATTGAGCAGTCAGGGAGGCATGTAAGAGCCGCTTAGTGCTTGAAACTGTAATGTAATGTAACTACTTGCAGAGACGAGCTGTCAAAACTCAGTGCTGATGTCGGGGGTGGGGGGACCAAACAGCTAGCCTATAAAACACAAGCCAACGGGATGGGGGGCTGGGTGGGCCGCTCCGTGTATGTGGCTCCGCCACTTTCTATCAGCTATCAAACACCAGCCAATGATTAGGCTGCTTAAGAAAAGGGGAGGAGCCACATACATGGAGCAGCCCGCCCAGCTCCTATTTAGTTGGCTGGTGTTTGATAGCTGTTAGAAAGGGTGCTGCCAATCAGTGCCACCTATCATTGCTGCCTATCAGTGCCAATCAGTGCTTCCAATCAGTGCCCATCAGTGCTGCATATTAGTGTTGCCTATCAGTGCCATCTATCAGTGACAATCAGTGCTCATCAGTGCTGCCTATCAGTGCCCATCAGTGCTGGCCATCAGTGCCACCCATCAGTGCCGCCAATTAGTGCCAATCAGTGCCACCTATCTGTGCCTATCAATGCTGCCAATCAGTGCCAATTCGTGCTGACAACCAGTACCGCCTATCAGTGGCCATCAGTGCCCATCAGTGCTGCCAATCAGTTTTGCCTATCAGTGCCCATGAGTGCTGCCAATCAGTGTCACCTATCAGTGCTGGCTATCAGTGCCCATTAATGCTGCCTATCAGTGCTTCCAATCAGTGCACTGAGTGCAGGGATGGGGCATAGAACTCAGAAGCCAGGCACATTGTCCATGGGGGGACGGCCTGGTGGGGCACAACTGAAATCCGTCTGTTTATTAATGCCACATGCTGACCTTTAGTATAATAGGTAATCGCCACACTACTATTTACAATAAACTACTGGAGGTAAATTTTAAAAGTGTCAGTATAAGGCCTGCTGCTAAGCACTGTTATGTGTTCCCGCACCACAAAAAAAAAAGTACAGTGCTAACTTACCGTATATACTCGAGTATAAGCCGAGTTTTTCAGCAAATTCTTTTGTGCTGAAAATGCCCCCCTTGGTTTATACTTGAGTCACCTTTTTGCGCCTGATCTCCCGGATTTTGGGAACCCGATACTGGCACACATGTAGCCCCACTCCTCCTCTACACGTGTGCAAAGTTTGTTGTCCGGGGGACCTACGGCCGGGGATCACAGATTTTTCAAAGCCGGGCACCCCTTCCATAGACTCCCATGTTAAACGGTCATTTCTCTGGTGATTTTGGGGTCCCGATCCTGGCCGGTAGTAGGTCCCCTGGACCCAAAACTTGGCACACATGTAGCCCCATTTCTCCTCTATAAGTGCGTAAAGTTTGTTGTCTGGGGCACCTACGGCCGGGGAGCACCGATTTTTCAAAGCCGGGCACTCCTTCCATAGACTCCCATGTTAAACGTCAGTCTAGTCATGGGCACAGTGAGGCATGGGCACAGTGAGGCATGGGCATAGTGAGGCATGCACATGGACACAGTGAGGCAAAGTGAGGCATGCAGATGGGTACCCTAGGCTTATACTCGAGTCAATAAGTTTTCCCAGTTTTTTGTGGTAAAATGAGGTGCCTCGGCTTATATTCAGGTCGGCTTATACTCGAGTATATACGGTACTTACCAATAACTTAGCAATAATGTTGGAACCCTCTAATGTATGTAAATCTCAATAAACATCAATATTACCACTATACTGGTCTCTGTGATATGAAACGTCACATATAATACACATCAAACTGAAAAAATAAATAAAAAATTAAACTTAGCGGGGATGGTGGACACCCCTCCTATCGATATTTGCCATTCAGATTAACTTCAAGTGCAATAATTCCAGTGATGTGTAATTTCACATGTAACACACATCAAAATGATAATAAGACATCATTTTTTTTTAACCACTTGCCGACCTGCCGCCGTCATTATACTGTGGCAGGTCGGCACGATCCCGCAAACCGTCGTAGCTATACGTCGGTTTGTTTAAGCGGGATAGCTGCATGTTTGTGGTCATTTTGCTGCAGAATACATTTGGAGCCAATTACACACCTCCCTGATGGTAATGGCATTAAAAAAAGCTCTGCATGCATCGGTCTGTGATGTCACATGGGGCAGTGGCACCAGGTGACGTCACCAGGTGGCCCTGCCCCTTACCTATATAAGAACTGTCAAATTGTGGAGCCTGCAGTCAGTGGGAGGAGTTTTTTTTCGTTCTTTGGGTTTCGCAGTGGCAGTGGCAGCAGGCGTTGGTTATTGACAATGGATCTATACCGGGGGACGTTTTTTTCAATAAAGGAATTGTCAAAAACTGTGTGTGTGTTTTTTTAATTCATTTTTTACACTTTTTTGGTGAATGGGTAGGGGGTATTATGTACCCCATACTCATTCACATGGGGGGAGGGGGTGGGATCTGGGACAGTTTTGATATTTTATATGTTGGTTCGAATCCCAGCCACGACACTACCTGCCTGGAGTTTTCATGTTCTCCCTGTGCCTGTGTCTTTTTGGACCTTTGTTCTTCTGCCTCACTTTCTAAAATATTTTTAAGTTCCTTAGAGTTGAAAAAATGTATGGCTCAACCTTGACAAGAGATTCATTCTTCATCTACCAATGTCAATTTTATTTTATTTTTCTGAATTAAAATCTGTAGGAACCCAATCCCAGCCCAGTTGAAATATTGAGAGAGAGATTGTAAAAGCTTTACTTTTTTATTCAAATGTAAACATGTCATACTTACCTGCTTAATGCAATGGTTTTGCACACAGCATCCTGAATCACATTCTTTCAGGGTCCCCCGCCGGCGTTCCTGGCTCCTCCTCCCTGGTGAGTGCCCTCATAGTAAGCTGCTTTCTATGGGGTCACTTGTGTGGGCTCGACTCTGAGCCACCCTGTCTGCATATATAGACACAGACAGTGTGGCTTGGTTCCACCCCTGCTCCCTCATTACAGAATTTGATTGACATCAGTGGGAGCCAATGGCTCCTGCTGCTATAAATCTGCCAAATGAGGAGGGAGAGAGTGGAGAGAGCTGCGGCTCTATCCTCGGGCACAGCACTGGATCAAAATCGGGCTCAAGTAAGTATTTGGGGGGCTGGGGCTCCTGATCATAGAAGGTTTTTTTACCTTAATGCATACAATGCATTAAGGTAATAAAATGTAAAGCTTAAGAACCACTTTAAGTTCTTTATCTTTTTTTTTCTGGAAAAACATTCCACCTCAAGCTTCTAGGAACCATTCTCTCTGAAGTGTATTTTTCAAGCAACATAATATCCATGTGTGCATTTCAGTCACTATAATATTTTTATAACCAAATTAAGGCCACCCTGATATCTCAATGTGATGTTCAAAAAGATTTCTGCATACATTTTTCTGTCATTGCGATATTCAAAAATATAAAAAGAAAATGCACCACAAATGCAGAGTTTTGCCCATTGGGTCTTTATTAGAAGCACCACACAAGCAGTAATAAAAATATAGTACAGGTTTATTAAGTACCGTATATGTCAGCAATAGAACTGGGGAAAAGGTGTCATAATGCCAAACAGTTGGCCCAAATGTACAATTACATTACATGGATTAGCATAAAATGCACCAGCAGCACGAAATTGCACATTCAATGTGTCAAAAAAACATTTAAAGTAAAAATGTGCACTTAGCGCAAACTACTAAATGTGAAAATGGACAGCCGCAGTCGCTAAAAAAATTTGAATATAAATATTGATAGATCATAAAACTAAAAAATGTTGCACTGTCCCTTTAAAACAAATACCTCTTATAAACAAATCAATAGTGCATCAGTAGTGCATAAATCATACTTGAAAACACAAAGCAAGTGACAACTAAACAATTCACAAGTGCAATTTCAATGTGTGAAACAAATTATTGGTAAAAACACAAAATAAATGTCCATAAAAATACATGAATGCAACAGAGTAAAACAAAGATTGGCCAGTGTTCAATGACCACTGCTGCTCCACTCAAGAAAGGTACGGCATGCAGTACTACTTTTCAGCGCACACTTCCCGCACACCATCGCAATGCAGTGGTCTAAACATGCACATCTAAGATAAGGGATTTTGCCCTGTCCTATAGTGGAGGTGTGGTGGGACTGCACTGGACTAGCCGCCCAATGCAGTCCCGCCACATCTGGTGTGAATGTAGGGTGACCACCAGTGCTGGGACAAGGTCATTCGGTGCCCAGGGCGAAGATGGCAAACTGCGCCCCCCCCCCGGTGTAAAGAACAAGTCAGTGTTGGTGGCGGTTTCCAATCCCACCTCCTGGCCGGTCTCTCGGTGAAGTTCCGCCGGGCCGGGACTAGGAATCACCTGTCGGGCGCAGAGGTGACTCTAGGAACAATATATAGTGGGGGCACATAAGATGTCACAGTCAAAACTTGGGGGCACTAATAATTTTTACCAGTAAATCATACCACTGAAAATAAACGAAATAAGAGTGTGTATGTATGTGCAGGGCCGCCATCAGGAATTTTGGGGCCCCTTACACAGCTTCAGACATGGGGCCCCCCCCGGAGCAAATTGAGAAGCGGGGGGGGTGCCACGAATTGAGAAGCAGGGGGTTTGGGTGCTGACGAACACAAAAAAAAGGGGGTTGCCATCCAGGGCCCTGGGGACCTCCTGGGCCCCTTACAAAAAAAAAATAATTATAAAAAATAATAATTATTTTTATAAAAAAAAAAAAAAAAAGAGGGAGGTTTCCATCCGGGGCCATGGGGACCTCCGGGCCTCTGGGGACCTTACAAAAAAAAAAAAAAAAATTAATAAAAAAATATATAATAATTTATTTTTATAAAAAATAAATAAAAAAAGGGAGGTTTCCATCCGGGGCCCTGGGGACCTCCGGGCCTCTGGGCCCCTTACAAAAAAATAAATAAAATATATAAATAAATAAAAATTTAATAAATAAATTAATAATAAAAAAAATTATTAAAAAAAAATACAAAAAAGGGGGGTTGACATTCGGGGCCCTGGGGAACTCCGGGCCCCTGGGGACCTCTGGGCCCCTTACAAAAAAAAAGGGGGGCCATCCGGGCCCCTTACAGGTGTACTGCCTGTACCCCCCTGATGGCGCCCCTGTGTATGTGTGGTATATATATACATACATACATACATACATATACACACACACACACACATACATGTGTAGCGATACCTTCAACTAAGGAGGCCGCAGAATTAGATTTGGGCCCTGAGTGCAGCTCCGCCAACCCCCGGCAATAGGCTCTACCCCCTTCTGGCACAGCTAGTACTGATAATCAATGATATATCCTATGCAATATAATAACTAAGCCAGGACACAGTAATGAATTGTAATAGATAAAGTGTTTTACTTATTTTCTCAATATGGATAAAAAGGGGTAACAGTAATCACAGTTCAAGATAATCACTCCTAAGGGCAGCGTCCTGCCACTCTAACACACTATGTAGTAACACACGCTACAGGTGCGCCATACGGGCGACCGTTAACTAAGTGCCCTATGGCGCAGTAATTAAACACGCTAGAATCCCCACCAGGCCTGGTTCTAATATTTAACTTAGTCCTCCTTTCTTCACCGGCAGGTCTGTAATGGTGGTGCACTTTAAACAGAGTATAACTTTGTAATCCAAGGGGTATAGAACTTGGTTAAATAAAGCCGCAGGCTCAGTTCTGACAAGGCTCTTCAATAGGGGTATCAAAATAACTTGTAGGCCACGGCAGTCTATAGGCCTATATACAGTAACAGTATCTTAGCTGGGCTTATGCCCTCTCACCCGCCGGACTACGGATCCAGTCCGGGAAACCTCCACCGGCCGTGTCACACACACACACGATCTCTCCAACGAACGGGCCCCCGATCCGACAAGGCTGTAGCGCACAAAGTCAGATGCCACCCAGGCTCGCAGAGGGGGGTGGAAGGCTCTTTGATGCAGAGTAAGGCCTCAGGCTTCAGGCCTTGCACTCTGACACATCCGCACAGGAGGATCCGTCTGTGAAGTCTCGTGTCCCAAAGAGGCCGAGCCCGGCCTCGCCTCCTCCTTTTATAACCCCTCCCATGAGTCTCTGCGGTGGAACATGTGAAGAATGGGGTTATGGGTGATGTAGTCTCTTCCCATTATAGGGGAACACCCCGCTACACACTCCCCCCACTTAAACTCTTTGGTCCCCAAAGATAAATTTTAACAACAACTATATATAACACTGGTCAAATTCTGAAAACGATGCTGGGATAGGGGATTCCCACCATAACTGAGGGGTAGAATTCCCTTGCCCACGGGTCACATTATCATGGGTGGCCTGCCTAACTGTGCCAGAGAGTGAGCTGGGGTTGCCCTCCACCAAATGGACAGTGGAGGGATCCGGAATCTCAGCATTTCTCCTAGCAGTGACTACAGAGTCTTCCGAACTGTTCCCCATCTGAGGGTAGGTCAGCTTCTTAGGAGGTCGAATGACTCTTCGAGCTCTTTGCTCTCCTGGACTCTCTGGCTCTGGCGCCACAGGCTCCTCTTCCTCGGAGCAACTATCATGGGCATCTTCCCAGTAATCTGCTGAAGGACTAAAGGGGATGAACTCTGTAGCCTTTGGGTTCAGTGTTTCATCTGTGGTATCTTGGGTGACTGGAAGATCTATGATAGAAGTTCCTGGAGTTGGGGAAGACCACAGCCAATCAAGTTCTCCCTCTTCATCTCCACTAAGTTGGGAGGCTTCTCCATTTTCAGCTCGGGAGGTCTGTGACCGAGTGTTCGGCCTAGGAGTATCCAAGATAGAGGCCGGTTCAGGGGAGTCTCCCACGGAAGGTATTCTAACTGCGTCCGCAAGTGGGAGCAGGTGGTTTCGATGCCATGTCTTCAGTGGACCTACCTTTCCCTCTGGCTTCACCTTGTAGACAGGTAGGCCCGGCAACTTCCTGCAGATGACATAGGGTTCAGATCTCCATCTGTCTGCAAGTTTGTGCTTTCCGGGGACTCCCAGATTGCGCAACAGTACTCGATCCCCGGGCTGTAGGTCTTGTACCCGGACCTTCAAGTCGAAATTTCTTTTATTCCGAGCTCCCCTTTGATCTGAGGCCGCTTGAGCTTGTTCATAGGCTACTTTCAGGCTGTGTCTGAGCCTGTCCACATATCCTTTGTGGGATGTGGCTGAGGAATGGTCCAGTGAGGTGCCAAAAGCCAGGTCCACCGGTAGTCTCGCTTCTCTCCCAAACATGAGTCGATATGGGGAGTAGCCTGTAGCATCACTGATGGTGCAGTTGTAAGCATGTACTATGGCTGCTATGTGTTGGCTCCAATGTTGCTTTTTCTCGCTTTCCAGAGTCCCCAACATGTTGAGCAAGGTTCGGTTGAACCTTTCCGGCTGAGCATCTCCCTGAGGATGGTAAGGTGTAGTTCGAGTCTTCTTAATTCCCAAAGAATCCAAAAGCTTCCGGATCAGCTTACTCTCGAAGTCCCTCCCTTGGTCTGAATGGAGTCTCTGTGGCAGCCCATAATGGACAAAATACTTCTCCATAAGTACCTTGGCAACGGTAGAGGCCTTCTGGTCTTTGGTGGGGAAAGCCTGGGCATACCGGGTGAAATGGTCGGTTATCACCAGAACATTTCCTAGTCCACTCAGGTCGGGTTCGAGGCAGAGAAAGTCAATGCACACCAGGTCCATGGGCCCTTGGCTATGTAGATGGCCCATTGGGGCAGCTTGATGGGGCAAAGTCTTCCTCTGGATGCATCGCGCACATGAGTGGCAGTACTCCTCTACCTCTGCCCTCATGCAGGGCCAATAGAACTGACTTCTGACAAGTTGAAAGGTCCTTTCAGCCCCTAAGTGGCCATGATTGTCATGCAGGGCAATCAGAACAGTCTCCCGATGTTTCTCTGGGAGGAACAGCTGCCACTTATCTTCTGAGTCATCAGAGGGGCCCCTTCGGTAGACCACTCCCTGATGTAACTGCAACCTGTCCCACTCTTTCCTCAGCAGGCGAGCTTCTTTTGAAGGTTGACGCATGAGTCTGTTTGGATCCTGATTCTCCAAGGCCTCCAGGACCAATCTCCCCATGGGGTCTTCCAATTGGTCACACCTCAGTTCCTTCTTGGACAGTCTTGGTAGGTTGTCCTCTTCCAATTGAGCTACTCCACAGTAGTGTTTGGGGACTCCCACCGTGGTAACTCCTATTTCCTCTGCTCTGGAGCCTCCTCGGGCTTGGAATTCAGCTCCTTGACAAAGGGCCCGCACCCCGTCCGGTGCCACTTGGGTCCAATCTTCTAGTTCAATGGTGGGGAAATGAGATCTTCTGGACAGAGCGTCTGCATCTCGATTCCCCACTCCTGGTCTATACTTAAGGCTGAAGTTGAATCCAGACAGTGCGGCCAGCCACCTGTGTCCAGTGGCGTCCAGCTTGGCCGTGGTGAACAGGTAGGTAAGGGGGTTGTTGTCAGTCTTCACAGTGAACTCCGCTCCATACAGGTAGTCTTTGAGCTTGTCTACTACCGCCCACTTAAGGGCCAGGAACTCCAGCTTGTGAGTGGGGTAGTTCTTCTCAGAGGGGGTCAGGCTCCTACTCACATAGGCAACAGGCCGCAATTGCCCCTCGTGTTCTTGGTAAAGTACTCCTCCCAGACCGTCATGACTAGCATCCACGTGCAGTTCATAGGGTTTGGTTGGGTCTGCGTAGGCCAAGACTGGTGCAGTGGTCAGGCTCCTCTTCAATTCCTGGAAAGCCTCTTCACACTTCTGATTCCACTGATCTCTGATGGACTCTCCTGGCCTCCTGGGCCCCGAGCCATCCTCTTCTCCTTCAGTCTTGAGCAACTCATTCAATGGTCTAGCAATTCGGGCAAATCCCTCCACAAACCTCCTGTAGTAGGAGCAGAAGCCCAAGAAGGATCTGAGTTCTGTTACTGTGGTGGGCCGTGGCCAGGAGGTAACTGCCTCCAATTTCTCAGGGTCTGTGGCCACCCCTTCTTCAGACACTATGTGCCCCAGATAGTTCACAGAAGACTGGTAGAACCGACACTTCTCAGGCGAAAGCTTAAGTCCTTCCTCACTGAGTCTTCTCAACACTTTTTCCAGCCTCTCTTCATGTTCCTCCAATGTTCTCCCAAAGACAATGACATCGTCCAGGTATACAAGGACTTCGATCAAGTTCATGTCTCCTACTGTCCTCTCCATGAGGCGTTGGAAAGTAGCTGGGGCTCCAGACAGACCTTGGGGCATCCAGTCGAATTCAAAGAACCCCACTGGGGTTATGAAAGCTGTCTTCTCCTTGTCTGCTGGGTGCATCGGAATCTGATAGTACCCACTCTTGAGATCCATAACGCTGAACCATTTGGCTCCAGACAAGCTCTGTAGGGCATCCTCTATCCTCGGAGTGGTGTATTGGTCAGGTATGGTTCTCCTGTTGAGAGTCCTGTAGTCGATACAGAGCCTCAATGATCCATTCTTCTTTCGGACCACCACTATGGGAGAGGCATAGGGGCTTCTGGACTCCCGTATCACACCAGTCCTCTTGAGTTCTGCAAGTTGTTCCCTCAGATCCTCCAGATCTGCTAGCGGGACCCGCCTGACTCTTTCTCGGAAGGGCTTATCTTCCTGGAGGCGGATCCGATGGGTGGCACTCCTTGCACACCCCACATCAAACTCATCCTTAGAGAAGATCTTCTCCCATCTATTCAACTGGGCCTTGGCTCTCTCTTTCCAAGCCCTGGACAGATTCGGGTTTTCCATGGACAGCTTCTCCCAAACATCCCCTCCTCCACCTGTCCTCTTCACTTCTGACAGGGTAACAGGGGCCGCCGGGCTCACCTGGCCTAGCAACATTCTGGCTGGGATTTCCATGGGGTCTTTGGTAGTATTCCTAACACTCACTGGAACTCTATAATGGGCCTTCTTCAGGACCTTCAGCGGAATCACTTCCGGTATCACCTCCAGGCCTGAGGACTCACCCCTTGGGTCTGACTCCAGCATGACAAAGGGACCAGGCTGCTCCCAAGTAAGCTTCACAGTGGCCCTGAGACAGGTTACTTCACCGGGCTGCAACACTACCCCTTCTCTTCCAAGTCTCCACACCTTCCCTATCTCCTCTCCAGGGGTCTCCCGCTCTTGGACCAGCCGTTGGTAGGCTGTCTTCAGTATGGGATGGATCTTGGTAGCTGCTTGTCTTTCTTCTGTCACGAGAGGGGTCAGGAGTCTTCGGACCAGGTCCGTGTTCGTCCCTATTATAAGGGAATTCTTGTTGGCTCCAGGCGGCCTAGGGCACACAACTGCCAGGGTGTCAAACACTTCGGCCTTCCCAGCCACGGATGGGTCAAAGGTCATTTTGATGGGAAGGTAGCCGTCGTAAGGGAAACTCTGGGTTCCAATTCCCCATATTTCCAGCTCTTCTATCTTCTGGATAGGCAGATGACTCAGGTGCCTGTCGTAGAAGTCCCGGTATAGTAGGGTCACCTGTGCCCCGGTATCCAGGAGGCCCCTGGTGTAGACTCCCTCCACTTGAATGGGCACTATAGGGGATGGGCCTACCAGCTTCTCTGGATATGGTCCGGCAGGAGCCGCCTTCTTCAGACCTTTTCCCTTTGGACTCTCTCTTGTCCTATTCCCTTTGGACTTGAACCTTTCTTGAGCCTGGTATGCACTGACTTCCCTCCTTTTAATGGGTGTAGGAACCCGCTGAGGGGTACTATTATTTTTCTTGGGTGGGCACCCCCTTTGGGGAGTGCTGTGCCTCTCCTGAGGGGTCTCCCCCCTTCCTCCTGGAGTATAGCTTTGTTGAGGGGTATTGCGTTTCCCCTTTGGTGTTCTATCTCTCTTTTTGTTTTTCTTCGCATTCAGCTTGGAGTTTACTGAAGATGATGGGCACCCGGTTGACTCCTTCACCGGGGCCCTATGGAGTTTCCCGCCGGCTTGCGGTTGTCTGGTCTCTTCTTCTTCGGACTAGAACATGTGGCTGCAATGTGGCCAACCCCCCCCCCCACAGTTGAAGCAGACTATATCTCCCCATTCTTGTAAAGGTTCGGGTGCTGAGGCAATCGGGAACAATTCCTTCCTTGGACTTTCCTTCTTCTTGGGACACTCTGTGTCTTTTGCTATCAGAGAGGTCAATATCTCTAACACCTTGGACATCTGAGTTTTTAGGGTGTCTATCTCCGCCTCTCTTTCAGGGGTCATTACTGGATTGACCAGCACCTGTGCGGGTACAACACTTGTCTTATCCTTCTGCTGGTCCTGTTGCAGCGCCTCCTCATCTCTGATGATTTTTATTAAATCAGTATAAGTCAGCAACATTCCTCCTCCCAAGGTTTTCAGGTGCAGCCAGACTGGATCGGAGCGTAGCGCTCCCTTTAAGACTTGCTTCATTCTTGCCGCATCGGCATCTTGGGGCTTCATCCCTTTCTTTAACACAATCTTGCACAGCAGCCTGTTTAGCCTTCTGACATACTCGGAAAGTTTCTCCTCCGGTTTTTGGAAAGTGTGTTCAAACTGGTATACCATCTCTGTCACCTTGTCTAATTGACCAAACTCTTCCTGCAGCATAGCTAGACAGTCCTGCGCCGTGCACCCTGCATTCCCAAACCGGAAACTTTTCACTGCTTCTGCTGCTGCACCTTTAAGGCTTTCTAACACTCGCTGCCTCTTCTGTGCTTCAGGCACCTCCCATGCCTCCACCGCCTGTAATGCCTGCTCCACCCAGGTATCAAAATCTTCTTCCCCTGCCGGGACAGGGAGCTTCCCTGAGAATATTTTTAGTCTCCGGTAGCTAGTTTCCACATGCACCGTACTTGTCTTCTGACATTTGGCTAACAAATCCCCTATTGCATTTATCAGTTCTGGTGATATAGCAGTGGCCAGTGCAGGTGCCACCGGGGGTGTCGCCCTGTCTTCTCTTTCAGGTGGAGTTCGGGCCGCAGCCTGTGGCGATCCCGTAGGGGATGGTTCCCTTTCTACAGTTATTGCGTGCGCCAGCCTAAATGTTCTGTTGTCTGGCGTCCGCAGACACTTGTGCTTACAGGCCTCTGGCATCCCGTCCCAATATTCCACTAATGCGTATTGATATGAGATGTCTGGGTCTGTCTTCATGTCTATCACCCACGGTGTGTGATCTGGGGACACTGAACTCATTAGTTCCTCTACCGTCTCACTCGACCATTTCTCCCCAGGGAGGCTAATGGCTATTGACTGTTTTGGCTCTGTATTAGTGGCTTTGCACCACTCTTCTACCGCTCTTGGATCCATGGGGTCCATGCAGGCACTTCTGGCGTTCGCTTGCTGCATCAGGATCCCGGACGAGAACCCCACGTGTAGCGATACCTTCAACTAAGGAGGCCGCAGAATTAGATTTGGGCCCTGAGTGCAGCTCCGCCAACCCCCGGCAATAGGCTCTACCCCCTTCTGGCACAGCTAGTACTGATAATCAATGATATATCCTATGCAATATAATAACTAAGCCAGGACACAGTAATGAATTGTAATAGATAAAGTGTTTTACTTATTTTCTCAATATGGATAAAAAGGGGTAACAGTAATCACAGTTCAAGATAATCACTCCTAAGGGCAGCGTCCTGCCACTCTAACACACTATGTAGTAACACACACTACAGGTGCGCCATACGGGCGACCGTTAACTAAGTGCCCTATGGCGCAGTAATTAAACACGCTAGAATCCCCACCAGGCCTGGTTCTAATATTTAACTTAGTCCTCCTTTCTTCACCGGCAGGTCTGTAATGGTGGTGCACTTTAAACAGAGTATAACTTTGTAATCCAAGGGGTATAGAACTTGGTTAAATAAAGCCGCAGGCTCAGTTCTGACAAGGCTCTTCAATAGGGGTATCAAAATAACTTGTAGGCCACGGCAGTCTATAGGCCTATATACAGTAACAGTATCTTAGCTGGGCTTATGCCCTCTCACCCGCCGGACTACGGATCCAGTCCGGGAAACCTCCACCGGCCGTGTCACACACACACGATCTCTCCAACGAACGGGCCCCCGATCCGACAAGGCTGTAGCGCACAAAGTCAGATGCCACCCAGGCTCGCAGAGGGGGGTGGAAGGCTCTTTGATGCAGAGTAAGGCCTCAGGCTTCAGGCCTTGCACTCCGACACATCCGCACAGGAGGATCCGTCTGTGAAGTCTCGTGTCCCAAAGAGGCCGAGCCCGGCCTCGCCTCCTCCTTTTATAACCCCTCCCATGAGTCTCTGCGGTGGAACATGTGAAGAATGGGGTTATGGGTGATGTAGTCTCTTCCCATTATAGGGGAACACCCCGCTACACATACATATATATATATATATATATATATATATACCACACATACATACATACACACACATATACACATATATATATATATATATATATATATACACACACACACACAAAAGTTAAGAGTAATGTGATATTTTTATTGTCTTATTGTGGAACCACACCAGCAATGTTAGAACTCATTAACACAAGTGGTGAGGGGGGCTGTTAAACGCTGCAGTTGAGCCAAGTTTTTATCCCCCCCCCCGCTACTCCCGTTAGCTGCATACAGGCAGTGGCTGGGGGTGTACACATATTGCAGCCATGTTTAGTGCTTTTGGCAGGTGCTTCCACCCACTGTGTACAACCCCTTCAACTGAATGAGGATGCTCTGCAACAGCCCCACGAGTGTGTGCAATACACAAGTGTGGGGGATAAAGAGGTTGAAGCAAGTGGTGAGGCAGTGATACAACACCTCCTCACTGCCTGTCTAATGCTTTCTAAAGAGTGATCTGCATGTGGATTGCTCTTCAGAAAGTAAAACGAGTGTAAATAAGCCCTAAGGCTTTAAGGTGAAGCAGAGAGACAGAACACACAGACCTTGCATTCTTTTCTCCCAGGTAGAGATCTAATGTAAGAAACATGATTTCAGCTGGTTTAAAGGAATGCAAGTCTGTGTTCTGTCCCTCTGATGATGAAGATCTTTCACAGCCCGGTGTCAGGATGAACATGAACAGACTGTAAGAGCAGGTCTTCCTTGGATCCTGTTCCCCTCCCTATCACTGACATCCATGCTGCTGCTTTCTATTCCTGAAGCAAAGGAAAAAAACTCACTGTGGAGCAGAGGGGTCATTTTAGCCACTTCCTCCTCCTCTGGAACTGCTGCTTAAAGTTGTCCAAATCTGGCGGCTGGAGAAAGGGGAGGGGCTGGAGTAGCATGATTGGATAAGAACTGGCATGTGACTGCACAGATCCCTCCCTATGGTCACTGGAATGACATCATCCTGCATCTCCGTGCTGTGCTGTGAGTTTTGCCAGCATAGCTTTCTGAGCATACAGACAGGGGCGGGCTGGGGGGCGGGAGCGATGCTCGCTTCATTAACTGGGTCTGCTGCAGTCATTATGACAAGCAGGAGACCCAGTCTATGCTTCAATTGGGAGCAGATGGGCGGCCTGGCTGTGCGAGCGCTACTCGCATTAACATTGGAGTGAGCGAGGAGAGGGAGGGGGGAAGAAATCACTGCAGGAGCTGACAGGTGTTCTCTCGCTTGTGAGATTACTCTGCCCGATAGAGAAGTGAGGGGCAGGGCGGGACTGGTCTCAGGCTTGTGCCGGGTGCAGGAGCGCACTCGGCACATGCTGTTATCATCTATGTAGCGCGGCCAGTACACCAGCACTTCTACTGCGCCCCCCTTCCTCCAGTAAATGGTCCCGCCCAGGGCATCCGCCCCTTCCGCCCCCCCCCTGTACCGGCCCTGGTGACCACATTTCCAAACTGCCATTCAGGGACACACCCCCTCTCTCACCTTCCCCAAAAAAAGATACGGGGGGGGGAATGTAGTCTCGGGGTTCATGGGGAATTTGGCGGCGGGTTATTTGTCAGGTGAATGTGCCACTTGCCACCAGATACAGTGCTGCTTGCCACCCATAGCCTGCCACTAGGGTGACCACATTTCCAAACTACCATTCAGGGACACCCTCCCTTCCCAAAAATCAGCTTGTGCTGTAACATAACACAGCACAGTGATTGGGCACAAGAGGCGGGATTTATGATTTCTCCAATCACAAGCAGGGGGCGGGATTGTGCTCCTCCAGGCATTCCCGGCCAGGACATGTACTGTCAGTGAGTAAAGCGGTGATGTGGCGGCCTTTTTTGGGGGCATCAGATTGGCCCAGGGGGTGGCTGTGTCAGTTTCATTCCGGGACACTGCATTGTCCTGGAATGAATGTGCCCGGGACAGACCTGCAAAATGCGGGACTGTCCCGGGCAATCCGGAACACGTGGTCACCCTACCTGCCACCAGATACAGTGCTGCTGTCATGAGCCACGTGCATAAAAGTAAAGAAGTGGCGTCACTATCTGGAGAGTGAAGATCACACCAGCCCCACATATTTTTCAATGAATGTCAATGCAAGGACCTGTAAAAATTTGATATGTGAATGGGAGCAGCTCACACTGGTGCATTGTGCTGATATACACTGGTTTGCAGTGGAAAAAAGTATAGCAAGCTCTACTTTGCCAACACACATCAACGCACATGCATTTACCTACACTCGACATACACTTTGCAGTGTGAATGGACCCTTAAACACAACTGATTCAGGGACTCATTCCACCTCACTACCACTCCTTTCCCTACCACTCCTGAGATTTCAAAAGGAAGAACATTGCCTGTAAAGAGTTGGAGCATCTCTGACAAAGTTAGGGTAAATTTAGTGGGAAACTACTAAGCGTAAAGCCAACCTGAGCTCTGATTGCTATTGTTTTCTGCATTTGCTGGATTTGCCCTAAACTCTGTCGTTTACTTTTGTCTACCAGGTGTACTCCAGAAGATAGGTGAAGAAACAATGATATACTTTATTCCAGTACTGTGTGCTAGGGAAGGAGATAAATATTCAAGGAGCTCTTCTAAAAGGGTAGTTGCCTCCAAGACTTTGCCTGGAGAGGATATGAGTCCAAGGACCTGGTAACCAAATATACATACAGTACAGTATAAATACATAATAAATACTAGCACATCAAATACTTAGAATCCTCACCTGATTTAGAGGTTTTCTTTGAACGCAGTTAATTCCCCCTATAAAGACCATATTGGGCATCACCGGCTTTGGATAATCAAAAGCAAAATCAAGTCTCATTAGCCAGATGGCTGCATGACCTAAAATTTCGTGTAAACTGACCTCTCTTTGAAGGAACTCAGAAGCCAGTTGCTGGTATGGAGAGTAAAGTACATCACACAGAAAATGTGAAACTATTTCAAAAAATAAGTTCTGGAGTCGTTGAGGGAAAATCATATGATCAGTAAGGCCTGATAACTGCCGTGGTACATAAGACAGTGGTATTGGACACTGAGAAGATATTGCATCTTTCTGACAGAATATGGAACGCAAAAAGTACACTGAGGGTACTGCCAGATGCTCTGCAAGGATCTGGCCACATGGAAGCACGGGATCTGTGAAAATAACATCAAAAGTGGTCTCTTCCAAGGTCCGTATTAACTCTATGTTGTTCAGTAGTCTAACACAAGTATCAAACATTAAGGCTGCTCCTTGCTTCATCTTCTCATGCATCTTCAGAATCTTCTGCAGAAGAGGTCTTTCTGTAAAAACTTCAGCTGAAAAACTTTTAAAATGACTCTGTAGATCTTCACGGGAATATGACACAGGGTATAACTTGATCTTATAACCTTCAGAGTCTTGAATATGAATATTGAAGTCTGGCGCTACTACAAAAATCTGGTGTCCTTTTTGCCCCAACACATCCACAACTGCACGCATGCTAAGCCAATGGCTGCCTTCAACAGGTACTACAAGCACGTTACCAGGCTCAACAAACGTTACATATCCAAAAGAAAAGAAAATAAGGACAGCCGTGACTTGTACATAGTGAAACATTTTGGCCATGTCTTCTGAAAATCAGCTGATGTGTAAGCTGCTTTTAAGCATTTGTTATTTAATCTTTAACAGTCTTCATTACATCACTGTGCAAAATACTTGAACACTGAGTTTAGAAAGTTTATCTGTATTTTTTTTCTTAAAGGACAAAATGATAAATTGATGTACAGAACATATATCTTGGCGCCTTCAAGACTTTTATGTACAATATTCGGTATAGTATAATATAATATAAACTGAAATGAAAATAAGGTTGATCCTCACATGTTGTTTAGCTATATATTAAAGCAAAAGAACTTGAAAATGAATATTAAATAAATTGGATATAAAACAATAGTACATAAATGGGCAATTGTACCCGTATATCCCCCACATCACATCCCTGGGAGCATGCAGTGGCGCAACCTGTGCCCACTGTCCAATACACTGGTTATTTTACCTGCCCGCTGTGGGCTGCCCTGGTACTATGTACCCACTGTAGCCAATCACTGATCACATGGATAGTAGTAAGCAATGCCATTTCCTAGCATCATTGTTTATTACTGTGTGATCTCTGTGATCGGTCAAAGAGATCATATTGTACAAGGCCACTCACAGCAACACTGTACCACGCGATAGCTGTGACCAATCACAGCTATCACAGTATTTCTCAATGACTGCAGGAATGCAGCCAGAGAGAGTAAGAAATTATTGCTTTTACAGCCATCATGGCTGTAAAACAATCACTGTTTAAAAAAAAATCCTGATAACCCTCCCACAGAGTAATGCAGTGTCATTGTCAGTGTCTATGATGACAGTGTACTGCTAGGGTGACAGTATGTAAAAAAAACAATGTAAAAAAACATTTTAACTCACTGTTACCAGTCAGTGTCCCTAATAACCGCCATCCAATCAAAGTGAGAGATCGCAGTGCATTGATTGCTGCTGATTGGCCAAAGCAAGCACCTGACCTGTATGCTTTGGCCAATCACAGTCAGATGTACTGTGAGAGCCATGATTGGTCAAAGGCAGGGTCCACGCCCCACACTATATAAGGCTGCTTACATGGCAGTCATGTAAAGTGCTGTGTATTAGTGGAGATTAGGCAGGTTAGTTAGTGTATTGTGCGGTCAGTCAGTTTCAGTGTATATAACACAGTGGGGCTGATTTACGAAACGTTTGCGCCATGAGTATCGGCACATCTGCGCGCACAATGGCTGTTTTGGTATTTACAAAACATTAGCACCGGTAGCGCAGTGCTATTTCCCATTTACTATAGTGTTCTCGGCGGACGGGAGGAGGCGCTCAGTGCGCCACTATGGACCTGACGCACGGCATCTTAAAATCTAAATATAAAGAAGCTGGAAGTGCGAATATAATGGGGGTGATGTGGGGTGATGTGAGGAAGTGTAGGGACACCTGCCCAAGTAACAAATCTGCCCAAAATAGTGTGAGAAAGTAACTTTTTCAGAACCAGCCTGCTGCGCCGGCAATTACGTTTAGAGCTGCGGGAGTTTTTTTTGAGCTCAGCGCGGGAATTTTACTTGTTCAAACGCGCCAAGACACTGCACCGGCAAAATCTTAGTAAATGTCAAGTCACATAACTCAATTTGCATAAGTTGAACAGGCGCAGCTTTGAACTTCCCAGTGCGCCTGCAAAATGACATTTCTAAAGGAAAAAAAAAAGGCATTTAAAAGCACCCGCGGCTGTAATGAATTGTCTTCTTCTTCCAGCTTCTTCTTTTCGCCATTCGGGTTTCTTCCTCCATCTTGTTCTTCATCTTCCTCTTCATCTTCATCTTCATATTCCTTCTTGTGTGGGATGTACCCCATACTCATTCACATAGGGTGGGGGCCGGGATCTGGGGGCCCCCTTATTAAAGGGGGGCTCCCAGATTCCGATAAGCCCCCGCCCGCAGACCCCGACAACCAATGGCCAGGGTTGTCGGGAAGAGGCCCTCTGGTGTGGTGAAGGTTTATTCAAGAGAACACAGGAAGATTTTTATGCAAATTTTAGTTGAAGTCACTATTATTGGAACACTTATTTCACTGATGGACTTTCTTTAAATGTTTTTTTCACAACTGGTTTGAAAACAATATTTGAACGTTACGGACACTTATTAATTTATTGTATGTGCACATATATATTTTTAGAGTATATGTTTTGCAGTTTTTCACATATATGTATTTCTTCACGGGACATATATATATTTGCTATAGTATTTAGATTTGTGGTGTGATACACAGAAGCGCTACTATTTTTGTTTATTCAAAATACTTTTATTATTATATGTTTTTTGTAAAGTAGCAGCTAGTAAGGTTTTTTTGGTCTGCATTCAGCAGACCTGCTCCCGAAGCGCAGTGGAGTGTATAAGGGAAGAAGAGGGCAGTTGATTTCTTTTTATACACTATTTTAGTCAATAATAAAAATCATATTTTTAACAAACGCAATACATTCCGCCCTATGATTTTAATTTTTTCTCTCTCAGACCACACACAGAAAATCTCTTCATTACTAAAAACTCAATATACACATGCATTTTCCTTAAATGCAACCCCTCCCATATTTCTGTCACTGGGAAGGTGTTTCAGTCTTTGGATAAAAGTTCATTAGAAAGTCCATTCTAAAGTTCTTTAGAAACAAGTCCAGGCTTGGAATACATCAAAGGCCTTGTTCTCCACAGCTCTTGCGATCTTCCGTCATTCTTTCCATCATGTAACCACTTTTCTCTGGTCTTCCTATGGATCAAATCGGAGACAGCCCGTGGAGTGGAAAACAAAGCGGATTATCTGTTCCTTCTAACAATACATAAACAGTAGATCCTGGCCCTTCAGCTACAATCTCTCCTCTAAATGGCTTCTTGCCTGGATATCTGACCAATACTTTGCCACCTGCCTGTATGCACTGATATTTCCCAGAAAATCACTGCTGTTTATTTTGGAAGGTTTGATGTTATGTAGCCTCACTTTCCACTCTTGCTGCGAAGTATCCACTAACCAGTCAGAGTCCCAGCCACTGTCTTGAAGCTCATCTGCCAATGCAAATATAACTTCAAACCTTCCTGCCAGATTCCCTCTCATTCCTAGATAGGCTTCAGCTTCAGATATGTCACTCTTGGTTTCTATGTCATGGGAAGCAGTAACATGGTATCTGTTAAACCCTGTTCTTTCAGGAACCTTACATAAATACTGAACTCTGCACTCCAGCTGTGGAATCTGTGCCTCAGCCCCTACCATCCTCTCATATGGTGTGCTTTTGGCTATTGGCCTAGAATTTAACAACATGACTGCCTGTGTGAGGACCCGATCCCACCCCCTTAGTGTATGTGTGGGTGTAATTTTGCGTATCTGGTCCTTCAATAGCCCGTTGTATCTTTCAATCAAACCAGCTGCCTGTGGATGGTATGGGATGTGGCACAACCAGTACAATCCAGAATCTTTGGCCCACTGCTGTACTGTTAATCCGGTGAAGTGTGAGCCATTATCACTTTGGATTTGTTTGGGACAACCATAAGCAAGGACAAGTTTCTGAAGCAGTTGAAGCGTTGCGCCTTGATCTGCACGTTTGCAAGGATGAACAAGCATAAGTCCTGAATAGGTGTCCACTGCAGTGCAACAATATCTCAGTCCATTGTTTCCCCGGGGCAGGGGACCGATGAAGTCAATCTGCCAGATCTCTGCAGGCCTCTCACCCCTCTTAATCGACCCAGTGGAGTACTTTTGCAATGGCCATTGTCGCACTTCTCCACACACTGTACAGTTCCCTATTACAGTCTTTATCATGTCCATGGATATAGGCAATCCTCTCTGCTGTGCCCATTCATATGTTGCTTTCTGCCCCAAATGTCCAGATTGCTTGTGGGCCCAGTTGGCCAAGTTCATCAAAACAGGATCAATTGGCACAACTGCCTTCACTTTTGCGATTTCATCTGCAACTCTGTTATAGTTCTCAAAGTCTGGTACTAGGGGCACATGTGCATCAACATGCCCCACTTTTATGGTGCGGGAGTGAGCTTCCTTCCAGATGTAGTCCCAGACTTCCTTGCCTCCCCACACCACCTTTCCATGAATCATCCATTCATAGGACTTCCACGTGGGCATCCAAGTTGTCAGTCCTTTAAAAACCGCCCAGCTGTCAGTGTAGATAGTGACATGGGAAGAAGGATCCTCCTGAAGAGTCATCACTACAGCTTTCAGCTCTGCATACTGACTGGACCCTCCGATTCCAGACTCCTGCAGGACTGTGTCTGTACTTGGGTTGTAGGCTGCTGCTGTCCATTTACGCCCAGACGAGGTGATTATGGCTGAACCATCAGTGAACCATGCTGACTCCTTCATGTCTTCTGACAGAGACTCAAAGGGTGGAGCCTCTTGAATGGGGGATGACTGCAGCACAGGAATAACATCCCCAGCTGCAATACCCCCTCTTTCTTGAAGGTACCACTTCCATTTCATCAGTGTCTGGTTCTGGGCTACAGCTGCCCTAGTGGTCAGTCCATTATCTTTCACCCATCCTGCTATTGGCAATGCAGTATGGATGGTGACTGTGTCCTTTCCTGTAATGGTCGCTACATGTTGAAGTGCTGTGTAGGCCCCAAACAGGTACTTCTCTAGGGGCGTGTATCTCGTCTGTGCCCCTGTCCGTTGTTTGGACCAAAATCCAATAGGTATTGCTCTCAGTCCTTTCTTTTCATTTGGCTGCCACAGACTCCAAGATATGGTACCATTCTGCTCCACTACATCCAGCTGAAATGGTACTCCTTGTCTCACGGGTCCCAATCCATGATGCTGCAAAATAGCTTCTTTAGCAGCCAGGAATGCAGTCCGCTGCTCTGAACCCCATGAGAACTCTGTCTTTTTTCTGGTAACATTGTATATAGGCCTCAGAATCAGTCCAAGATGTGGGATGAACGATCTCCAGAATCCCACAACTCCAATGAACTTCTGTGCCTCCTTTTTGGTAGTAGGGGGCAACAGCGCCTGGATAGTTTGCACAACTGTCTCTGGAATCTTCCTCTGTGGCCCAGTCCACATCATTCATAGGAATTTCACCTCTGTGGCAGGTCCTTGTACTTTGTCTCTGTTGATAGCCCATCCTCTGTTCTCCAAGTGCTGTATCAGCAGGTGCAGTGCTTCAGTTACATCTTCTTTTGTCCCAGAGATCATGATGTCATCAATGTAGTGAAACACAGCGACTTTCAAATTCAGGGTACTTAAATCTCGGGCAATCAGTCCATGACAAATCGTTGGAGAATGAAGATAGCCTTGCGGAAGTACAGTGAAAGTGTACTGGCGGCCGTCCCACACCATAGCAAACTGGTCTTGAAAATCTGGGTCTATCAAAATTGAAAAGAAAGCATTAGCCAGGTCTATCACAGCATGATATTCTCCTGCATCTTTAGCAATTTTCTCAACAATTGAGATCATATCTGGTACAGCTGACTTCAATGGAGGTGCCACTTTGTTTAGACCTCTGTAATCCACAGTCATTCTATATTTCCCATCAGGCTTCTTTACTGGGAACACCGAAGACGAGAAAGGTCTTACAGCAGGTCTAAGGATCCCTACTCTCAACAATTCTTGAATAGTCTCCCCAATTTCTTTGTGGCCTCCAGGAAGTCTGTACTGCTTGAGACAGACTGGCTTCTCTGGTGGAGGAATGTAGACAGGGGTCCATTTCGCATGACCTCTGACCACAGCCTTCCCCGCCCTTACCAGATACGCTTTATCAGGATACCCGAATGTGAATGTACCTCTTTCAGTCTTAATTGACTGACCTTGAAGTACATCCATCCCAAGAATATTTTCGGGTAACTCTGATATCAAAACATTTGTCATAAATCCTGATCCCTTGCCAATAGCCAATTTCACCCGTATCCTAACTGCTGGTGTAGTTTGCCCTCCCAAACCTTCTACATAAATCATTTCTCTTTTGTGATGGGAAGGATTTCCTTGCAAAAGTGCAACTTCAGCTCCGCTATCAACTAAAGCCATTACATGTGTAGGAGAAGATGACTTCCCCCACCATACAGTGACAGGTGCATATGGGCGTCGGTCTCCTGCTGTCACTGCCCTTGCTGCTATTACAGGAGACTCACCTTCCCTTCATAAAGGATAAGGAACCTCCCAATCCCCTTTTCTGATTCTCTCTAACTCCTCCCCAGGATAAAGGGATTTGGGTTCATGTTCAGTTTTGGGAATTGGTTTGGGGCTAACAGGAGGGGTCTGTTCTGTTTCCTCTAAGTCTAGGCTGATGTTATCTTCACTAGGAGTAGTGTTTCTAGCCCTGACAGTTTTCCCTACTAAATGTTTCCACCTCTTCAGCATTTCTGCAGTAGAAATGCCATCTATCTCATCTTTAGGTACACCTGCCTTTAATAGATCCACCCACATTTCTTTCCTAGAAACAACTAGCCTTCTCTCCACCTTCTGTCTTCTCTACCCCATTCCGTTTCTTCTCTGTTATTTTCTGCTTGTATTCTTCCTGTCTGGCCTTGACCTTATCTACTGCCCTGACAGGTTTTGTTTTAGTCTCCTCTATCTCCCCCAACTGGCTTAAAAGGGTTGTGGCTTCATGAATCTTGCTGTTTAATCCCAGGCCTCCCAACAAGGACAATAATGGAGCCCTGAGATTAAATGGCGCAGACTTCATTAGCTTAGAGCACAGAGCAGACGTAAAGGGTTCCATATCTGGCCTATCCATTCTGGAAATGTATTTAATCCGGTTATACAGCCCATCTCACGTAACCTGGAAATACCCTCTCCTATTGATCTCCAGGAGTAGGTATTTTCCAGGTCAGTAGGACTGGCGTATACTCGGACTATTCCATCTCTCACAAGGTCTAACAGTGAAAAATTCACGCTAAACTTCCGGGCTTTTCGCATTGCCTGACGCAATTGTGGATCATGGGTTAACACTCCGATAGCCACTGCTTCCTTACCTGACAAAACAACACTGTCCGCCCCTTCATCCCATAAGCGTAGGAGCCAACCCAATAGGGGCTCCCCAGACCTTTGTTTGTATTGTTTTGCCAGCTCATGGAGTTCAGTTTGTGAAAACTCCCATACTTCTTCAAATTCAACATCTCTGGGGTTGCGATAATGCACCTCCCCATCTGCCATATCCTCTCTATCATGTTGCCGTTTCCTATGCTTAGTAATGAGAGGTCTGGCATACTTTTTCTTTCCCACTAGCAGATCATCCTCTGAAATATCAAACTCTATCTCCTCATCCTCACTATCATTTGAGGAGAACACATCCTCACAATCCCAATTTTGGGATGTGACAATGGCACGTACCCTGGCTTTACTAACAGGTTTACGCTCCTTCTTTTTCCTTAAGGCATTAATTGATTTGGTCATGAGGGCTGCACACCGCTCTTGCAAATCATCAGCCCGACTAGCGGTTGAACGTACACACTCAGAAGCAACTGCTAGCTGGTCTTTTAATACCTTAACTTCTGCCTCTGCCTTCTCCCTTCTATGTGATTCAGTATAGAGAGCATGGAGAAAGTACCAACCCACTGTGGACACTGTCCTCTTCTCTTTCTTACCTAAATCCAATCCCTTAAGGCTAAAATCTACAAAATTATCTGAGACTTTATCACCCCAAGTCAGCTTCAAGGGAGAAGCATACTTCACAAATGCATTAGCAAGAGGCTCCCACTCATTATTTCTGGCCGAGATAGGTAAGCTGCGCACTTTCTTCTGGTCACCAGAACCCTCTGCAGCCTTGTTTTTCCTAAACAGCTTACGCAGCATTTTACCTAGCACAAGCTACACAACACACTACAGAAAAACAAGTCTGCTTCAATTGAATTATAGCACAAATTCCGGCCGAGCACCCAAATGTTTTTCTTTGCGTTTATCTAGCAAGGTTACTCTGTGGTATAACAAGGAAGCTGAGACTTCTGCAGTGTGAAAGGCCCCTTTCACACTGGGGCGTTTTTCATGCGGTTTAGCGCTAATAATAGCGCTGTTATACCGCATGAAAAAATCCTGCCCTGTGCCTTCAATGTGAAAGCCCGAAGGCTTTCACACTGAAGCGGTGCGCTAGCAGGACCGCTCCAAAAGTCCTGCTAGCCGCTTCTTTACAGCGGTAAAGGAGCGGTGTGTTCACCGCTCCTTTACCGCGGTCTCCCATTGAAATCAATGGGACAGCGCGGTAATACCGCCCGCAAACCGCGGCAATAGCCGCGGTTTGCGGGCGGTATTAACCCTTTTTCGGCCACTAGCGGGGGTTAAATTAACCCCCCTAGCGACCGCATACCGCGGTAAGAACGACAGTATAGCAGCGCTGAAAATCGCGCTGCTATACCGCCACCGCTCCTGCCCGCCCCAGTGTGAAAGGGGTCTAAATGTGCTTTTACTATACAAGATGCTGTACATACAAAACTATTACAATATTAGGACTAAAATACAAGACTGACAGATTTCTATAACAAGCAAAATGCCTAGCAAATAGAACAGCCTATGGTCTATAACTACAAATACATTTAAAGGTTACTTATCTTCGATTACTCGTGATCTCCATTGGCAATAATTCTTCTTGGAGACCAGGTTCTGTTCTTCTTCATGATCTTACAGCAACATGGTGTGTGTCCCTCCTAGCTTAGGCCTGCTTTTATGTGTGCTGTTTACCATTGTTACCAAACAGAAAACATAGATGTTTACTGTAGCTGTATTTCAACAATAGCATTGAATACAACAATGCTATCTACCTATTGTCTACTCAAACGAATTCTTTTCAGTTTGAGAGCTGAAAGAAATCTCAAACAGGTAATGTCTATAGAGACATTAGCATATTGGATACAACAATGGTATCTAACCTATTGTCTACTCAAAACGAAACCTGTAATCTAAACTGTAATTCTTTTCAGTTTGAGAGCTGAAAGAAATCTCAAACAGGTAATGTCTATAGAGACATTAGCATATTGGATACAACAATGGTATCTAACCTATTGTCTACTCAAAACGAAACCTGTAATCTAAACTGTAATTCTTTTCAGTTTGAGAGCTGAAAGAAATCTCAAACAGGTAATGTACTAAAATACAACAATGGTATCTAATCCCATTGTCATTTGTTTGAAAAATCTACTCAAACCAAATGCTGACAGGTAATCTGACCAACTCACTATTGTAAAATTGTCCCATGTATCCTATGTCTGATTAATATAATAAAAATCATATTTTTAGGGGGACCGAAGGGTCTGGTATTATCCGAGGGGGAACCCCACGCCAATTTATTTTTTCATTTTTTTGGCGGGGTTCCCCTTCATCAGCACACAAGTCGCACCGCAAGTCGGATCATGATGATCCAACTTGCAGTGTGACTTCTATTCAAATCAGTGGGCTCCCATAGGGAACCATTGATTTTGAATAGAGCAAGAGAAATGCCGAAAGCTAATTAGCGGACGTTTATGCGCGTTTATCAGCGTTTGGCGCCAAAAAACTGCACTTTGAATGCAAATTTCTTGCGTTCAGAAAAAAGCCCATAATCTCCACTGCTCATTAACGCTAAAAAAACATCCATGGACACATAGACTAACATAGAGTGCAGTTTATGGGCTTTTTAAAAAAACACCCAAATGCCAATAAACTGCAGTTTATGAGCTCCAGTGTGCGTGGAGCCTAACTGTGAGGGATTACAGTGTTCAGGCACCACTAAGGATGGACGAACGGTTTGAGCCTCACCTAACACCCAAACTTTCTGTGCACTTAGTGGGATGTTCGTCCGCTGAGCACATAGTCAATAGGTTGTTAAGGCCTCCCCGCTGAGAGCTAAATTTAACAAAATAATTGTAAAAAAAGTATGTTAATAAAAAAAATGGGGAAAAAACGTTGTGGGGGGACCCTTTGGGTCAGGTATGGATTTTAACCACTTCCCTACTGGTGCATTGTAAAATGACTCCAGCAGGAACACTCCCTCCCTCCTGCAGCCCATAAGAGGATCCGAGTACCTATCTGCAGCCCATGTCTCATAGAATATACATTAGGGGGTTTTCTTTCCAAAATGGGAAAATTTTGTTGGTAATTCCACTGTCCTGGTGCTCCAGGACCTTCAAAAGTGTGATAGGTAGGGTAGGAATGAAAGGGGGTGTTCAGCCCATCCATGTATATTTTCTGAAAGCAAAAGCATGTTGGGGACAAAATGTCACAGGATATTTGCACAGCAGTTTTTTAAATGCAAATTGTTTGGGAAACGTACACTTTAATGAATTTTATTGCACATAAACAAAATAGAATACCCTATTGTTTGGTAAAATATAAAAGATGATGTTTTGCTGAGTAAATAGATCCCTAACATGTCATGCTTTAAAATTGCACACGTCCATGGAATGGCCACAAATTATGGTATTTAAAAACCTCCATAGGCCATACTTTAAAAGCCTTTACAGGTTAGTTTACCAATTTAGTGTTACACAGCATGTATGGTGATAGAATTATTCTCTTGCTCTGATGTTTGCGGCGATACCTTACATGTGTGCTGCGATTGTCGTTTACATATGTGCATGGGACCAATGTACACAATTGCATCTGTTCATGAGCACGGTGGATGGAGGGTGCTTTCATTTTTTAAAACTTTATTTATTTTTCAGTGCCTTGATAAAGTATTCATACCCCTTGACATTTCTCACATTTTGTCATGTTACAACCAAAACATAAATGTATTTTATTGGGATTTTATGTGATAGACCAACACAAAGTGGCACATTGTGAAGTGGAAGGAAAATGATAAATGGTTTTTAATTTTTTTTTACAAATAAATATCTGAAAAATGTGGCGTGCATTTGTATTCAGCCCCCCTCAATACTTTGTAAAACCACCTTTCACTGCAATTAGAGCTGCAAGTCTTTTTGGGGATGTCTCTACCAGCTTTGCACATCTAGAGAGTGAAATTTTGCCCATTCTTCTTTGCAAAATAGCCCAAGCTCTGTCAGATGGAGAGCGTCTGTGAACAGCAATTTTCAAGTCTTGCCATAGATTCTCAATTGGATTTAGGTCTGGACGTTGACTGGGCCATTGTAACACAGTAATATGCTTTGATCTAAACCATTCCATTGCAACTCTGGCTGTATGTTTGGGGTCATTGTCCTGCTGAACCTCTGCCCCAGTCTCACGTCTTTTGCAGAGAAAACAAGAGAAACAGGCGCCTCTTAGGTAAGACGGCTTGCATTTAATAGACAAGCATATTAAAAGACTCACATAGTGGTATCTTTAAGCAGGCACAGAAGGGTCCAGTGAACCAGATCTCCGTCTCAGCTGTCAGCAGTGATCTCTTTCTGTTACTCCATGTGCGGCCGGCGTCCTGTTCAGCAGGGATCTTTCGGCGTTTGGTGCGGGATCCAGAGCGAGGCGTGGAACACAGCTGATGGATCACAGGAGAGGGCTGGAATGCAGAGTGTGTGCTCCTTTGTCAAGCTACAGTTGATTCAGCTGTGGGATCGGGGAACCACCAGTGCAGAGCTTGCTCAGGAATGGCAGCAGCACGCACAGTGAGGCGAAGACTTTTGGAGGATATCCTGGTGTCAAGAAGGACAGCAAAGAAGCCACTTCTCTGCAGGAAAAAAATCAGGGACAGGACAGACTTATATTCTGCAAAAGGTATAGGGATTGGACTGCTGAGGACTGGGGTAAAGTCATTTTCTCAGATGAATCCCCTTTCCTAAAAAAAAACCTTGTCCAGAGAAGAAAAGGTGAGCGCTACCATCAGTCCTGTGTCATGCCAACAGTAAAGCATCCTGAGACCATTTGTTGGGTTGCTTCTCAGCCAAGGGAGTGGGCTCACTCACAATTTTACCTAAGAACACAGCTATGAATAAAGAATGGTACAAAAACATCCTCAGAGAGCAACTTCTCCCAACCATCCAAGAACAGTTTGGTGACGAACAATGCCTTTTGCAGCATGATGGAGCACCTTGCCATAAGGCAAAAGTGATAACTAAGTGGCTTGGTGACCAAAACATCAACATTTTGGGTCCATGGCCAGGAAACTCCCCAGACTACAATCCCATTGAGAACTTGTGGTCAATCCCCAAGAGGCGGGTGAACAACAAAAAAAAACAAATTGTGACAAACGCCAAGCATTGATTATGCAAAAATGGGCTGCTATCAGACAGGATGTGGCCCAGAAGATGATTGACAGCATGCCAGGGCAAATTGCAGAGGTCTTGAAAAAGAAGCAAATATTGACTCTTTGCATAAACTTAAAGTGGATGTAAACCCTCACATATACCCAGTGAAGCGAACAGTCTCAGATGATACATATGGATGAAACAAATCTCCCTATATAAGTTTTACATGTATATCTGCTGTCTTCGCTTGCTATATTCTTTAGAAAATGAACATCGTGTTAGACTTTGTTCTTCCTGTTTTAGAAGTGGGAGTATAGTCTTGTCTTACACTGTGTGACAGCTGATTGGAGGAAAGGCACACACCCCCCCCTCCACATAGGCAGAGGAAGGAAGATACTTGCAGAGCTGTGCTGTGAATGGACCAGCTCTCTGCTAATCTATTTATAGAACCCTCCCCGACGCAAATTTCTAGCTGCTTTTATCTCATGTGTCGGAGAACTTGTCAGAAGTAATCATGCTAATAACAGAGCAGCAGAAAGACACAACACTTAGTGCTTTGGAGAGAGATAAGTAAACACTGCAGATATATGTGACCAAGTCAAATTTCATGAATCGGGTTTACATACACTTTAATGTAATTGTCAATAAAAAGCCTTTGCCACGTATGAAATGCTTGTAATTATACTTCAGTATACCATAACATATGACAGAAAGATTCAAAAAGACTGAAGCAGCAGATTTTTGAATATGAAATCGGAGTTCCACCCAAAAATGGAACTTCCGCTGTCCGGATTCCCCCCCCCCTCCAGTGTCACATTTGGTACCCTTTAGGGGGAGGGTGGAGCAGAAACCTGTCTAATAAAGGTATATGCTCCCACTTCTGGCGAAAGATTGCTGCAATATCTGCAGCGATCTACGTCATGTCCGGCCCCTCCTCCATCCCCCCTGCTGTCTTCTGGGAGACACACAGGTCCCAGAAGACAGCAGGGACCATTCAAAATGTGCAGTGCGACTCGCGCATGCGCAGTAGGGAACCAGACTGTGAAGCCCCAAGGCTTCACTGCCTGATTCCTTTACTAGCAATGCCGGCGCATCCACCTGGAGCTGAGGGATGGGTCGGCTTCGGGGGAGGATATTGTGGGCTCCCAGGACAGGTAATTGTCCTTATTGTAAAAGTCAGCAGCTGCAGTATTTTAATTTTTGTTTGGAACTCTGCTTTAACAATTTGTGTCATTTTCAAAACTTTTGGCCACAGCTGTATTTCAAGTTTAAGAAAAAAGTTTTTCATATATTTTGACTTACCAGTATAACTGTGCTGGCTGCATCAAAGTGATTGTAAAGTCTCCTTTTAACTTTTTTAAATAACAAACATGTCATGCTTACCTGCTGTAAAATGGTTTTGCACAGAGCAGCCCAGATCCTCCTTTTCTCTGGTCCCTCTTCACTGCTCCTGGCCCCTCCCTCCTGTCGAGTGCCCCCACAGCAAGCAGCTTGCTGTGGGGGCACCCGAGCTGAGCTGCAGCTCCTTGTGTCCATTCAGACACGGAGCTGTCATTCTGCCCTGCCCCCTCTCTCTCCTGAACTGACTTTAATTGACAGCCGTGGGAGCCAATGGCGCCGCTGCTGTGTCTCAGCCAATCAAGGGGGAGAGTCCTGGATGGCCAAGGAACTCATGGACATCGCTGGACAGAGAGGGGGCACAGGTAAGTATTAGGGGGTGCTGGGGGAGGCTGCTACACACAAAAGGTTTTTTATTTTAATGCATAGAATGCATTAAGATAAAAAAACTTCTGCCTTTACAACTCCTTTAAATATATTTTTGAGGGATTTTTTCTCTTTATTTTTACCTGGTGATCCTGCCAGTATTACATTTTCTGCCCTAGGGTAACACTACTCACTTGCTGTACTGTACCTCTGGGGGTTGATTTAATAAAGGCAAATAGGCTGTTCACTTTTCAAGGGGTAGTTGTAATAGAATTGACCCCAGAGCTTAGTAATTACGGTGAAGCTCTGCTTGTTTCCATCATCCAATTGTGCAAGCAAAATCTTTCTTTTATTTTCCTTGCAGGTGATTGGATATTCTTTTTAAAGTGAAATTTCACCACATTTACCTGGTTCTGGGGCAAATTCTCTTGCAAAGTGAACAGCCTATTTGCCTTTAGTAAATTAACACAATAAAGTCAACATAGAACAGGACTACAGAACTCTACACAGCCCTCAAAAGAGAACACAGGCATAGTTTGAAAATTTCAGTGCAATTTTGTTAACTCCTTGTTAGAGTTTTGCTACACAATAATGCAACGCATACATTGTAGATGTCAAGCCACCCTATGGGTAATCTTTTCCGTGTAACCAGGTGTGACCACATCTGTGTAGCTGCACAAAGGAGACTGGAACTACGTTTTTTTGGGAGCACAGTGACAGAACCATACAACACTACAAACGTTTACAAGTAAAAGTGAACATGTGATAAGTGAAACCTAGTGAAACATAACCCTACTATCTAAATAACTATATACAATCAGGAGGAGAGATCTGGTAGAGTCGAGTCAGGTGGGAGGTGAAACAGGTCAAGAAGAAGGCCAGGACAGGGATTAGGTACAAGGGGAGGAATTAGAGACAACAGGATCATGGTAACAGGTATAAACAGTAGGAACAAGATGAAAGGTTGAAGGCAGCTGGGTCCATGACCGGATGGCAGGTACAAGACATACTGGGTCAGGATAAGACTTACAAAGCCTGGGTCAGGAGCAGGCATAAAAGACATTGAGAACAAACACTTATGCCGCGTACACACGATTGTTTTTCATGCCGTTAAAAATGCCATTTTTAAAAATGGCCATTAAAACCGATCGTGTGTATGCTCCAGACCATTTTTAACGGCGTGAAAAACGGCCATTAAAAATTTAGAACATGCTCTATTTTTTCACGTCGTTTTTCATGTCGTTTTTTTTAACGACGTGAAAAATGATAGTGTGTATGCTTTTACGAGGTGAAAAAAAATGCGCATGCTGAGAATCAAGTATGAGACAGGAGCGCTCGTTCTAAAACTAGCGTTTGTAATGGAGATAGCACATTCGTCACGCTGTAATGGACTAAAAAGCACGAGGCTGAAAAGCGCGAATCGTCGCTCAACAAACTTTACTAACATGAAGGGTGGCGCCATCCGAACGGAACTTCCCCTTTATAGTGCCGTCATACGCGTTGTACGTCACTGCGCTTTGCTTGAGCGTTTTTTTTAATGATCGTGTGGATGCAAGACAGGCTTGAGAGGAAACAAGAAAAAAAACGACGAGAAAAACGTTGGTTTAAAAAATGGCATGAAAAATGATTGTGTGTACGCCGCATTAGACACTGGGAAATCCTAGAGGAGGGACTAAGTACCCTTCCAGCAGCATACACCAGGTGGAGACTAATTGCTGGGTCTGTCGGGTACTGAAAGATACCAAAACGTAAATAATAATAATTATGTACTGCCTGCTATAAGAATTCTTGGTTTTAATTTATCATGTGCCAATTGGTTGCAACACTATGACAAGAATGGTTAATGTAAGGGACAGAGAGGGATCAATATCCATTACAGAATAACGCCTGAGAATTTGTCATTACAGCTAATCATTCCATTTGTCTTTATTCTGTTAAAGAAAACAAAAAAACATTTTATTATGAACAAATATTGAGTGGAGTGAAATGAAGAACAAATTGCAATTGAAAGTCAACAATAGACTGGCTATTGTTGTAGGAATGGGCATATCTCTGATGGGCATACTGTGAATTTGACATTTGTTCTTTGGAATACCATTAACCACCTGATAGCTATAGATGTGGTATTAAGGAAAAGTCCCCTCTTCAGCTTGATCTCCATCAGGTACATGACAGATAAATAGGACAAATAGAGGGAGCGAATCTCCCTACAGGAGGTACAGACAGCAGTAAAAACCTCACTGGTGTAATAATCCCTCTCCACTCTATCCAAAACGAAATAAAAAGTTTTGCTTATAGTTTAGGAAACAGTGATGTAAAAACACATAAAAATATCTGAAGTACACTTACTTTAGGCAGAACCTTTCCTTCCTTGCAATGGATGCCTCCAATGAATACCATGTTAGGCATTATAGGTCTCGGATACTCAAAAACAAAATCATATCTCAAGAGCCATACAGAGCTTCTACTTAGAAGTTGCACAGGGGTGATTTCTCTTTTGAGGATCTTTGATGCCAGCTGCACATATTGTTCATACAATGGCCCACAATAACTTGGTTCCAGCACATGGATCATGACATTTTTCACACGTTCCATAAAGGTCATCTTGTCTTCATTCTTACTGAACAATCTTGGTACATAGGAATGTGGAGTTTCACACTGTGCACTTATATAGTCAAAAAAACAGGGCAACCCTCTTAAGAAATTCACAGAGGGCAGGTTAAGATGTTCCGCTAGTATCACTCCGCACAGTAAAAATGGATCGGTAAGGACAACATCAAACTTTTCTTCCTGAAGTTCACGTATTAAATCTTCATTAAGTAACATTCTCTCACACACGTTGTAGAACATCTTAACTACAGCCATCATGCTGTTGAGCATTGTAGTAGCAGTCCCAGGAAAATAATTGGGAGTAGTAAAGTGTTCACGGCCCATTTTCTGAAGTATTGCATCAATCTCTTCAGTGGTGTATGGGACAGGGAATGTCTTTATATTGTATAGATCAGACTTTCTCATTGACAAGCTGCTTTCAGGCATGGCCACCACAACATGATGGCCATTTTGACCCAGCTTTGCTACCAGTGAACGCATGCTGAGCCAGTGACTGCCATCCATAGGAACAACAAGCAGCCTGCCCCCATTGCCTTTACTAAGAGCCCCCAAAAAGAACAAAAAGACAGCAAGGCTGCGTGGCATGATCGCTATAGATGATCAAACACAAAACACAAAATGCTCTTTTTAATAGATCATGTTGGTAACCTTGATAGCTTCCCTTTATCTTCTGGAGGAACTTGGAATTTTGTCAGGAAAAGTTGCTGTTTAACCTGCTGTTTAGTTTGTGACTTGTCAGTATTTAGATCTAAAGAGCTAATCAAGTATGGGTCTGGGACTTGAAATTATGAAACTAACCACCGGTCTTGCACAATGCAGAAATACTTAAAGTGGTATTAAACACAAAAACAAGAGTGTAATATATTGCAGCTTACCAATCCTTAAAGATGAATTGCAGGTATGGTATAGTTTAACATAGTTGCTGATTGGCATTGGCATTTTCTCAATGGCATCCATGCCGAGCAGCCTGGAACCTGAAAGCAAGTGGCGATCACTGGAGTAGCGATGTCCACTGCAGCGATTTCTTCCAGGGGAATTGGCCAGGTATAGTATATACTGTAAATATGTAAATATATATATATATATATATATATATATATATATATATATATATATTATATATTTGCATTGGTCCAAGCTGTACCAATGTAACTATGGTAAAATATATCATAAACAACATTCCTCTTTAAAGCATAAGTTCACCTTTTGGAACATGTTACATATTCCACTGGTATTTAGGGTGGAACATGTAAAGCCTTGTACACACGACCGGTTTTCTCGGCAAGAAAGCTGCTGGGAGAGCTTTTAGCAGAGAAAACCGTTCGTGTGTATGGTTTCTCGTCCGGAAAACTGCCGGAAATCTCAACGAGAAAAATAGAGAAGCTGCTCTCTATTTTTCTTGTCGGGTTTCTTACCAGAGTGTTTCCTGCCGAGAAAACCGTGAGTGTGTATACTTAATTGTCCATGGTAAACCCACGCATGCTCGAAAAGACTTCGACACATTCGCGGTAGCATACAAGGATAGTATAGGGTGTAGCAAGATGGCGGTGACAGCATCGAATGTGACGAGCGCAGGCTCGTCGTAGTTGATGACATCACCACGTTCTTGCCATTCAAAAGAACGGCAGTTCTTTTGAATGGCCGTGTGTACACTAGGCGTGCAAGGCAAGCTTGCCGGTAATCCCGTCGGGAAAACCGAAGTTTTTTCCCTACGGGATTCCCGTCTGTGTGTATGAGGCTTCACATGTTTCAGCAGCTGCAGCCTCCCCCCCCCCCATGACAGCGATCGGGGGATCTTCTCCCTGTCCCTGCTGTCACTATTTGAAAATAATGCGATCATGTAGGGCTCTGCCCACACGGCTGCTTCATTCATTCACAGTTTCCTGTGAGTGCACGAACCACAACTACCGTCAGCCATTGCAGCATGTAGTTTTGAATGGACTGCAAGGTCGCTGATGAACTGCCTCGCAGATATTTATAAGCCCTGCAGGGCTTGTCTGCAGGAGTCTGGTATTGCACCCCTTATCCACTGATCACGTGTACAATGCTTTCCAGGCTCTTTAGGGAAATATTATAAATGCACATTTTTTTTTCTGCAAAATTTGTGCATTTATATTTTTTTCCTAAATGTGGTGGCTACATTCAAATTCTTTTTTTTTTGTATTTATTCCTTTACTTTCACCTCATTTAGCATGTATTATTTTACTTTAACCTGGTGATCCTATAAGTAACACACTGGTCATTTACTAAAACTGAAGAGTGCAAAATCTGGTGCAGCTCTGCATAGAAACCAATCAGCTTCAAAGTTTTATTGCCAAAGCCTAATTGATCAGGCTGAAGATAGAAGCTGATTGGCTACCATGCTCAACTGCACCAGATTCTGCATTATTTTAGTAAATTTCCCTCACTATCTAACCTCAGGTGTCGCCACACCACTAGAGGAGCAGCTGAGACCTAATGCCGCGTACACATGTTCGGAATTTCCGATGGAAAAAGTCAGACCAAATTTTTTTATTGGATATTCCAACCGTGTGTATGCCCCATCTGACTTTTTCTATCTGACTTTTTCCGTCGGACTTAGAAAGAGAACATGTTCTCTTTTTTTCCGACGGAAAAAATTTCTATTAGAAATTACGTTTGTCTGTATGGAACGCGTTCTTGGCGGTCGGAATTTGGTGTGACAGTGTGTATGCAAGACATTTTGAATGGAATTCCGTCGGAAAAAAACAGTTTATTCCGATGGAAAATCCGACCGTGTGTACAAGGCATTAGATGGCAGCTCTGTCTTTCTGGAAAGGTGGTAGTGTTAGATGCACTAGCAGATTTAGATGGACTTGACTATCAAATTAAAGCTAAGCTACATCTAACACTTTTTAGAGATAAAGGTTTTACATAACTGAATAAATAATGACCATTGTAAATATCCCGTCAGTGGTAAATGGTTTGTCCCAACCCTCTAACTGCCACTTTTGCTGCACAGTTTAGTCTTTTAAAGGGAAATTCAAAAATAACAGACTCCACTGACAGAATCACCAGGTGAAAATAATGATTAAAAAAAGAAAGAAAACGAATGCAACCACCATGTCTAAAAAAATGGTAAGCTGCAATATATTACATTTTTGTTTTTGGGTTATCACTTTAATTCTTGTTTAGCCTCACTACTGTGTACCTAACAAAAGTCATTAACTATCCTGCTTTTGCAGACTTACGTACAGGTACGTCAGTTTGCGCAAGAGTGCCATTCTGCCGACGTATATCGGCTTAAGCCGGTCGGCAAGCAGTTAATTGGTTTGTGCTAAAATTATAGCGTCTACAAACTATGGTACTGGAATTTATGCAGCTACATATGACACTATACTGGCAATGGCGGTGATCAGCAACTTATAGCGGGATTGTGTTAGTGTGGCAGGCAATCTGGTGCTAACAGACCCTAACTGGGAGGTATACTAACTGACTAACTTAGATTAATAGTGACGCTAATACAGTGATCGGTGATAATACATTGTCACTGTACTAATGACACTACCTGGGAAGGGGGTAACATCTAGGGCAATCAAAGGGTTATCTGTGTGCCTAACAAGTGTAATGTGTGTAATATGTGTTGCTTTTACTAAGAGATCTGGCTGTTTTTTCTACCTGCTTTGCGGGGAGAAGAAACAGCTAGATGGTGCTCTGTGTATAGAGTCCTGAGTTTTTGTAAAAACAGGACTCTGTTTTGTGATTGGACACAGCGGATCAGAAGGTTTCAGCCATAAATCATTGGCTGGAACCTGCTGACAAAAAATCGCAATGTGTCCAAGCGCAGCGCTGGTCAGCAATGGCATAATGTTCTAGTATGCATTGCGTACTAGCACATTATTAAATGCTTATCTTAGAACAAAGCCCTCCAAAGGCGAGCTGTCATCGCTGACATGGCTTCCATCTTCACCCAGGTCTTCCTTCCGGGTTTGCATGCTCCGGCCATCTGCTTGGCCAAGCCACAATGACGTCACTCCCACGCATGCAAGTCAGAGCCGCGGCATGGAGCTCTGAAGGGACGGCACGGGTGTGCCGTCCCTTCAGAGCACATGCGCTGCTGACGTCACCAGCTGCATGCAGTGTGAATATCTCCTAAACAGTGCAAGTTCAGGAGATATTCACTGTACCCACAGGTAAGCCTTATTAAAGGCTTACCTGTAGGTACAAGTGAAAAATAAGGCTCTACTATTATTTTAAGACAGTAGGTGTATTACTGGCTGATCTCCAGGTAAAAAAAAAGGCCTTTATAAAAAAAGAAAACAAATGCAACCACCACATCCAATCATCGGTATGTTACAATATATTAGATTCATATTTTTGGGTTTTGTTACACTTTAATTTTTGTCATATTTAATTAAATAACTTTCAATTCACAATTGTGGTGCACAAGCAAAGCACACCTAGATTTAAGCTACATTACACATACCTTTTGTATTTAGATAAAAATTCTTATCCTGGAGATCAGCTGTAATTCCTGTCATAAATATTCCAATAATTTATATTATGATATTGGATTTCAATTAACATGTGTTTTGAGAATACGTCTGATCTCTGTTTGCTTAAAGTGTATGCAACGCCAAAACCTTGTGTTTTAAACCTGTAGCAGCCTCACCCCCTCTGATTTGTCTAGGGGTATTTCGTGTATGAGGGTGAGATGCGCTACGGTCCATGTCCTCCTCATGGCAGTGGGTGAGGTGAAGGCCAGTACCAGATATTTTCCTCGGGCCTGTGTGTTTCAGTTAAGGACCAAGTCTTTCTGTGCTGACACTTCCCCTTTGCTCCCATTAACCAGAGTATCACACACCGATAAAGGTCCAACTCTTGCTTTATTGTCACACTTATAATAAACAGTGCTTTAGCAGCCAACTGGTTGAGACCCAATAACAGTTCAATACGGTGGGGTGAGCAGGTCGAGGCACTATCCTGATTGTAAGCTAAACCACTGTGGTTTCACCAGCGGTTACTATAGCCATCGGCTAAGAGAGAACTTAGAACTTGTGAGTCTCTACCAGCAACTCAAGAGATTGTAGATAGGAGTACCTTCGCTGCGTTGTGGCACCTGTCAGGGGAAGATGTCCCTCCAAGGGAGTTACCGGAGGCCCATCCGTCACCGGGTTGATGCTTCTCCGGACTCTCTCCGGACGGGTGACCTCTCCAGCCTCCTAACCTCAGACTTGGGCCCCATCCACTTCAGGGACCCTCGGACTTCTCTACCCTCGCGGGACCCAGTCGAAGTTACCGGGCCCCAGGCCTCTGATTCAGTACCTCACCCCAGGCTGAAGGTGCCTGGGATGGACGCCAACTCTGCTCCGGCCAGGCCTAGGGCGCCTGGGCCGAAACTCCGGACCGCCCGCACCCAGGCCTAAGGTGCCTGGGCGCGCGATGAAGAAAATCCCGAAGACCTCGTGGCAAGGGCATCTACCCCCCTTTATCTCCTCCACTGACGTCACAGCAGGTTCCCCGCCCTCGCCGTACCATCTCCGAGAAGGGACAAAAAGGACAGCACTATGGCAGTAAATCTACCTTGAGCCTGCGGGTACCCCGCCACCCACAGGCCAAGGAGATTAATACACCGCCCAATCCTCCACGAATACAAATGGTTCAATTCCTCTCATAATTTACACACCTGGATCATACTACCACCCAGGTGTATCTCATCTAAATTTAGAGACCCTGCTACATACTCCCCCCTGTGATTTGACGCTGGTCCCCAGCGTCTGGTGCAAACCCATGTCTCCCATGGAGTGGTGACATAAGCCTGACCCCAGAGGCTATCCCTAAAAATTTGAACCCTAACCGTGCCAAGACCTGCTCAAAGGAAGGGGAACATAAAACAATAAACTTTTTCATAAAACCCTCTAAGCATGTACACATATACAATCCCTCCCATCACTGTCTAAAAACCACCCCATACTCAGTAGTCTTGACAGATGAATCTCCTGCAGAAGGGAAACAAAAAGAACACAACATCCTAACATATTTGTGTTAGTTTGGAATGAATGGGTCTATCAGCCGAGAGACCCATTCGCTCCAACGAGTAAAGTGATGCAAGTGTAAAAAAAAAAACAACACAGCCATTGCGCAACACTGCCACCTGGTGACAGTGCCACGGTAATGACACTAGGTGAGATCTTCCTTCTTCTGTGTCCCTCCCTACTCTGATTCTACCCCCAAAGTCTCTGTCTTTTGAATTTGTGAAAGAAGAGAGAACAAAACAAAACAGCTCTCATTCCTCCAAAGAGTAAAAAAAACACACAGGAAAGTCTCCTCTTACAAGTAAAACTTCGGGTCGGGCAAGAACAGGGGCTTCAGGTGCTTATCGAAAACCTCAATCGAATAGTCAATGTCCTCTCCATCCTTCCGACAGATAAGCACCTTGTCCGCATGAATATGTCGCCCCAACATCCAGTCTGCTCTGCAGTCTCTGAACTTTTTCGACACAGGTGACGAACAGGACAAGTATCGCCGAGCATGAGGCACTTTAAGTTTCTCCCAAACAAACTCATCGTACCATCTCTGTCTCAGGACTTCAACCTCAAACAGTAAGTCCCGGAGCAAGCAAGGATATTCCCATCCGTACTCACGGGCGACCCTCTGGCAGAAAAGTCGTTGCAGTCAGGCCAAAGGAGGCATTGTGGCCCGCTCACCTTCTCCTGGTTGAACGATAGCCTCCGGATGCCGAGGTACTTTCACTACCTCTGATGGCTTTGCTCTCGGTGCCCGTAATGATGCGCGCTGTGTCCCCGCCAACAAAACGGGTGATGCTGTGGATTGTGGAAGAACAATTGGAGGATTAGGCTTCCTCGTAGACTCCGGAGCTTCCGCCAGGGGCATGCTATCTCCTATAGACATAGGCGAATCTTGGGGTGCACGTAGCACAGGTAATGGGCATTTGTCCCAGTCCTTACGATGAAAAAGTTTGTCTATTTCACCGTCATCTCGACAGTCCGACAGCGATTCTAGGTCGGAAGTGTCATACATCTCCGCGGGAAGGTAGTCTCTAGTAGACGTGGGACTACCCTCCCTAGCGGGCTCCACCGACTGTGGACCCCCGACACCTCCAACCACCACCACAGTCCCAGCCCCTGGCTCACCTTGACCTTTCGTAGAACTGGGATGTCCAGGACTCTTCCAACCGGATCCATCCAGGCCAGGCAAGCGACGGGGTGAAGCTCGACCACGACCACAAGACGCCTGTACCAGGCCGACTCTCCTCTTCGGAGGTGGGAGCAGAGAATCTGTGGTGACCAAAGCAGCATCCTCGGATTTTTCTTTCTCAGTCTCTGGTTGGGCAGTCACATCGCCCTGGTCAGTGCGTACGGGAACCTCCGCAAAGGCCTGGATCTCCCCTTCCGGAGTAGCGGTACCTGTGAGGCAGTTGAGGCGAAGGGCCCGGGGCCTTACTGTGGATGGCTCCACCTCGAATAGGAATTCTGTGCATGCTTCACAACGCCCGAATGGCTTCAGGTGGACCACCAGTCCCGAACATCCGGGACAGATCACGCCGAGGGCCTCCGTGTCTCTGCAGGTGTACAGAGCCAACTGCCCTCGGGGCCTGAGTCTTATCCCCGTGTCTGTAAGGGGAGCAGCAAACGTAGTCATCTTCGTGGGGTAGGGAACCGGAATCCACGGGGAGCTTGAGGCCATCCCGACTATCTGCTGCTCCATCACACACTGACCACGCGCCGAAGTCTCCACGTGAGTTCCTCCACATGGCCAGACTCCTCCCACGACTTGCACGTTTTCTCGGGCTTCCATCAAACTCCGCCCACGAACAGTGTATTCACGGGGTGCCTCATGGCGCAGTGCAGTAAAAGCCCCCACATGTAGTACGTCACACGGCTGGACTTCTCCCTCTTCCGCATGGGCCTTTTCCGTCTTAGGGTCATTTCCACGACTTTGAGCAGGGATGCACTTTGGCCGATCACATGGCCGACCTGCTCGGAACTCCTCCAGGCAGCAAAGTCCAGACACAGCCATTCTTACTTCCAAGGTCAAAACACACATCATCCCGGACTCACGGGCCCCCACGTGTAGCGGCCTCACCCCCTCTGATTTGTCTAGGGGTATTTCGTGTATGAGGGTGAGATACACTACGGCCCATGTCCTCCCCATGGCAGTGGGTGAGGTGAAGGCCAGTACCAGATATTTTCCTCGGGCCTGTGTGTTTCAGTTAAGGACCAAGTCTTTCTGTGCTGACACTTCCCCTTTGTTCCCATTAACCAGAGTACCACACACCGATAAAGGTCCAACTCTTGCTTTATTGTCACACTCACAATAAACAGTGCTTTAGCAGCCAACTGGTTGAGACCCAATAACAGTTCAATACGGTGGGGTGAGCAGGTCAAGGCACTATCCTGATTGTAAGCTAAACCACTGTGGTTTCACCAGTGGTTACTATAGCCATCGGCTAAGAGAGAACTTAGAACTTGTGAGTCTCTACCAGCAACTCAAGAGAATGTAGATAGGAGTACCTTCGCTGCGTTGTGGCCCCTGTCAGGGGAAGATGTCCCTCCAAGGGAGTTACCGGAGGCCCATCCGTCACCGGGTTGATGCTGCTCCGGACTCTCCGGACGGGTGACTTCTCCAGCCTCCTCACCTCAGACTTGGGCCCCATCCACTTTAGGGACCCTCGGACTTCTCCACCCTCGCGGGACCCAGTCGAAGTTAACGGGCCCCAGGCCTCTGATTCAGTACCTCACCCCAGGCTGAAGGTGCCTGGGATGGACGCCAACTCTGCTCCGGCCAGGCCTAGGGCGCCTGGGCCGAAACTCCAGACCGCCCGCACCCAGGCCTAAGGTGCCTGGGCGCGCGATGAAGAAAATCCCGAAGACCTCGTGGCAAGGCCGTCTCCCCCCTTTATCTCCTCCATTGACGTCACGGCAGGTTCCCCGCCCTCGCCGTACCATCTCCGAGAAGGGACAAAAAGGACAGCACTATGGCAGTAAATCTACCTTGAGCCTGCGGGTACTCCGCCACCCACAGGCCAAGGAGATTAATACACCGCTCAATCCTCCACGAATACAAATGGTCCAATTCCTCTCATAATTTACACACCTGGATCATACTACCACCCAGGTGTATCCCACCTAAATTTGGAGACCCCGCTACAAACCTTTGTCTGGTTTTTAGTGCTGTCTGTGTCCTTGCTGGGATGATTCACCATCTTTATTTGTCTTAGTTACCTCTGTCTCAGGTACAAAAAGTGATGGGAGACCCAAAATGTTAGAGGTGTCACAGAATCGGGAGTTGAGGGGAAATCTTCCAATAGGAGCACCTCATTTGGTGACAACTGCTTGACAGGGGATTTGCCCTTGTCTTGGAGAACACCAGGTGTTCAGCCTAACCTACAGAGCCCTAACTTAAACCACAAGTATAATGCAGGGCCCTGTGTAAAATGTTCTCCAGGCACAAAGGGGTTGTTGTGGATCAGGGGGATGGAGTGTAAGAGTCTCAAACCTGCCATGTTTGCATTTGTGTGGCTGACAGGTATGTCTGCATGGGCTTGTAACAGTTACACTTCACAGAAGATGGTCCGTGGTTAGCCCTGTTTTCCTATAGAGCACTAGATGGACACAAAACTGGGCAATGCAAACTGAGCATTAGAGATAAGTGAACCCATTTGTGTGAGTCAGAACTTGCTGAGGATCCCTCCAACGTGCTTCAAACACAAGTTTAGGCAAACATATAATTTCATAGCTTTAACATGCAAGGTTCTACTCTTTCCTGTTATCCCACAAGATATGTGCTCAAGACTGCTATTGATTCAGTCAGCTACATGCCCAGTCCCACAGCGACATGCCTCTCAGTTTTTCCATGAGCTTCCAAGTCCCCCCGACTTTCTGAGATCCCGAGTGAACCCAAGATTCAAAGTCTCCTAGTGTCTCCAACTTTTCAAGAGATTCCAAGTGACTCCAAGAGCCTTCCAGTGTGATCTTCATATCCCCAATGGTCCCTGTGTCATCCAGCCTATCCCCAGAGACTCTCTGTGTGTTCCTATGTGCAAACTGGATCCTTGTACCTGTTGTATCCTCTGACATAGGCGTGCGCACAGGGTGTGCCAGGTGTGCCCAGGCACACCCTAATCGCCCTGAGCAGCACAGATTCCCCCTACTGCCCTGGCTCCCATCTTTCCTGCCGCATTGCTGCCAGCCTCCCTTCTCTCCTATGGGCTGTTACTGCTGCGATGTTTTAGGAGTGGGGAAGGTACCAGTAAATATGTAATTTACCAGCCCCTTCCCTTTCTGAATGAACATCGTGAGTGATTGGTAGTGTGTTTGGGCTTTGGGATGCACACCCTAATGCAATAGGCTGCGCACACCTATGTCCTCTGAGAACACCAGAGTACTTCTCTGTGATCCCCTTTGAGTTTCAGCCTACCATTCATTACCATTACTGTGTCCCCATGCAAATCTGCCTGCTTCTAGTAATTCATTTGTGTGTTTGTGTACTACTGCCCATTCCTGATGTGTCTGTGTGTTTCTCTGCACTCATGCCAGCTTGGGCTGTACTACCTACTGATTTGTGATCTCAGCCTCTCAGCACTGCAAGGGGCTGTTACCTTAATCTCAGCCCCTAGTTCCCCGTAGCGGTCTGCTCTGGTAAGTCAGAGGACCACAACCTGGGAATCATCTACAGTAAAACCCATTGCCACCTTCAGCATCTCTGGTGAAGACAAGGCAGCTTCTTATACACTGATTTTTGGTCCTTCCGAGAGCTCTTGCCTACGCTGTATGTGCATAACTAACTAAGAGGGGGGGAGGTAATGTATTAGAAAATAATTTACATTTACATCGCTTTATATGTACAGTAGGGCAAAAAAGTATTTAGTCAGCCACCAATTGTGCAAGTTCTCCCACTTAAAAAGATGAGAGAGGCCTGTAATTGTCATCATAGGTATACCTCAACTATGAGAGACAAAAGGAAATAATTTTTTTGCAAATTATGGTGTAAAATAATTATTTGGTCACCTACAAACAAGCAAGATTTCTGGCTCTCACAGACCTGTATCTTCTTCTTTAGGCCCCTTTCACACGGGACAGATCCGTGAGGATCCACCCCGTGAACCTCTGCTTGCTCAGCGGGTTTCGCTCCGCTGATCCCCGCTGAGCCGGCGGATGACAGGGTGGTCCCCGCAGACTGTGCAGGGACCGCCCTGTCAGATCTCTGCTCTCCCCTATGGGGGGGATCGGATGAACACGGACCGTCTGTCTGTGTTCATCCGATCCGCTCTGCAGACGGATAGAAAAATAGGATTTTCCTCTGTCTGCAGAATCGGGGGATTGCGGACACGGAGGAGATCGGGTGTCAGCGGATGTTCATCCGCTGACACCCGCGATCTCATAGGGACCAATGTATGTCCCTTTTTCATCCGTAAACAGATGGATGAAAAAGCGGACATACGGTCCGCTAGTGTGAAAGGGGCCTTAAGAGGCTCCTCTGTCCTCCACTCATTACCTGTATTAATGGCACCTGTTTGAACTTGTTATCAGTATAAAAGACAGGGAAAAGGAAAGAACCGCGCTGCCAGTGATAGATAAATGGAAGTGGCTGCCTGCACAACAGATATACTGTAATAAAAGAAAGTGAAAGTGAAAGAGTGTGGCGCTCAAAGTGATGGTATACTCAAAAAGTATATGATAATGTGTAAAATAAAACCCCCGTGTTATGGTATACGGATGAGTAAAACCAGTGTGAATTGGTTTTATAATGTACAAAATGAATAATAAATTATATGTGAAATAGTGATCAAATGAGAAAGGTGAATAAACACCATCAATATCTATTAACCAAAATTACTAATAAACAAGTGTAAAAAGTCCAGTATTGAAGTGTGAGTTGCAATACATAAAAAATGTAATAGCGATGATAAGTATAAACAGTATATAAAACAATATACAAAAATCAAACACCATCAAGGTGATGAACCAAGTGTGCTGATGAGCAAGTGAATGTAAAGTCCAAATATTCCAAAAGTGAAAAAGGTGACTGTATAGTTAGTTGTCTGCAGGTAATCCACCACCATGAAGATCAAAGGCTTACCAGACAGGGTGGACCCAGCAAGGTTTACGCCTGATGAGTCAAATGAGCTTAGTGGTGTAAAACACCCAGGGAGAGGTACAGCAAGCACAGCTTCCATTAAAAACCAGGCAAGGATGTATCACAGCAATGACATCAGTGAGTATCCACCATAGGTTAGGCAACGGTACTTCATATACAAATCCTCCCAGGGTGTTTATATAGCAAAAGGACAGAAATTGGGCCACATAGTGTAATTCCGTTTAAAAGGGGAACATTTATTAGTAAAAATATAAAATGGTCACTCACATTTGAGAAGACACATAAAAGCGTGTGTAATCAAAATGACGCAGTGGCATCAGCAGAGGCCCTCCCGACGCGTTTCGTCCTAATAAGGCCTCATCTGGGGTGCTGGTCCACTGCTTCCACTGCGTATTTATAGGTAAAGGTACCCCCACTTGAGGGCCAGCTCCACGATTGCAAAAAAAACAAAAAAAAACACTTCCGGTTTGTAAAATGGCGCCCTCAAGCCTCACTCTGATGTGTGGCTCAAGCCTCAGTTCCAAAAAGTTAAAAGAGATATTATATATAGTATAGCCAGATCACTCTTGGCAAGAGACTGTGAATTATCCTTCTATGACATATATAGAAGGATAATTCACAGTCTCTTGCCAAGAGTGATCTGGCTATACTATATATAATATCTCTTTTAACTTTTGCAACTCACACTTCAATACTGGACTTTTTACACTTGTTTATTAGTAATTTTGGTTAATAGATATTGATGGTGTTTATTCACCTATCTTATTTGATCACTATTTCACATGTAATTTATTATTCATTATGTACATTATAAAACCAATTCACACTGGTTTTACTCATCCGTATACCATAACACGGGGGTTTTATTTTACACATTATCATATACTTTTTGAGTATACCGTCACTTTGAGCGCCGCACTTTTCACTTTCACTATCAATATAAAAGACACCTGTCCACAACCTTAAATAGTCACACTCCAAACTCCACTATGGTGAAGACCAAAGAGCTGTCGAAGGACACCAGAAACAAAATTGTAGACCTGCACTAGGCTGGAAAGACTGAATCTGCAATAGGCAAGCAGCTTGGTGTGAAGAAATCAACTGTGGGAGCAATAATTAGAAAATGAAAGACATACAAGACCACTTATAATCTCCCTCGATCTGGGGATCCACACAAGATCTCACCCCTTGGCGTCAAAATGATCACAAGAACAGTAAGTAAAAATCCCAGAACCACACGGGGGGACCTAGTGAATGACCTGCAGAGAGCTGGGACCAACGTAACAAAGGCTACCATCAGTAACACACTACGCCGCCAGGGACTCAGATCCTGCAGGGCCAGATGTGTCCCCCTGCTTAAGCCAGTACATGTCCGGGCCGTCTGAGGATTGCTAGAGAGCATTTGGATGATCCAGAAGAGGATTGGGTGAATGTCATATGGTCCGATGAAACCAAAGTAGAACTGTTTCTACGAAACACAACTCGTCGTGTTTGGAGGAGAGAGAATGCTGAGTTGCAAAAGAACACCATTCCTACTGTGAAGCATGGGGGTGGCAACATCATGCTTTGGGGCTGTTTCTCTGCAAAGGGAACAGAACGACTGATCCGTGTACATGAAAGAATGAATGGGGCCATGTATCGTGAGATTTTGAGTGCAAACCTCCTCCCATCAGCAAGGGCATTGAAGATGAAACGAGGCTGGGTCTTTCAGCATGAAAATGATCACAAACAGAAAAGGACAAGGGTGGGACTTTAAATGAAGCATGCATCCCAGGAGATAACACAAAACAATTGAATATGGCAGGTATCTAGTCTGATAGAACCAAAGACATTACATGAGAGAATTGCATGAGAACAAGTGGCAATCAGTATTTTAAATCGCATAAAGAATATAACAAAAACAATGATGACATATCATACCTAGTGTAGTAGTCAAAAATTCAATAGTACATAAATTATAACAATTAATGGTATTAGAATGTGATAACATGTTCGATTCATATATAAAAACAGTAAAAAGGGGGGTGGTGCAGTAGCAGTATGTATGCGAGGGGCATCTTATTGGCTCAACGAGTTTCGTGGCTACTGTCACTCTTCAGGAGCAGGTATGAGGTAGAAGTCTATAAATATTAAAGCAATAGGATTTAGGGTAGATTGGTATGTTGAATCTATGTATGTGGAAAGAGGGAGAAATAGAGCAATAACAATTCCCAGGGTTACTTAGAGGTATGCCTATGACTGTGGGTATAGGCGTGGAGGGCGGGGGGCCGACCAGAGGAACAAAAGCACACAATTTCATACTGCCAACTCTGAATCTTATAGTTATGTGGGTTCATAGGAGTGTAGCTATTGAGTATTCCTTCACACTGTTACAAACAGTGTGCTTGCTTGGTTATGCTGTTGCTATGCAATGGGTGGGACGTGGCTGAGCTGATTGGTCCTGGCCGATCTTCTCAGTCCCAGGAGCTGCGATACGCTCCTGGCCCCTCCCCCTTTCCTGGTCACATGGGAGGCTGGGGGGATGTCCAATTGCGCATCGACGTCACGCCTCCGGCGTCATGCACGCTGCGTCACCTCTGTGACGCTGGTGCACTTGTGCTGTTGTCCTCCATCTCGGCGTCTCCACGAGGTGGCTGGCGTTGGGACGGCGGGCAGCTTCTGCTGCCCCACTGTCTGACGCCGCCTCCCTTCATTGGCCACCGAGCGTGCCATTGGTGGACCCTCCCCCAATACCTGCAGTGAGTATAACTACTCCCTCTGGTATAGTTGGTTCCCTTATAGTGAACACGTCCATGGATATGTTTGCAGCACAAATTTTATTGCCCACACCTATCTAGGTAATCTTTTTGGCTTTTCATTACCACTCTACCCTGCTACCCTTCTACCCCCCTTTTTATTATTGGTCACAACTCTCCTTTTGTCTATGGTATAATACCTCAGCATTGGGGCTGGTCTACAGTCCCTCCACTATTTACATTGTTACCACAATGGGCCACAACGTATCATACCTCACACTATTTTATATTCTCTTTACCTATTGGTCCTTGCTACATTCCACTCCCTCCTCTATCTATTTTTATTATTTTTTGGATACTTCACATTTTTTTATTATTATACACTTTGTCCCCTATAGATGGCTACACCTATGAAAGACATATCCACAAATTTATACCCATGGAGGTCCCTCCTTTGGAACCCCAACTTCTTTACCAGATTTTCAGCTTGCATGGTGGGGCCAATCCACCTCAGCTCCCAGGGCTGTTGTTCCTCTGGCCGACCCCCCGCCCTCCACGCCTATACCCACAGTCATAGGCGTACCTGTAAGCAACCCTGGGAATTGTTATTGCTCTATTTCTCCCTCCTTCCCCATACATAGATTCAATATACCAATCTACCCTAAATCCTATTGCTTTAATATTTATAGACTTCTACCTCATACCTGCTCCTGAAGAGTGGCAGTAGCCACGAAACACGTTGAGCCAATAATATGCCCCCTCGCATACATACTGCTACTGCACCACCAACTACCTTGTACATTGATTGGAATTCACCAACCAATCATGGTTATAACTACTTTGGAGATACATTTTAAGGAAACTGGTTTTGCATAATGTTTACAAAATGTACCAAATATGCTTACTGTGAGCCAATAGACGCCCTTTTGCATATTTATGGTAATACCATTACTACCAACCAGTTCCTATACCAAGTGGACTGTGCCAGCGTATTAAAGTCCTACTCTTTTACCATGGAGACACGCTTCAATGAATTGGCCCCCCTTTTTACTGTTTTTATATATGAACCGAACATGTTATCACATTCTAATACCATTAATTGTTATAATTTATGTACTATTCAATTTTTGACTACTACACTAGGTATGCTATGTCATCATTGTTTTTGTTATATTCTTTATGCGATTAAAATACTGACTGCCAATTGTTGTCATGCAATGTTCTCATGTAATGTCTTTGGTTCTATCAGACTAGATACCTGCCATATTCAATTGTTTTGTGTTATCTCCTGGGATGCATGCTTCATTTAAAGTCCCACCCTTGTCCTTTTCTGTTCAATTAATGGGGATGGAGGTGCTCGGCCAATGCCCTGCGCCTCATATAAAGTCCCAACCTTTTAGTTTTTTATATTCAATGATCCAAAACACACCGCCCGGGCAACCAAGGAGTGGCTTTATAAGAAGCATTTCAAGGTCCTGGAGTGGCCTAGCCAGTCTCCAGATCTCAACCCCATAGAAAACTTTTGGAGGGAGTTGAAATTCCGTGTTGCCCAGCGACAGCCCCAAAACATCACTGCTCTAGAGGAGATCTGCATGGAGGAATGGGCCAACATACCAGCAACAGTGTGTGACAACCTTGTGAAGACTTACAGAAAACGTTTGACCTCTGTCATTGACAACAAAGGATATATAACAAAGTATTGAGATGAACTTTTGATATTGACCAAATACTTATTTCCCCCCATAATTTGCAAATAAATTCTTTCCAAATCAGACAATGTGATTGTCTGGATTTGTTTCCACATTTTGTCTCTCATAGTTGAGGTATACCTATGATGACAATTACAGGCCTCTCTCATCTTTTTAAGTGGGAGAACTTGTACAATTGGTGGCTGACTAAATACTTTTTTGCCCCACTGTATATGTGTGGTTTTCCCTCCTTTAGGCCCCGTTCACACCTATGCGAATTGGTTGCGGCTTACACCGCATCCAATTCGCATAACATTATAAAATACATTGATTTTAATGAGGCTGGTTCACATATGTGCGATGCATTCGCACTGCGCATTGCCCAAGAACGTGTGCGTTTTCTAGGCATTGTGGTGCGGCTCAGGTGCGAATTCAGGCCCATTATCTTCTATGGGCACGCATCTGATTCGCAGATGTGTTGAAAACAGATTTCTCTCCTTCTCCTCACTACACTTCCCCCCTCCCTCTCCCCTCTCCCAGGTCACCAAATTCGCAGCTGAAACAGAGATGATCTGCTGAACAGCTCTCTTATATCTTTGCAGAGATAAGAGAGCTGGAATTCGCACCACACAAGTGTGAACCCAGCCTGACATACAACTGACACTTCTACCTTTTAGTTTGTTATTAAATGTAACTTTCCTTTCTCATATACATGCTTTGATCAAGAAAACAAATTTCTAATGTTGACTCTTACCTTAGGTAGACTCTTCTGTTTGACACAATTTATTCCTCCTACAAAGATCATATTGGGCATTATTGGTCTTGGATACTCAAAGATAAAGTCATATCTCAGAAGCCAGATTGAAGATTTGCTGTAGAGATCCAGTACAGTAACTTTTCGGTTTAGGAAATTTGATGCAAGGCTCTCAAATGGCTGAAACGTGAAGTCACAATAGTAAGGTTCCATAAGTTTGACCAATACGTTTTCCACACGTTGAATAAAAGTCATACTGTCCGAGTTCTTAGTGAGAATACGAGGGACATATGAAAGGGGACTATCACACTGTGCACTTTCATAATCATAGGCACAAGGCAATCCCCTTAGAAAACTCACATAAGGAACGCCTAAATCTTCTGCTACAATCAAACCACAAACCCATGCAGGATCGGTGAGCACAGCATCAAATTTCTCCTCTCGAAGGTCACTGATAAGACGTTTGTTGCTAAGCAGGCTCTCACAAATTTTGCGGAAAAGTAAGGAAATTTCTTGCATGTCCATAAGCATTGTATAGGCAGCACCAGGGAATGGAGGATCAATAAAGTGCTTTCTTCCAAACTTTTGTAAATGGGCCTTCATATCTTTATTTTCATCAAACACCGGGTACATTTTTACTGTGTAAAGTTCAGATCCACTTATTGATAAACTACTTTCAGGCATCACCATCACAACCTGATGCCCCTTCTGTGCCAATCTTTCCACCACATGACGCATACTGAGCCAATGACTACCATCCATAGGGACAACTAGCAGTTTACCACCATCTGCCAAGTTAAAAATTCCTAAAAAGAACAGCCATATTCTAAAGAATGAAAATAATCCCATGCTGTAGAACTTCTCGGGAAAGATTGCTGTGGATGTTACCATAATCAGTTTACATTAATCTGCCTTTATCTACCACTCTTGTATAAAAACATGTAATTAAAATCACAAAGTTATCAATTAACTTTGTTTCAAACAACAAAATCTATGAACATGTGACATCTGGGCATAGTTGCAGTTTGTACTATATCTTTGGAGTCAACCTAGGACAAGAAGGGTGTTAGGACTAACAAACTACTACTATAGAGCCAACGAAAACTAAGTCAGGGGTGAATTTTTTTTGAGATTTCTGTGTAAGCTCATTATTATTGTTTTGTCATTGGTTAATGCAAACCATAGGTGTGAAGCCAGCCTATGGATCTTGTCATCTGTGGGTACAAAAAAACCCAGCAAACTCTTTTCTTTAAACTGGCTTACTGTCTCTGAATCTGACAGAACACATCACCTAAAATACCCATGGCTTCTCACAGCAAATGAAAAATCTATATTGTAGTCTTTTACATAAACCAAAATAGTCTGGGAAGCACAAATAATTTACTCTTCACCACCTAGGTGCTTTTCGGCCATCAGTCAGTAACCTATAACAGAAAATAATCAGAAGACCATCTTTTTGTAACCTAAACATTGATATTGCATAGTTACTTATTGTCCTACTTTCTTACACAAGATCTTTTGGTTTTCACTTATCAGGTGTCAATTGGTTGCAGCATGGGATAGCATTACAGTAACTTACTTCAGCCTTGCATCACGAGGGTCCTTGGTTCACACCCCATTGAGGACACTGCCTCCATAGAGTTTGGATGTTCTCCAAACTCCAAAAACATGCTGGTAGGTAAATTGGATCTAGTATTTGTACAGTAACTCACGAAAGTGAGTACATCCTTCACATTTTTGTAAATATTTTATTATATCTTTTCATGTGACAACACTGGAGAAATGACACTTTGCTACAATGTAAAGTAGAGAGTGTATAGCTTGTATAACAGTGTAAATTTGCTGTCCCCTCAAAATAACTCCTCACACAGCCAATAATGTCTAAACTGCTGGCAACAAAAGTGAGTAGACCCCTAAGTGAACATTTCAAATTGGGCCTAATTAGCCATTTTCCCTCCCCGGTGTCATGTGACTCATTAGTGTTACAAGGGCTCAGGTGTGAATGGGGAGCAGGTGTGTTAAATTTGGTGTTATCGCTCTCACTCTCTCATACTGGTCACTGGAAGTTAAACATGGCACCTCATGGCAACGAACTCCCCGAGGATCTGAAAAAAATAATTGTTGCTCTACATAAAGATGGACTAGGGCAGGGCTTGAAAATTCCGCTCGCCCGCTCGCCAAATGCGAGGGTAAATTCCTTTCTGGCAAGCACAGTGATGGCTTGCAATGTGATCCTCAGGCCTCGGGGATCGATTTGCATTCCACTTGCACTCCAAGCCTCATTTTGAAGCCGATTTCCAGTTTTCGACTTCCGGCTTCTTCGGCATCGCCATTGCACTGGCAGTGCCACTGAGCAGACAGGTGCAGGAGAGGTCCGATCTCCTCTGCTGAGGGAGACATGAGGAGAGGTTTGCTCTCCACCGCCGTGGGGGACATGAGGAGAGGTCCACTCTCCATCGCTGTGGGGGACACGTGGAGAGGTCCGCTCTCCACCGCCATGGCGTACACATGAAGGAGAGGCCTGCCAATGGTGCACATCCCTCCCTGATGTAAGAGGAGGCTCTCTGGGGACCCTGATGTTAAGGGAAGGCTTTCTGGGGACCCTGATGTAAGGGGGGCTCTCTGGGGACCCTGATATAAGAGGAGGCTCTCTGGGGACCTGATGTAAAGGGGGTTCTCTGGGAACACTGATGTTAAGGGAAGGCTTTCTAGGGACCCTGATGTAAGGGGAGGCTTTCTGGGGACCCTGATGTAAGAGGAGGCTTTCTGGGGACCCTGATGTAAGGGGGGGCTCTCTGGGGACCCTGATGTAAGGGAGGCTCTCTGGGGACCCTGATGTAAGGGGAGGCTCTCTGGGGACCCTGATATAAGGGGAGGCTCTCTGGGGACCCTGATGTAAGGGGAGGCTCTCTGGGGACCCTGATGTAAGAGGAGGCTCTCTGGGGACCCTGATGTAAAGGGTGCTCTCTGGGGACCCTGATGTAAGGGGAGGCTTTCTGGGGACCCTTATGTAAGGGGAGGCTTTCTGGGGACCATTATGTAAGGGGAGGCTCTCTGGGGACCCTGATGTAAGGGGAGGCTCTCTGGGGACCCTGATGTAAGGGTGGCTCTCTGGGGACCCTGATGTAAGGGGGGCTCTCTGGGGACCCTGATGTAAGGGGGGCTTTCTGGGGACCCTGATGTAAGGGGGGCTTTCTGGGGACCCTGATTTAAGAGGAGGCTCTCTGGGGACCCTGATGTAAGGGAGGCTCTCTTTTTCTAAAGAAAATGTATTTTCATAAGGTTTAAGGGGGCGGGGTTGGGGGACAGACCTGGGCAAGGTTTGGTGGGGCAACTGGTGGAGAGTAAGGTTTTTGCCTGGCTAGTAGGTCTAGACTTGAAATTTTAAGCCCTGGCTTAGGGTATAAGAAGATTGCCAAGACCCTGAAACTGAGCTGCAGCTCTGTGGCCAAGACCATGCAGCAGTTTAACAGGACATGTTACACTTTGAACAGGCCTCGACATGGTCAAGCAAAGAAGTTGAATGCACGCGCTCAGCGTATTATCCAGAGGTTGTCTTTGTAAAATAGAGATATGAGTGCTGCCAGCATTGCTGCAGAGGTTGAAGGGGTGGGGAGGAGGGTCATCCTGTCAGTGCTCAGACCATACGCCGCGTACTGCATCAAATTGGTCTGCATGGCTGTCATTCCAGAAGGAAGACTCTTCTAAAGATGATGCACAAGAAAGCCCGCAAACAGTTTGCTGAAGAAAAGCAGACTAAGGACATGGTTTACTGGAACCATGTCCTGTGGTCTGATGAAACCAAGATACACTTTTCTTTTTCGTACATCACGGGACACAGAGCGACTTAGTCATTACTAATGGGTTATATAGATTACCTTCAGGTGTTGGCACTGGCCAATTCCAAACCGGAAGTACCCTCCCCTATATAAGCCCCTCCCACCCGGGAGCACCTCAGTTTTTTGCCAGTGTCTAAGGTGTTGGCCAAAGAGTAACATGTGTTTTCACTGGGCTTGCGTACAGGTTCTTTTGGGCCTTAGTAAGCTGTTCCGGATCCCACCAAAAAAGCTTCATAGCTAAACGGTCGGTACCCGGGCCTTGCAGCAGAAGAGCAAGGTTTTGCCTGTAATGCTTCTCTTAGGAGGGCTGGACCCTGGGATCCAGAGCTCTGGTCATACCCACGACCAAGATGTTGTCTGTGCAGGGTGCTATACAGGTCCAGGGGAGTGGAATCCTTGGGAACCCGGTCCCTGAAGGTTTAATTACAATGCCTGCCGTGATAGGTGAAGTTTGGACTTCTGTGGACCAAACAAAGTCCTGCGGCGGGGATCAGGTAAGTGGGGGCCCCCAGGAACTTGGTTCTATTGGGGGACCCCCAAGCCTAATTTGTCTTTCTGTCTGTTACCTAACGGTATTCCCGCTAAATATCTGTGTTTGCCTGTAACTACTGAAAATGTAAAATTTTAATAGTAGTCAAGAAAAAAAAAAAAAAAGGGACCGCGGTACCTGTGTTAAACCACTAGAGGCCGCTGTAGTCCATTTTTCTTGTCATGTGGATCTTTGGTTTTCTCAAGTCAAAAGATCCAGGCAGCTGGTAAGTTTCTCTGTGGGAATCCACTTCCTCTGCCCTGTTGCTGCGCTCATCCACCGCACAGGCCCTCCGGCAAAAAGGGCCCTGGCTCCTAGTCCCCTGTTTGATTTCGAAAAGGGCGCCAATGGCGCACGGGCGCGCGCGCGGGCGCGGGCGCGTGCACGCGCCTCCTATGAAAAAAAAAAGGGGCGGGGCGGGTGGATGACGCTCGATGCGCGCCGCGGCGCTTCTGCGCATGTGCGGGCGTCCCAGCATAGTTAAAAGACACAGTACAAGTGTCAGCTGGATGCAAACAGAGCTAGCAACAAACAGTGGCACACAGAGGCGGTTGATGCAGGCATCCCCATAGAAAGGCACTTTAGTGGACACCAGCTGGTATATAGCAGCACCTGTGTTAGATTATTACCAGCAAAATTGGTGTATGACGACGGGAATACCTCAGCTTTGTGCTTAAAGGATATGTCGTCCAGACGCTCCGGAAATAGATCTTCCAGGAAGCCAAAGGGGTCTCCATCGGGCTCTGAGGATATTGGGCATGCTTGTACTGCACCAATCTCCCCTGAGAATTCAGAGGTCAGTAGCCGTAGAAACCCCGCAGGAATGCCTGGTGCTGCGGCTGTCCCCAGTCCACCTGCTCCTGTATATATAACAGAGGAGGTTTTATCCTCAACTCTGGGAGGATTGGAAGAGAGATTAACAGCATTGATCGCTGCTTCCCTGTCTCAGGAAAAGCGCGTCCGATCTCCGTCTCCTCCTTCAGAGTGCCTGTTAGTGGAGGAACAGTCCCAGAGATCGACCTACCTGAAGGGGATCAGGATGAGGTTGATTCAGTTATGGAGGAATCAACAGTGGAAGAACCTTTCTCAGCATCTCAGGCTGAAAGATTATGGGTTCAGTCTCTGACTAATATGGTCCGATCAGCATTTAAAATGCCTCTGGCGGAACCACCATCCACTACGGTTTCCTCGCTGGGGTCGCTAAAAGCTCCCCAGGCTGTCTGTTCCTTCCCAATCCACCCTTTATTAGAAGGGCTTATTTACCAGGATTGGGAGCATCCTGATAAAATATTTGCTCCCCCCAAGAGATTTCCGGTGATCTATCCCATGGAGGATAAGTTCATAAAAAAATGGAGGGTCCCTACAGTGGACGCAGCCATCTCTTCTGTTAACAAATCACTGACATGTCCAGTAGATAATGTTCCAATGTCAAAGACCCAATAGATAAAAAATTGGAGTCTTTACTAAAATCTGCTTTCTCTACAGCAAGCATGGTGACACAACCTGCGGTAGCAGCGATTGGAGTCTGCCAAGCAGTGAAAGATCAGTTGAAACAAGTCTTAAGGGACTTACCAGATCAGCAGGCTCTTGCCCTAGCTGACCTGCCTAGAGCCTTGTGTTTTGCGGTGGACGCCATAAAGGATACAATCCAACAGGCCTCCCGCTTTACGCTGTCTATAGTACAGGCTTCTGTGGCTCAAAAACTGGTCTGCTGAAGCTCCCTGTAAAAAACTGCTGGTTAGCTTCCCATTTCATGGAGAACGCTTATTTGGAGAAGATCTGGACAAATATATCCAGAAAATTTCTGCCGGTAAAAGTTCACTCTTACCGGTTAAGAACAAGGGTAGAAGTCCTTCTTTTAAGAGGCCTACTTCTCCAGTCCCTGGCACATCGGCTGTGAAACAGTTCCGACGGCCTCCGCGGTCAAATCCAGGGGGCAGAAATCAGGGACAATCACAGGGTATCAAGAAACCCTGGGTCAAGAGAGGTACAAAACCTCTCCCTAAGTCATGAAGGGTTGCCCCCACTCAGTCGGGTGAGGGGAAGACTTCAGTTGTTCACAGAGACCTGGCGGGACACCATCAGAGATGGGTGATCCCCGCAGTAAGTCTGGGATACAGGCTGGAGTTAAAAGACATTCCTCCTGCCCATTTTATAAGGTCAAACGTGCCAAGCGATCCCCAGAAGAGTGGATCCCTCCTTCTGGCACTAGAGCAACTATTGCCCCAAGGGTAATCATGAAGGTTCCCTTGAAAGAAAACGGGTTCGGGTTTTACTCGAACCTTGTCACAGTCCCCAAACCAAATGGGGACATGAGGCCCATATTGAATATAAAAGGGCTAAACAAGTTCCTACATATCAGGACTTTTTTCGGATGGAGTCGATCCGATCGGTGGCCACCGCCCTACAAGGGCAGGAATGGTTAGCCTCGATCGACATAAGGGATGCTTATTTGCATATTCCCATCTGTCCGGCCCACCAGAAATTTCTACGCCTTGCAGTAGAAGGGCGCCATTTTCAGTTCAGAGCCTTACCTTTCGGTCTGGCCACGGCACCACGAGTGTTCACAAAAATTCTGGCCCTACGATTGGCCAAACTAGGAACACAAGGTGTAACGATAATGGCATATCTAGACGACTTGTTGCTGATAGACCACTCAGTGAAAAAAACTAGAAGTGGTCGTTCACAAGATAATCAAGTATCTGGAATCTCACGGTTGCATTATCAACCGAGACAAGTCAGCCCTAAAACCAGTCAAAAGCCTGGAATACTTGGGGGCTAAGACTGGATTCAAATCAGAGAAAGATTTTCTTACCTCCAGAGAAGGTGTCGTCTTTGAAAGATTTGACCCACTTAGTGGGTACAAAAAAGAAAAACCATCCATACGCCTGTGTATAAGGCTGCTGGGAAAAATGGTGGCTTCATTCGAAGCGGTACCCTACGGTCAATTCCATTCAAGGAACTTGCAGAGGGCCATACTGTCAGCCTGGAACAAAAAAGTTCAGGCTTTAGACTTACCAATGTCCCTGTCCCCTTCCGTTCGCAAGAGCCTCCATTGGTGGTTGGTGCCCCAGAATCTGGGAAGGGAAACCCTTCAGTCCGGTTTCTTGGAAGGTGGTCACTACAGTTGCCAGCCTCATAGGCTGGGGGGCAGTACTGGAGCAATGGTCTCTCCAGGGCAAGTGGTCAGAAGCAGAGAAGGCCCTGCCCACCAATCTCTTAGAGATACGAGCAGCCCGGTATGCCCTAGTAGCATGGACATCCAAACTCCAAGGGTCACCTGTCAGAATTCAATCAGACAATGCCACAGCAGTGGCATATATCAATCTCCAGGGTGGCACCAGGAGTCGTGCAGCCCAGAGGGAAGCGAAATGCATCCTGGAATGGGCAGAAAGGTATGTCACAGCCATATCCGCGGTTTTCATCCCAGGAGTGGAAAATTGGAGAGCGGACTTTTTTAAGTCGCCAGCAATTATGCCCGGGGGAATGGTCTCTTCACCCCGAGGTTTTCCAGGCAATATGCCAGCGGTGGGGAACACCGGATGTAGATCTGCTAGCATCCAGATTCAACGCAAAGGTGGACAGATTTGTGTCTCGCACAAAGGATCCCCTAGCTTGCGGTTCGGATGCCCTAGTGTTCCCTTGGGATCAGTTCAAGCTGATATATGCATTCCCACCGCGATTAATCCGCAGAATCAGGGTAGAAAAGAAACCAGTGATTCTGGTGGCTCCAGCGTGGCCCCGAAGGGCATGGTACGCGGAGATTGTAAAAATGTCAGTGGGAAGTCCTTGGACCCTCCCACATCGTCCGGACCTGCTTTCGCAAGGACCGATATACTACCCTTCCTTACCAGCCCTAGGTTGACGGCCTGGCTATAGAAGCCCACATTCTAAAAAAGAGAGGGCTCTCTAATCCTGTGGTATCTACCATGATCAATGCCAGGAAGCCGGTATCCAGGCAGATCTATTATAGGATCTAGAAGGCGTACATCACGTGGGGTGAGGCCAGGAAATGGCATCCACGTAAGTACATAATAGGTAGGATTCTGGACTTCCTACAGTGGGCTGTACATAGGAAGCTTGCCTTGAGTACTATCAAGGGTCAGACGGCCTTGTCAATATTTTTTTTTCAAAGGCCCTTGGCTTTGCATTCATTAATCAAAGCTTTCATACAAGGAGTGATGCGTATTAGCCCTCCGGTTAGTATTCCCATATGTCCATGGGACTTAAACCTGGTTCTGTCGGTTCTACAGAAACAACCATTTGAACCATTGCGGCACATTTTCTTGGTTCTTTTCACCAGGAAATTGATTTTCTTAGTAGCCATTTGTTCGGTTAAAAGAGTATCGGAATTAGCCGCCTTGTCCTGTAAGGAGCCATATCTGGTTATCCATAAGGACAGAGTAGTATTACGTCCTCATCCAGCCTTCTTCCTAAGGTGGTATCGAGGTTCCATTTGAACCAAGATGTGGTTCTTCCTTCCTTTTTCCCCAAACCTAGTTCGGTAGAGGAAAAGTTATTGCATTCTTTGGATGTAGTAAGAGCAGTTAAAGCTTATCTTAAAGCCACTGCTCAGATTCGCAGAACGGATACTTTGTTTGTTCTGCCGGAAGGCCCCAGAAAGGGTCAGGCAGCATCAAAAATCTACTTTAGCCAAGTGGATTCGACAGGTCATAATACAAGCCTATGGCTTGAAAAGGAGACCGCCTCCGTTCAAAGTTAGGGCGCACTCCACAAGAGCAGTTGGAACTTCATGGGCAGTGCATCACCAAGCCTCCCTGGCTCAAGTACTGTAAGGCCACAACATGGTCCTTAGTACACACGTTTACTAGATTCTACCAGGTAGACGTCAGAAGTCAGGAGGATGTCGCCTTTGGGCGCAGTGTGTTGCAGGCCGCAAAAGAGCCTCATGCCTGATGGCGCCCAGCTTATGTATCCCTCCCCTCATTTGGCATTGCTTTGGGGCGTCCCATTAGTAATGACTAAGTCGCTCTGTGTCCCGTGATGTACGAAAAAGAAAAAGGGATTTTTATAACAGCTTACCTGTAAAATCCTTTTCTTGGAGTACATCACGGGACACAGAGCTCCCACCCCTCTTTTTGGGACACTTATTGCTTGGCTACAAAACTGAGGTGCTCCCGGGTGGGAGGGGCTTATATAGGGGAGGGTACTTCCGGTTTGGAATTGGCCAGTGCCAACACCTGAAGGTAATCTATATAACCCATTAGTAATGACTAAGTCGCTCTGTGTCCCGTGATGTACTCCAAGAAAAGGATTTTACAGGTAAGCTGTTATAAAAATCCCTTTATTTAGTTCAGATGGTGTCAAGCATGTGTGAGGGCAATCAGGTGAGGAATACAAAGACAAGTGTGTCTTGCCTACAGTCAAGCATAATAGTGGGAGTGTCATGGTCTGGGCTGCATGAGTGCTGTCTGCACTGGGGAGCTACAGTTCATTGAGGGAACCATGAATGCCAACATGTACTGTGACATACTGAAGCAGAGCATGATCCTCTCCCTTGGAAGACTGGGCCGCAGGGCAGTATTCAAACATGATAATGACCCCAAACACATCTCCAAGATGACCACTGCCTTGCTAAAGAAGCTGAGGGTAAAGGTGATGGACTGGCCAAGCATGTCTCCAGACCTAAACCCTATTGAGCATCTGTTGGGCATCCTCAAACGGAAGGTGGAGGAGTGCAAGGTCTCTAACATCTACCAGCTCTGTGACGTCGTTATGGAGGAGTGGAAGAGGACTCCAGTGGCAACCTGTGAAGCTCTGGTGAACTCCATGCCCAATAGGGTTAAGGCAGTGCTGAAAAATAATGGTGGCCACACAAAATATTGACACTTTGGGCCCAATTTGGACATTTTCACTTAGGGGTGTACTTTTGTTGCCAGCGGTTTATACATTAATGCCTGAGTGTTGAGTTATTTTGAGGGGACAACAAATTTACACTGTTATACAAGCTTTACCACTCATTACTTTACATTGTAGCAAAGTTTAATTTCTTCAGTGTTGTCACATTTTAACCACTTAATGACCGCTCACTGTACATATACGTCGGCAGAATGGCACGGACAGGCACAATCACGTACCTGTACGTGCCTGCCTTCGTATGGGTGGGGGGTCCAATCGGACCCCCCTCCGGTACAGTGAGCGGCCGGGATCGCTTTGGGAGCGATCCGTGATGAGGGGGCCGCCAGTCGATTCTGGCCACCCCCTCGTGATCACTCCCGGCGAATGAAAAGCTTCCTCTGCCTGTGTAATGTTTACACAGGCAGGAGGAAGTGATGTCATCTCTCCTGCGGCGCTCACATATACCGAGCGCCGCATGAGAGAAGACACAGAGGTTAGTGCACAAACACTACACTGACATCACACACGATCGCCCCCCCAGACACCCCCAGATCACCCCCCAGCCCCCAGTCACAGTGTCACTGATTGCAGTGACCATTTATTTACTGATCACTGCAATCAGTGACATTTGTGACTGTAAAAGTGTCAGGTTTAGGTCCAGGGTAGCCCCCTAACCCCCCCCAATTAAGGTTTAACCCGTCGATCACCCCCCCAGGTAACCCTTTCACCCCCTAGCACCGCTGTCACTAAGCGATCGTTTTTCTGATCGCTGTCCTAGTGTCGGTGATGCCGATAGGTAGCCAGTTATTTTTTTTAGGTCGCCGCAGGTTTTTATAGCGTCGGGTACACCCATATATTACCTAATAAAGGTTTAACCCCTTGATCGCCCCCCAGCTAACCCTTTCACCCCCTTTTGCCAGTGTCACTAAGCGATCGTTTTTCTGATCGCTGTCTTAGTGTCGGTGATGCCGATAGGTAGCCAGTTATTTTTTTTAGGTTCGCCGCAGGTTTTTATAGCGTCAGGTACCCCCATATATTACCTAATACAGGTTTAACCCCTTGATCGCCCCCCAGGTAACCCTTTCACCCCCTTTTGCCAGTGTCACTAAGCGATCGTTTTTCTGGTCGCTGTATTAGTTATGCTGGTGCCGATAGGTAGCCAGTTATTTTTTTTAGGTTCGCCGCAGGTTTTTATAGCGTCAGGTACCCCCATATATTATCTAATAAAGGTTTTAACCCCCTAATTGCCCCTAGTTAACCCTTTCACCAGTGATCACCGTATAAGTGTTACTGGTGACTGTCAGGAATGGTGTCATTACTGGGCTCACCTGCTGGTGGCACTGTTGCATTCGGCAGCAGTGGGTGTAGTTCTGGTGGCCACCAGCGGGTGTCTCCTCACCAAGACTTTCCACCAGCCATCAAGCACACCTGATCTGGGTCTGCTGGACTATATAAACCCGCCCTTAACAAAGCTCAGTGCTTCAGAATTCCTTCTGTAAGCCTGGTCCCTGCCTGAACCTGATCCGTTACCTGGTCCTCAACCTGATCCTGATCTGTTCCCTGCCTTGTCCTGGACTCTGATCCTTGTACCCTGTCCCCTGAGACCTGTCCCCTGATACCAGCTCCCCCTTGCTGACTGCTCCCAGTACCTGGCCTTCTGCTCCCCTTGTCTCTCATCCCTGCCTTGTTCATGTATGTGTGTTCTCTTTTGTACATATTAGTTAGCTAGTTAGATTAGGTTGTTTTTGGGGTTTGTTGTGTTCCTTTGTATTTGTTTCTTGCTTTTGGTTTGCTGTGGTTTTGTTTACACGTGTGTCTTTATCTTTAATAAATATTTATATTTTTCACTTACTCTGTTCCAGATTCCTTAATGTGCAGCCCAATGATCTGACCACCTGTATTGGATGTCTGTGTATAGCATCCACGTGACAGTGACACTGGTTAGCCAGTTAGTTATTTTGTTATTTAGGTTCCCCGTCAGGTTTTTATATAGCGTCAGGTACCCCCATATATTACCTAATAAAGGTTTAACCCCCTGATTGCCCCTAGTTAACCCTTTCACCAGTGATCACTATATAAGTGTTACGGGTGACGCTGGTTAGTTAGTTTGCTTTTTATAGCATCAGGGCACCCGCCGTATATAACGAAATAAAGGTTTAACCCCCTGATCGCCCGGCGGGTGATATCAATTAGGTTTTAGCGTCAGAGAGGGTCTGAGTCACACCCCAGGCAGCGTCAGGTTAGTGCCAGTAACGCCAACACCCACGCGTGAAGCATACACCTCCCTTAGTGGTATAGTATCTGAACAGATCAATATCTGATCAGATCTATACTAGCATCCCCAGCAGTTTAGGGTTCCCAAAAACGCAGTGTTAGCGGGATCAGCCCAGATACCTGCTAGCACTGGCGTTTTGCCCCTCTGTCCAGCCCAGGCCACCCAAGTGCAGTATCGATCGATCGCTGTCACTTACAAAACACAACACACATAGCTGCAGCGTTCGCAGAGACAGGCCTGATCCCTGCGACTCCAGTGCTGTAGGAGGTGATTTCACCACCACAGTTAAAAAAAAAGAGCATATATGCCGAAGCATGGGGGCAGCAGGGGCGGAGGAGCAATTTTGCTCCTAATGCCGCGTACATACGGTCAAAATTCCGACGGAGGCTTGCCCGTGGAAAAGTCCGACCATGTGTGTGCAGCATAACTTTTGCGGGAGGATGCCCCCATGCTTCGGCATATATAAATGGTGCATGTATGCCCATCATTAGAAGTGGGTGAATGAAAGGAGGTATTCTAATGGTGGGCATACCCACCGATCAATCTCTTTTTTTCGTTCAGCCAACAGGCTGCATGAAAAAAAAGATTACAATACATGTCCAACAAGGACCAGCAACGTACTGGTATGTTGCTGGACTTTGGTTATACCAGATTGATGCCTGCGGGTTTAGGTATCATCTTGGTATCATTCTTTTCAGCCAGCGGCCGACTTTCATGTAAAAGCAATCCTAGCGGCTAATTAGCCTCTGGACTGCTTTTACAAGCAGTGGGAGGGAATGTCCCCCCTGGATATAAAAAGTGCCATTGGGAAATTGGGAAAGCATTTTATCACACTGATCTTGGTGTGGTCAGATGCTTGGAGGGCAGAGGAAAGATCTAGGGTCCAATAGACCCCAGTTTTTTTCAAAAAAAGAGTACCTGTCACTACCTATTGCTATCATAGGGGATATTTACATTCCCTGAGATAACAATAAAAATGATAAAAAAAATATATGAAAAGAACAGTTTAAAAATAAAATAAAAAAGTAAAATGAATAATAAAAAAAAAAAAAAGCACCCCTGTCCCGCCCTGCTCTTGCGCAATGGCGAACGCAAGCGTCGGTCTGGCGTCATATGTAAACAGCAATTGCATCATGCATGTGAGGTATCACCGCGAAGGTCAGATCGAGGGCAGTCATTTTAGCAGTAGACCTCCTCTGTAAATTTAACGTGGTACCCTGTAAAGGCTTTTAAAGGCTTTTAAAAATGTATGTAGTTTGTTTGCCACTGCGCGTTTGTGCGAAATTTTAAAGCATGTCGTGTTTGGTATGTATGTACTCGGCCTAAGATCATCTTTTTTATTTCATCAAACATTTGGGCAATATAGTGTGTTTTAGTGCATTAAAATTTAAAAAAGAGTATTTTTTCCCCAAAAAATGCGTTTGAAAAATCGCTGCGCAAATACTGTGTGGGAAAAAAAATGCAACACCCACCATTTTAATCTGTAGGGCCTTTGCTTTAAAAAAAATATATAATGTTTGGGGGTTCAACATAATTTTCTTGCAAAAAAAAAAAAAAATTTCATGTAAACAAAGTGTCAGAAAGGGCTTTGTCTTCAAGTGATTAGAAGAGTGGATGTAAGCTTCCTAATGTTGTGTAAAAAATGCCAGGACAGTTCAAAACCCCCCCAAATTACCCCATTTTGGAAAGCAGACACCCCAAGCTATATACTGAGAGGCATGTCGAGTCCATGGAATATTTTATATGTTGACACAAGTTGCGGAAAAAAGACAATTTATTTTTTATTTTTATTTTTTTGCACAAAGTTGTCACTAAATGATATATTGCTCAAACATGCCATGGGCGTATGTGGAATTACACCCTAAAATACATTCTGTTGCTTCTCCTGAGTACGGGGATACCACATGTGTGAGACTTTTTGGGAGCCTAGCCGCGTACGGGACCCCAAAAACCAAGCACCGCCTTCAGGCTTTCTAAGGGTGTAAATTTTTGATTTCACTCCTCACTGCCTATCACAGTTTCGGAGGCCATGGAATGCCCAGATGGCACAACCCCCCCCCCCAAATGACCCCATTTTGGAAAGTAGACACCCCAAGCTATTTGCTGAGAGGTATGGTGAGTATTTTGCAGATCTCGCTTTTTGTCACAAAGTTTTGAAAATTGAAAAAAAAATAAAAAATTATTTTCTTTCTTCATTTTCAAAAACAAATGAGAGCTATAAAATACTCACCATGCCTCTCAGCAAATAGCTTGGGGTGTCTACTTTCCAAAATGGGGTCATTTGGGGGGGTTTTGTGCTATTTTGGCATTTTATGGCCTTCGAAACTGTGATAGGTAGTGAGGAGTGAAATCAAAAATTTGCGCCCTTAGAAATCCTGAAGGCGGTGCTTGGTTTTCGGGGGCCCGTACGCGGCTAGGCTCCTAAAAAGTCCCACACATGTGGTATCCCCGTACTTAGGAGAAGCAGCAATTCCACATATAACCATGGCATGTGTGAGTAATATATCATTTAGTGACAACTTTTTGTAATTTTGTTTTTTTTTTAGTCATTATTCAATCACTTGGGACAAAAAAAAAAAAATTCAATGGGCTCAACATGCCACTCAGCAATTTCCTTTGGGTGTCTTCTTTCAAAAATGGGGTCATTTGGGGGGGTTTTGTACTGCTCTGCCATTTTAGCACCTCAAGAAATGAGATGGGCAGTCATAAATTAAAAGCTGTGTAAATTTCAGAAAATGTACCCTAGTTTGTAGAAGCTATAACTTTTGCGCAAACCAATAAATATACGCTTATTGACATTTTTTTTACTAAAGACTTGTGGCTGAATACATTTTGGCCTAAATGTATGACTAAAATTGAGTTTATTCGATTTTTCTTATAACAAAAAGTAGAAAATATCATTTTTTTTCAACATTTTCAGTCTTTTTCCGTTTATATCGCAAAAAAAATAATCGCAGAGGCAATCAAATACCATTAAAAGAAAGCTCTATTTGTGGGAAGAAAAGGACGCAAATTTTGTTTGGGTACAACATTGCATGTCCGCACAATTTCCAGTTAAAGCAGCTTCCTGATGACGAATTGATTTCGAAATGCATTGAGGCTGCAGGGACATCTCCGGTAATTGTAAACAGGATTCATAGCATCACTCAGCCCAGAAAGGAACTGTGAGGGGCACTTGTGCGGACCAGACATAGGGAATACCTATACATTGCTGGATCAGCTCAGTGCCGGCTTGGAGGCACAGATAAATGTGAGTGTATGACACATATATTTTTTAACTTTAATAAAGGATTTTTATACATACTGCACCATGATGGCCCTTTATATCTTATGAGCAATCATAGAGTGACATTCACCACCGACATATGGGGAGAAACTGCAGGATAAATCTACAACACAGAGTGGTTATCCATATGAACCAAAGGCGCACATATTCAGCCTATCTGGTGAGTGGCCAATCTACCTGGTGGTGGTTTATAGCACAACGTGGTGGAGGTGAAAATCTAGAGAATATTTAGCAAGTCACTGGGAATAGAACATATCACCGGCACTGGATTACATGGACATTTTTCTTGGAAATCCATCCACATAATATCTCCATTCAGTTCACTGGGAGGATTTTATGAACTAAAAACATTTTATGGTTTAATTTTATTTCTTAAATTTATATTTACTGAACAAGGGATTGTTAGTTCATTGCACATGCACTTTTAAAAAATCACAGCAGGATTTCTGCTACTAATGACACACAGAATGGTATACTAATTGTGGTTTAAGGTTTAGAATACTGAGTTCACATATTGTTTAATTGTGGTTCTAATTAATAATGTTTAGAGCACATAGTCCACATATTGAGTAGAAGATCACAGGTTTTAGGGTTTAAGTTAGCGCAATCCACCTTATATATATTAAAGCAGCGCAGTGCCAAAATTCTGAAAACACCTCTGGTCCTTAACCTGCATAATGGTCCGGGGCTTAAGTGGTTAATAAAATGTAGCACACTCCCCAAAAGGTTGGGACGCTATTTAAAATTTAGAGGGATGTCTGAGCCAGTAGTTGGGCTCAGAGTGTTGAATTACATTTAAATTTGCCTCTGTTCTAGTTGTGGTTTGAATGATAGCAATTTCCCTTATTGCCTGTAGGTGGCGTTACCACCTCAGGCACCTGTTGGAACATGGGCAAACCATGGTGCATCGAGTGGCCCTTCTTGGCAGCGGTACGGTGGGAGTGTTCGCCCCACTGTGCCTGCTGGGAGGGGATACTTAAGGGGCAGACACCATTGATCGGGGTTCGTTTTCGCCTCGTGGCCCTCCGGGCTCGAGGTATGTGTGTGTGATCTTGGTCTCGGGGCCACGTTGGCCCGAGGCTGCATCGATATCTAGTAGGCCCAGCTAGTCTGGCTGGGGCCTACATTTGGAGAGGAGATCCCAAGCTGTCTGTCCAATTGGGGAGGAAGCTGTCTTAATGAAGGAGACCAGGGGAGGACCTGCCCTGGAGGAGACCGGCAAAGTGCTGCTGTCTCGGGTGAGGCCTGGTAACTTTATTAAGGAGGGATCCGCTTTACTACAAGCCCTGCAGTTCGCCGGATTGGCTTAAAGGCTCTTTCACTGCACGGCTGGAAGTTTGGGACTTTGAAATCTTGTGGCAGAGGATTCCTGGACTATCCATTCACTCCACTCTAAAAGGTCTGTGGCAGAGACTTTGTTCACTTTAATAGGTCTGTGGCAGAGACTTTGTTCACTTTAATAGGTCTGTGGCAGAGACCCATTTCTCCTAGGGCAGTCTGTGGCAGAGACTGCCCTGTTGCTGATTTGTGTGTCATCCCTAGGCCATGTGAGAGGGGACTATCCTGGTGACCAATACCCACTCTAACATTGAGAGTGGTGAGTGACTTTGTACTGACACCTTTGCATTTTTGTGGCAAGTGCCTGAACCTTCCCCTGCTCTTCTCTACCTCCTACTTTCTCTTGAAGTTTACAGCATAAGAAAATAAAGCCTGACTGTTGAAGGTTTTACATCTGTGTGGACATTGCATTTAATACAGACTTTACTACCTGGACAACGAAGCTGAAGAGGTAACGTGCAAAACCCAAAACTAACCAGCAGCTCCTACGGGGGTAGTACTACAAAAATATTTACAAAAATGTGAGGGGTGTACTCCCTTTCGTGAGAAACTGTATGTATGCATATGAGGTAGGGACCTTAGATTGTATGTTCTTTGATGGCAGGGCTGATATGAATGTAAAATATATGTAAAGTGCTGTATAAATTGTTGGTGCTGTAAAAATATCTGTAATAAATAATAATAAAGAAGCAGATAAACACCTGTGGACTGTGCCTTGTCTGTTCTGTAGGGCTATATACAGAACTTCTAACAGGTTATGAGCCCAGACACACAGATAAAATCTGAGAACCCAGTCAAAGCCAGCTACAGCAACAGTGCAAAATGCAGCAACAGAAAGAAGACTGCAACCAAATAAAAAAATGGCCAGTAACACAGCTGCAACAAGGCTTTCATTTGCAAATCTGACAAACCACCAGTCTTGGAAATTCCAGATGAAAATTCTGCTAATAAGAGAAGGTACGTGGAAATGTATAAGAGCCCTTTCACACTAACAACTTTGCAGGCGCTTCGGCAGCGGTTCCCATTGATCAATGGGTAGGGGCTCCAAAGATGCTGCTTGCAGGACTTTTTCTAACGTCCTGAAAGCACACCGCTCCAGTGTGAAAGCATTCAGGCTTTCACACTGGGGCTGCAGGGGAGGCATTTTTCAGGCACTTAACAGGTGCTATTTTTAGCCCTTTAGCGCCTGAAAAACACCTCCAGTGTGAAAAGGGTCTACATGAAGTCAGGCCAGAACATCCTTCAGAAGAGTGCATAGATAAAGACCAAATAGGTCACAGCACAATATCTCTTAGCATAGAAGATGATCAAATTATACATATAGTACATGCAAGTGGGAAACTGCTAAAGAAATATGGGAAGGATTACAAAAGGTGCATGAAAGAGCTAATCTCAGCAATAAACTGTATTTGATTAGAAAGATATACCAAACCAAACTGATGAAAGGCCAGGATATGCAGGATTGCATAAGGCACACCTTGGAAATGGTTGAACACCTGAGAGGTATAGGAGAAGAAATAAAAGATTTTCATGTCGAAGCACTATTACTCAGCAGCTTACTAGAAAGTTATGAAACGCTTGTCACAGCACTCGATGCATGTCCAGATGATGAACTGACATCAGAATATCTTAAGGACAAGCTTGTGGGTGAATATAAGCGTAAACAGAAAGCATTAATAGCAAAAATGCTTCTGTTGCAGAGTCTGTTTTAAAGATGAAAATAGGAATAACAACAGTAATAACTCCGACGGGTTTTTCCTACGGAATTCTGCTCAAGCTGTCTTGCATACACATGGTCACACTAAAATCCGACCGTCAAAAACGCGGTGACGTAAAACACTACGACAAGCTGAGGAAATTAAGTTCTATGCTTCCTAGCATGTGTCGAATTCTTTCCGAACATGTTCTCTATCTAATTCCGTCTGAATTTCCAACGGAAAAAGTCCGAAAAGGCATATTCCGTCAGACTTTTTCCATCGAAAATTTTGAGCGTGTGTACGCGGCATAACGTGCAACAAGAAACATGTCAATGTTTTGTGTGCAAGGAACAAGGTCATTTAAAAGTAGATTGCAGAATCTGGAAAGCTAGAATGCATAAAAAAATAGCTATACTACAAAAGGCCAAAAGTGTGAAGGAAGAAACTGATTTTGCTTCAGATAATGAATATGTTTTTCAATCCAAAAGTTGCACCTTATCTTTGAAGGCATGGTGTGTTGATTCAGGAGCTACGAGTCACATGACAAATGGCAGAAATTTATTTTTTTCACCTTGACCAGAGTAAAACAGAAAAAAAAATCACCACAGCTAATGGGCAAATAATGGAGTCAAAAGGAATAGGAGATGTTTTTTTGTACTGTGCTATTTCTCAGAGTTTCACCAAAAGAATATCTGTGAAAAATGTCATCTACAGTATGTCCTTGCTCTTGAAACAAATCTTTTGTCAGTGAAGAAGCTCACAAAACAAGGGAATGTAGTGACCTTCCAAGAGAACAGTTGTGCCATCACAAAAGGGGATATCTTACTTGCAAAGGCTATGTAGCGACCTTAACCCCCTTTACCTGCCTTTGGCTCCTCGCAGGTAGAGAGGGCACACCACGCTGAAAGGTTCTGTTCTGTTGGACCTTCTTGGCTCGAGCTGGACTCGGGATCTGTGGAAGTCTCTCTGACCGGCCGGATATTCAAGACACCAATAAACAGTGAATGGTATACTAGAATATGTGTTTTAATGGTTACATGTCCTTTTTTATACACAGCGAGAAAAGTTGCCTCCCTCCTATGGACCTATCAGCAATAAGCAAAAACCTCATGATTTAGACAAAAATAAATTCTAACAGGTTTTTTGACTTCTGCAAAAGCGGTCAGTTAACATACGTCAAATGTGGTCAAACTAGACATGTTCTGACATTTGAAACAGGAAGATAAGAAACGCCAGATGTCAGTTGGTCAATCTGTCAGTTAAAAAGCAGAAGTAAGATAGACTTTTTCCCGGAAAAGGCCTAACCACAAAGTCTAAATATACTTGGCTGTCAGTTACACAGAAGAAAGATTAGTTTGATCACAAAAGTCACATTCTGTTTTACAGTTCAGAAAAACATATTCTGTACTAATACATATATTTAAAGAGAACTCTAATCATGAATATTAGTTCATATTGGTTGATACCTTACAATCCCTCCTTATGATCATGGCTTCAAGAATTGAAGCCCATCGATCATTGGATTATTAAGGACGACAGGTGGTGTGCCGTTTAGGAGAGGGGTGAAGTTTAGAGGTACTGCCATTAGGGGGATTCTAGCAGTGCTAGGATGGAGTTTACTATATATCCAACATTTTTCATACCCTGATTTTTGAGCATAAGCATACTTAAATTTAAGCAGCAGCATTTTACCACTAAAATTGTCTTCCATACTTCTTTTTGGTCTGTTAGAATTATCTGACCAACAGTGTCCTATGATTATGAGCATTAAAATAAACAATGTAATCATTAAGGAAAAAAGAAAAAGTTTTGCCGAAGTGTCCCCTCCTTTTTGACCATTAGTGTCTATGGGTATGGAACTCTGAGTTTCTTGTTTTTTATGGTCAACTAGGGAGTATTTTCTGGATCCTTTTCTGGAATACTCTCCAGAACAGAGGTCTTTGTCTTCTCCTTCACCTTCTTCCAGTTTCCCTTCGGAAATGCCTTTAGTCTGGATGCATGGATCCATTGTGGTCCTTGATCTGTAAGAACAGCTGTTCTGGCAACCTTCAGAATTTCAAATGGTCCTTGGAAGATAGGGCCTGGTTGTTTCCGGACGGCAAGTTGTTTTATCAATACTTTGTCTCCCGGGATATACGGATGTGTAGGCTCTGTGGAGAGAGGAGGAAAAGTGACAGCAACCTTGTCCTCTGTTTCACTAAGGCTACTTACCAGATGTTTCACGTACTCTTCCTGTAAAGAATAAAGATTAACCTCGTCTCCCTCATCAGGTTTCCTCTGTGCTGGCCTACGAATAAGTATCTCAAAAGGAGGTATTCCTGTTCTGTGGGGGAGGGGTAGTCCTGATTTGATATAAGACTGCTGGCAAGTAATCTAACCAGTTTTTCATTGTGCCACCTGTTGCTTTTTTCAATTTGTCTTTTATGGTTCTGTTCATTCTTTCCTCTACTCCTGAACTCTTTCACTAAGGTCGAGGTAAATGCTGGACCTTGATCTGACCATATAGTGGCCGGAAGGCCAAACCTACAGATCCACTGATTTATTAGTACTCTAGCTGTCTCTCCTGTGGTAGGGATTGCTTCTACCCATCCTGTAAATCTGTCAACTATAACCAAAAGATATTCTAAATTGCCCTTCTGTGTGGGGACTTGTGTGTAATCTAGGGATTCTATCATGTGGTGCACCCCTTTTATTCCCTATTATTCCCTCCTTGGTTGACCAAAGTCCAGTAGGATCTTTTGTCAACCCGTGTACCCATATCTGCTGTTAGTGTAAATGTTTACATGTTTTCCTTCAAAAATCTGACAAACCATAGTTATAGCAATGAGTTCTGCAATCTGGACTGAACTAGCATTCAGAGATTTGGCTTCAATCATTAGATCTGGCAATTGAACAATGGCATAACCAGTTTGATAAGTTTTGTCATCAGGTCGGGAGCAGCTGCCATCTACATAAACATTTTCCGCATTTGGATACGGAACATCTGTGAGGTCTGGTCTAGGGAGGGTAGTTTCTGCAAGTACCTCAGTGCAATCGTGTTCCTCAGTGTAATAACCTAATGGGCTTTGAGGTTTCTGAACATGATTTTATGGTTAGATTATGTGTTTTTAGCAAGATAATCTCATAGCCGCTGCACCTTTGCATTGTCATGTGTTGTGTGTTCATGTTTGTCATGAGGTGTGTAGTATACAGTGTGAGGTCATGTCCCAGAACCACCTTTGAAGCCTTTTGTACGGCCATTGCACAGGCTGCTATGGCCTGTAAGCAACGTGGCATACCTTGAACTTGATCTGGAAGTTTCTTTGAGATGTATGATACGGGTCTCAGAGAATTCCCATGTGATTGTGCTAGGACCGCTGCAACCGTAGGTCCAGATACCACACAGTACAATGAAAAAGGCCCTGCGCACTCTATAAGTCCCAATGCAGGGGCTTGCCTTAGAGAGCTGATTAATGCTGTGAAAGCCTTAACCCTCTCTGTTGTCCAATCAATAAACTTTGGGGCATCCTGCAGGGTAGCAGACCTTAGGATAGAATCATAATAAGAGCAATCAGGTATCCACTGCCTGCAGTATATTATGGACCCTAGGAAAGAGAGAAGCGCTGACTTGTCTCTTGGTGGACTCCAGGAGGACAGTGCCTTGACTCGAGCTGGTGACACCAAACGTTCGGTTCGGATTATACACCCCAAGTACTCAACCTGCGACCTGCACCACTGGATCTCTTTGCGAGACACCAAGTGATCTTTTGAGGCGAGGTGAGTTAGTAGGTGCTCTGAGTCCTCCGCACAGCTGACCTCATTTTCATTACACAGCAATAGGACATCCACATACTGAAGCAACACTGAGCCTTCTTTTGGTACCCAATCGCTCAAAGATCGATTCAAGACCATGGAGCACGCTGCAGGACTGTTCGCAAAGCCTTGCGGGAGTTTAAAGTAATTTTGGGCTTCCTCTGCAACAGGTATGGAAGAGAACGCGATACTTAAATCAATGACCATGTAGATCTTGGACGTTGCCGGTATCTCACAAAATATTGTAGCAATATCCGCAACAAAAGGTGGAAGGGGGACAATAGCTTTGTTCAGGGCCCTTTGGTCCTGTGCAAAGCGCCATTCACCACTGGCTTTGACTGGGTGAATGGGGGTGTTTCAGGGACTGATTGTATGTTTCAGTATTCCTTCTGCTAAATATTGCTTTATTTGTGGTGCTATGCCTGCAATTTTTCCTTCTGACAGGGGATATTGTTTTTGGTAATGTACTACTGCTCCTTCCCCAATGATGGGCTTGTATGGTGTACAATGTATGCAGTGCCCATATAGGGTGTGCTTCAAGGTGTGCCGGTAGTAACATAAAGTACCCTCTAAAATCCTGTCTTTTTTTTTTTTTTTTGGTTAGACAAATCACAGATTTTTGATGTAGCTAGCAGGCCCCCATCTTTTGTAAATTTGATGTGAATGTTTAAACTTGACATTAAGTCTCTTCCCAGAGGAAGTGGTCAGTCAGAATGGCAAAACTCATTTAAAAAGATGTTGGTCATGAACTGTACCAATGGGCAATCTGCCTCTTCCCATATTACCCCTGCGGTTAGCTGCCCTACTTGTTCCTCTCCTAAGGGGGCATTCTGACTTCCAATGTCCCATGTCCCTGAATGTGAAACAACCCTGCTGGTTATCCTGGGGATATGCTTGGTATTGTACTTGTTGGGATTGTTGGGGAACTGGTTGTATATAAGGGATAAGGGACAACCATTTGTTCAGCAGCTAACTGCGGGCTTTCTATCTGTTCGGGGTTAAATGAGGGAAATACCCCTCCTTTTGTAGTGAATAAGCCCGAGGATGCACGCTTTTTTTTTTAATGTCTTTGAGAAAGGCATCAGGTTTTAATGTTGACCAATTGGGGGTAATTAATTTAAGTAACTGTGTTGTTTTGGGATCTCCCCCGGACATGACTGTGCTCACATACAGTTCAGGGTTCTCCATTCCTGTATCTTTGTATAACTGGTGTACCCGTTTACAAAATGAATAAAAGTTTTCTCCCGGTCCCTGCTTTGCAGTGCACATTATCTGCAAAGCGCTCTCTCCTTTGTAACTTTACTGCCAAACAGCTGCCCAAAATGATTCCCATCCCTTTGCCTTTTTAAAGGGGTCATTATCAGCAAATAATGTCTTAACTTCTACATCGCAGATGGGATCTGGATCCACTGTCTGTATTATTATTTCACAGTCATCGGCATTCATGCCAGTGCCTGCGCAATGTCTCTGTAAGAATAGAGCTGCCTCTCTGGGGTGTTTGCGTGGCTTTGGGCAAAGATCTTTAATATCCCTTAACGTCCCGAGGGGGAGTGGGATATGGACCGGGGTTTCTCCCATGTGAATAATTGGGAATTTGAGGGCTTCTATCCCCGAGGTCAAGCCACCCACTGCCTCATCATCCTTATCCTCCTCAGCTTTCCTTCTATCACTTTTTCTTCATCTTCCTCTTTTTTAATACACTGTTCTTCCTCCTTTACTAATTGACTTAAACGTTCCTTTATCTGTCTTCTATCTTCCCCCTCTCGTAACCAATTAGTTCCCTTTTGTTTAGCTATGGTTAATACTCCTGCTATAACATTTGGATCTAACGAGGGGTATATTTTCTTTGGGACAAGGGATTCATCTTTTACCATAGCATATGGAGGGGGTTTTTCTTGATAAAAATTAGGGGGAGCTGATGGACTTCCTATTGCGTCTTCTAATTGCTCTTTCTTTTCCATTTTTACACTTGTATATTTCTTTCTATATTCCTTCATACCCTTTGCCCAAATCTTACAACATTTAGTCATGTAATCTTTGTCAAGGTCTTTTATGGGATAATTATACTGTTTATGTTGGCCACATATTCTGGTCACTTCCTCCCACTCTTCCTCGGAACATGATCCGTATTCCCCCAAACATGGCACTTCTAACTGATGTGCTCTTTTTAAAACTAGTGACCAAAAAGGATCAGTATAATTTTTCCCATAATTGACTTTAATGTAATCAATCAGAGAGGGTTGGTGCTGCTTACCTTCAGCTTCCTTTCCTGCTTGATTACCCATTATAGCAAACAATAATACTTATACTTTAAAATTAAAAAAATTCTGTCTTGCTCTCTCTATTTCGTTCCAGGGGCGGAAAATGTCCTTAAACTTATGACAATTTATAGATTTATGACAAGGAACCCAGTGTTCTCCTTTTTTAAATACAACCAGACACTGTATTTCTGCTACACTTAGGCCCTCGAGTGTCAAACTATATGATAAAGAATTATGTATATTAAATCTTAACATATGTTGTTTTGATCCCTGGAACATAGGACCCTTGCCAATTTTGACATGATACCCCCCTGGAACAATTGCCACTAATGACGTGGTCTTCCCTTTATAAGCAAACAATAAACCAGTTTTACATTCAGGACAACAATATACAGTCGACATTTAAAAAGGTAACCCTTTTTGTGTACACCTTTAGATATAGAGTTTCCACAGATCCGTCCTATGTAGAGAAGAATTTAAGATTCTTCCTCAATCTAATAACCTGGTCTGGCCAACCTAGCGAGACCCTCTGTATCTATTCTAAATCTACCTTTCAATCTTAACAGAGTCCCAGAAAACTTGTAGTTTTCTCGAGAGTCTACTTTATGGTGAACCAATTGACAAGGCAAGACTGTTGTTCCCAATAATAATTAAAGGGGGTCTTACCTGTTCAATTGGATCATCCCACTTCTGACACCACTGAAAGGTTCTGTTCTGTTGGACCTTCTTGGCTCGAGCTGGACTCGGGATCTGTGGAAGTCTCTCTGACCGGCCGGATATTCAAGACACCAATAAACAGTGAATGGTATACTAGAATATGTGTTTTAATGGTTACATGTCCTTTTTTATACACAGCGAGAAAAGTTGCCTCCCTCCTATGGACCTATCAGCAATAAGCAAAAACCTCATGATTTAGACAAAAATAAATTCTAACAGGTTTTTTGACTTCTTCAAAAGTGGTCAGTTAACATACGTCAATTGTGGTCAAACTAGACATGTTCTGACATTTGAAACAGGAAGATAAGAAACGCCAGATGTCAGTTGGTCAATCTGTCAGTTAAAAAGCAGAAGTAAGATAGACTTTTTCCCGGAAAAGGCCTAACCACAAAGTCTAAATATACTTGGCTGTCAGTTACACAGAAGAAAGATTAGTTTGATCACAAAAGTCACATTCTGTTTTACAGTTCAGAAAAAACATATTCTGTACTAATACATATATTTAAAGAGAACTCTAATCATGAATATTAGTTCATATTGGTTGATACCTTACACACGCCACAAGCCCGTACCCTCCTGTGTAAAGAGGTTGAGTTGTTAGCGGGTCTCCACGGCCAGAAACCAGAATCCTCCAGAGAATGATTCTCACCTCTACAACAGATAGAGATAAGTCCTTGTTCTCCCCAGTAACTTGAATGTCCACACCAGCTGCAACTCAAACGCAGAGTTTATTTTCTCTTTGCAAAATAACAGTCTCTGATAGGAAAATGTTGGAGTAAAAGACAGGACAGCATTAGGTGTGGGAGAGGTCCAGGCACAAACACAATCACTTCACTGCTCGGCTTCTCAAGTAGACTCAGTCCAGATGGATAGTCTCCCTAGGAAGGGACTAGCAGCCAAATTGTACTCTAACTCAACTGCACAGTCTCTGCCACAGACTGGTGAACTTGGTCTCTGCCACAGACCTTGTGAACTTGGTCTCTGCCACAGACCTTGTGAACTTGGTCTCTGCCACAGACCTGGTGAACTTGGTACTTCAAAACTTGACCTCTTTGTGAGGAGAAGACATCCCTCCAGAGAGTTACCAGGCCCCTTCCTTCACCGTGACTTCTCACCGGTCCCTCTGAACAGTTCCTCCCCCAGCCTCCTCGTCTAAGATATGGGTCCCCTCGCAAGGCGGCACCCTAGGATTCCTCGATCCTTGCTGGGCCCCAGCCGAAGGTGCTGGGCCCAAGGCCTTTGCTGCAGTCCCAGGGCTAAAGGTGCCTGGGACTGATTCACGACCTCCGCCCCTGGGCCAAAGGTGCTCAGGGCGGACAGGAACACACTCCCTGGGGTAGGACCCCCGACCACCGAACAAAGAACCAACCTCGAACAGGCAGCGTCTGCCCCTTTTATATCCTCTCCCAGCATGCACAACAGGCCTGCCACACCCACCGTACGGCTGCTGAGAGGGGACACACAAGGCACAGCACTGTATCAGCGGTTCAAGCCTGGCCTACTATGGCAGCGCCACCTGTAGGCCACAGGGAACTACACATCGATACTCTCCCTGCGAACAGAATGGTTGATAGAATCCTGACAATTGGGGTGTTTGAGCACAACTACCACTCAAACACTTTCCCTAAATTTAGGACCCCGCTACAGCTAAAATTACAGAAGGACTGTATCAGCTGAGATGCAATGAGGTGGTCAATACTGTCAAGGAGGAAAAACATTCAAACTGCAGTCACACATTGTTGCAGAAATCAGCGCACTAGGGGCTATAGTAATGTCCACCCTCAGGTTATAGCAGCAGCTGGAAGAACCCCACAATCCCAATGGGGAAATAAAACCAGCACTCACTATTATCAAACTTAATATACTCTTAAAGTCACAGTCCAAAAATGTCCTTTCAAAAGAGTCCAAACTTTCTCAAGTCCAATGTCTTGGAGGTTATCCAAGGCCATGGAGGTCCGAAATCTGGTGAACCCTGACCTTTTTTGGAATCATGAGCAGGTTGGAGTATAATCCCCTGGAACCGTTCCGGCTCTGGTACAGAGACTGTTGCTCCTTGGCACAGCAGATCCTGCACTGCCTTTCACAGGGCCCAAAGGCTCGATGGCTGAAGGCAAAAATTGTAGGGAAAGAGTTTCTCTGATGGATAAGGAAGAAATCACTAGTTCGCAGACCCACTTGCCTGGAAAGAGGGAGGTCCATTGAGCCGAAAACCAGCAAAGACGACCCTCACTCTGGAAAAGGGTGGGGCAAACTTTCATACTGAGAAGGACTTGTCCACAGGCTTGGTGAACTTGTGCATCCAGGAGCGCTTGCCACCACCCGCGTGGGCCTTGAAGGGCTTGGAGCCCTAGTCAGAGGAGCCAGGGGAATGAAAAAGCCTCTTGTGGGCAGTAAAGGAAGGCTCAGATTCAGTGCCCCTGGCCTGTGGGACTAAGATACTCTTGCCTCCCATGATGCTCTTGATAATGTCATCCAAGGTAGCACTGAATAGACATTCTCCCTGGAAGGGTAGATCTGTCAAGGCCTTTTTAGAAGTCTGGTTAAAAGACCAGAATTTGAGCCAAAGCCCCACCAAAGCTCAATTGCCAAGGATGCACCACAAAAGTACTGTAGGTCCTGGACCAACTGGTCTGCCAAATACTAAATAAATGACCTGGCCGGAGCAGGAGATGGAGTCCATCCCAGGCACCTTCAGCCTGGGGTGAGGTACTACTGAGGAGGCCCGGGGCCCAGTACCTTCGACTGGGTTCCGCAAGGGTGGAAGAGTCCGAGGGGCCCTAAGGTGTTGGGCGCCCGAATCTGAGATGAGGAGGCCAGGGAGCATAACCCCTCCGAACAGTCCGGCGCAGCATTGCTGGTGACGGCGGGGCCTCTGGTAACTCTCTTGGAAGGATGTGTCTTCCCTCTGACAGGGGCTGCACTTAGCGAAGGTAATTATGTTCCTGTTCTACACGGTCGGTGGCAGCGGCTGTGCGTCATAACCGTTGGCGACACCACAATGATTAGTTCTATTTAAGGATTGTGCCTTGACCTACTCCCCACTTATACTGAACTGTTCTTTGGGTCACAACCTGTCTGCTGTTAAAGAACGATTTATTGCTGTCAGAGAATAAATAAGAGTTGGACCTTTTCAGTGGTGTGGAACTTCAGTTACTGGGAGCAAAGGGGGGTCATCTGCAGAACGGACTTGGCTCTGGGTTATACACACGACCCGAAGGTAAACAGGTGTTGGCTTTCACCTCTACACATTAGAGGACATGGGCCGTAGTGTACCGCACTCCTCCTCCCTGGAACCTTGGCCCAGTCGGTAAGCGCCTGAGACACCAGGGCCATGGCCAACACAGGCCTCAACACTGACCCTGCAATGGTAAAGATAGAATGGGCAACCGATTCTGCCCAGCGGTCTGCAGGTTCCTTAAAGGAGGGAGACTTCTCCATCGGTATCATGGCTGCTTTATTTAACCTCAAAATAGGGGGAATCCACCATAGGAGGGCCTTCTCAAAGGAGTAACGTACTGCAAAGTGCTTTGCAACCAAAAAAGTATGCTTCAGATGTTTCCAATCTTTGTAAATTAACTTATCAAAGTATGAGGGGGTAAGGAAAAATTGAGGGAGTCCTCAATTTTAAGTGTCTATTGCATGGAAGTAATCAGTACAGTCACCAGTGCTTTCTCTTGTGATATTACAGAGGTAGAGGACACAATCTAGTTGCCAGAAGAATCAAGGGGGCATCTTCAGGGCCTGCAGAAAACGCAGAGCCCATGGTGGCGGAGCCCGACTCGGGCTCAGAAATGTCAGAAGTTGGAATGTTAAAAGAAATGTCAAAAGACGCAGGTGTTTTGCTTGGTGTCTATTAAAGGTTCTTGTGGTAAAGGAAACTTAGACCTCTGTAGTGTATTAATGTGCCTTACTGAACAGAAAAACTGCATATACAAAACGGTAGGATAAACAAATTATAGCATGCAAAGTATAACAAAATATGCTTACAACATGCACAAGCCAATTTACCTTTCTAGCAAATAGGCATGTACAATATGCATGCAATAAGTTTACTAAACAGATTGTAAAGTCTTATGGTTTTTTTTTTGCTTTAAAAAATAACAAACATGTTATACTTACCTGCTTTGTGCAGTCGTTTTTCACAGAGCAGCCCGATCCTCCACTTCTCGGGTTCCTCTTCAGTGCTCCTGGCCCCTCCCTCCTGCTGAGTGCCCCCACAGCAAGCAGATTGCTATGGGGGCACCCGAGCCAAAGTGCAGCTCTGTGAGTCCATTTAGACATGGAGCTGTGGTTCGCCCGGCCCCCTCCCTCTCTCCTGACTGGCTAACTGACTTTGATTGACAGCAGCGGGAGCCAATGGAACTGCTGCTGTGTCTCAGCCAATCAGGAGGGCTGAGGCACTTGTGCACATCGCTGGATAGAGATGGGGTTCAGGTAAGTACTAGAGGGCTGAGGGGGGCTGCTGTACACATAAGTTTTTTTTATCTTAATGCATAGAATGCATTAAGATAAAAAACCTTCTGCCTTTACAACCACTTTAACTTGAGCCTTCCATTGATGGAATCTTCTCATGGCTCTTTGCTCGCTCAGAGTCCAGCACAAAACATCTGTTGCTTCTGAAGTCTCCATAGCAAGGGCTACCTCTTCCAAAACAACTTGGTCCTTTGTCTTATCACATGGCTTGTTCAAATGTCAAATGTTGTTCAAATGTTGTTCATGGCTTGTTCAAATGTTCTAATCCTCTACCCCATTTCCTGTTACGTCATATCAAATGTGTGCAGACCAAACCCCTGTTCTTAATGCATATTGTTTGACAGGTTAATTTGGTTGGTCGCTGGCTGGTTGCTAAGTTTGAGCTTGGAAATCTCTTTGTATTTGTTTGACGTACTGTACGTCACTTTTCAGTGCTCCTTGCTGCAAAGACCAGTTATAGGTGGGGGCAGTGGCCACTTGTTTTTACATCATATCCTGTTGCCTGACGTCATAAAAACGGACCGAACGTGTTCCTTAGCATATCAATAGGGGAGGCTTAGCTTCTAAAACAGCACATCTAATGCAGCGTACACACGACCGGTTTTTCCGTCATGATAAACTCAGACGGATTTTTCAGACGGAATTTCGTTCAAGCTGTCTTGCATACACACTGTCACACCAAATTCTGACCGTCAAGAACGTGGTGACGTACAACACTACAACGAGCTGAGAAAAATTAAGTTCAATGCTTCCGAGCATGTGTCGACTTGATGCTGAGCATGCATGTTTTTTTCTCCGTCGGAGTTCCATACAGACGAACGGAATTTCCGATATAAATTTTTTCTAACTCTGACGGAAAAAGTCAGATGGGGTACACACACGATCAGAATATCCGATGAAAAAATTCCGTCTGACTATTTTCCTTGGAAATTCCGACCGTGTGTACGCGGCATAACTATTCACATATAACTATGCTATAAAAACTCACCCAAAAATATCCATAGCACCACAGAAACATTCCCCTAATGCCCATTATTCAAACTATATACAATTTGGGGGCTTTACAGTGTAAGGTAACCAGATTTTTCAAATGAAATCCGGGGACATCTTTTTTTTTTTTTACTAGTAATGGCGGCAATCAGCGACTCTCTGCCCGTCGCCGCCCGCCTCACAGCCTCTCAAGTCTCACTCTCTGGTCCCCGGCTACTACTGGGTGGGGTGCGGAGGAAGATCACTCCACCAGGGAAGGCAAGGTGATAAGCAGGCAGGCGGCTGGCCGGGACTTGAGCCAAGGCAGAAGAACATGCCAGCGGAGCTGATTGGGTATGCACCCGAAACAAAAGAAATGGTCCCTCCGCTCCGACCAGCACCTGATCATCAGAAAGGGGCACAGATAATGGAAAAAAATACACCCCCCTAAGCTAGGAGGAGCGGCAGAGCGGGGGTGTGCAATTCAGAATTTTTTTTTTCATTCTGCACTGACTGTCTTTGAAATTGCCCCAGCCCCTGTTCAAATTCAATCCGGGGACAAAACTGGGGACGGACTTGGTCCTCAATCCGGGACTGTCCCCTGAAACCGGGGATGTCTGGTCACCCTATTACAGTGTCCACTTCTACAATGAACAGCTGTTGGTGTGTGGTGGAAAAACAATGTAGTAGTGGCTAAGGCTTATTTAGAACAAAAAAATAAAAAGTTGGAAAGGACAGTCACACCCCAGCAGATTTGCTTTAAAGTGGATGTAACCAGGGGTCTCAAACTGGCGGCCCTCCAGCTGTTGCAAAACTACAAGTCCCATCATTCCTCTGCCTGAGGGAGTCATGCTTGTAACTGTCAGCCTTGCAATGCCTCATGGGACTTGTAGTTTGGCAACAGCTGGAGGGCCACCAGTTTGAGACCCTTGATGTAAACCCTCCATACACCCAGTGAAGTGTATACTGTTTAGAAAGTTGAGATTGTGTTGGGAGATTTTTTCTCCCTGGTTAACACAGAGTGTGATGTCTGGGCATACAGCCAAGATAGCTAAAATTGCTGATTGGAGAAAAGGCCCACACCCCCTCTCATCATAGGCAGAGACTCTCAGAGGTGTTTTGTAATAGTACCTGCTCCCTGCTAATCTACAGCAACCTCCCCAGACTGAAGATTCAGGCTGCTTTTGTCTAAAGTGTTTGAGAATTTGTCAGGAGTTATCAGGCTGATAACAGAGGAACAGTACCGGAGAGCGCTACGGGACTTAGCTCATTGAAGAGAGACAGGGCCGCCATCAGGAATTTTGAGGCCCCTTACAGAGCTTCAGGCATGGGCCCCCTGGAGCAGAGGGGAACCGGTGCTGCCGCCGCAAATTGAGAAAGCGGTGGGGGGGGCAGCCGCGAAATGAGAAGTGGGGGTGCCATGAATTGAGAAGCGGGGGGTGCTGCCGCCGCAATGTGTTGAGGTCGGGGGGGCTTTGGATGCTGACGAACAAAGAAAGAAAAAAAAAAGGGGGGTTGCCATCCGGGGCCCTGGGGACCTCCGGGCCTCTGGGGACCTCTGGACCCCTTACAAAAAATACATAAAAAAGGGGGATTACCATCCGGGGCCCTGGGGACCTCTGGGCCCCTTACAGGTGTACTGCCTGTACCCCCCTGATGGCGGCCCTGAAAAGAGATAACAAAATATTGCAGATATATGTTCCCAGCTCAAATTTCATGAATCGGGTTTACATCCACTTTAAGGCCCCAACTTCTTGGGATCAATCACAGCCTGTACCCTTGTGAATAAGTACAGTTAGTGGAGAAGGCAAAGTGGAGAAATTTTTGTTACAAATCACCTAAATAATATAGCAAAGCCATGACAGCCATCACATGTACTTGAAGGTCTTCAATCAATGCTAAGATCATTAGAGTGAAATATTGTATTGAACATGGTTTTCCATGTGTGGAAATGTCTAGGGCTGCAACTAACAATTATTTTCATAATCGATTAGTTGGCTGATTATTGTTTCGATTAATCAATTAATCGGTTAATTACCTTAAATGAAGTGTGGTGTATAATTTAGTTAATGTGTAACGTTAAAAAAAAGGCAATTTATGCTTAAATATCTATATGCAGTGGTAAATATAAATAACTAACTATATGGTTAGGGAGAAAAATCTCTTATCCACTCTGAGAATAACAGACAGTTTAGATATACTGTATATACTATTAGAGGTTGAATCTAGTAAATATCATCAGATATCATTATTAGAAATAATAGAAAACTTCTTGGTCAAAGGAATTCTCAGACAGTGTATGTGGTTTTCGTTCAGAAATTACATTCATTTTAAAACTGAATGTTAAAAGCAAGTAAAAATTTCAAACAACATTCTCTCATTCAGCGAATGTACAAATATTTTTTGCATTAATATTTTCATCTGAAAATTGATCTGTGTGGCCAGCATAAGGCTCAGTACACACCTATGCAGTTTGCTTTTGATCTGTTTCTGCAGTTTTGCTGCGATTTGCGATTTTGCATTTTTTTTATACTTTTTTTTGGGTCAGTTTATTGCTGGGCAAATTAAAAAACACAAATTGCTGTAAAAACACATTACATGCCTTTCTGCAGCGCAGCTTCTCCATTGAAGTATATTGAACAAAAAAAAGCACTGTTTTGCGCTGAAAAAAGTCCCTGATCCTTTCCAAATACGCAGCAGCTGAAAAAAGCATAGATGTGAACGTGTCCCAAAGGAAACCATGGTAAATGAACTGTAGTGCGTTTCTGCAAAAAAAACGCATAGGTGTGACCCAGACCTAAGACGGTTAGTAACATAAAAAAAAACTAATATTAGCCCTTTATAGTACAAAAAGAGCAAATAATCGCTACTGTAAGAGCCCATTCACACAGGGGCGGCACGACTCGTGCCGCGACTGTGCTGGGCGATCTGCAGACGACTTCAAAGGAGACTTCCAAAATGACTTCTGTATTGAAGTCAATGGAAGTCGCCCTGAAGTCGTCTTGAAGTAGTACAGGAACCTTTTTCTAAGTTGGAGCGACAAATTGTGACTTTTAAAACTCAGGTAGTTAGGAAATATGTCATATTAATATTTTCTATACTCATTTTAGCCTGCAGGTGAAGATTTAGGCTACCTTCACAGATTTCAGCTTCTTTTCACAACCTGTTGCAAAAAAAAAAAACCTGTTGTTAACAGTGCTCAGTAGCTCAAGCTGAATTTTAAACACACCAGCCAATAAGTGACAGTGACTCCTCCCCCTCAACCCAATCTCTTTTGAAGGTTTGCTGTTCTCTCTCTCTCTACCTTTTTGTAAACTCATAATGCTCTGAGAACACACTTTCATAATTGCATCACATCTGTATTTTATCATAATTTTACTTTCTGTTAAATGTTTTGTTAGAAAATATATTTTTTTACATAATAAAAATATATATAAAACCTTAGTTTAAAACCTGGAAACTTTACAAAATAAAACAAGCCAGTGGAGAAGGCACTGAGTGCTTGCCCTGGCATGTATAACAGGGGTTTTTGACCCTAGTTATAAATTAAGCCTATATTGGCTGCATCTTAAAAACATGTCATCTGAGGATAGATTAATTAATAACATCTCTTATTTGGACTAGATTAGAAATTGTTTGTTGTTTTACTAATTAGTTCTTTCAGGCATACTACATTTTGCCAAGAGAGATTAAAATATACCAAAATTAATGATAATGCAAAGCAATTGTACCAGAGTTGAAAGTAGTTTGAATTCAAAGTACACTGGAAGAAAGGTGCAGAATGTGAAAGGTACTGGTCAGGAACATTTAAAAAATTAGATCATTTAAGGTTAAATCAGAACTCCAGCCAAAAATAACAAGATAAAAATGCACTGCCCATTAAAAGAAATGACAAAACCATCTTTTGCTGCGATATTCACCCTCATTTCAGATATTTCCCCTACAGTATTTTTTCCCCATTAGAAATTCTCATCTGATGATAAACATTATTCAACCCACTTCCTTTGAGCCCAGGCCATCCTGGATCTGCCCCAGCCGGTGACTGGACAGAGAAAGAAGAAGCCACACAAGGATGAGCTCATCTCTTTGTCAGGGTCCATGCACAGAGAAGCAGCTCGATGTTATCCTATGTGTCTGCAGCGGCCTCCTCACCCCCCTCTTTGCATCAGCTTGTCTGTCTCTTGTCTAGGGGTACCTTAGAGGGGAGAGAGAGCGGGGTCACCACGCCAAGCCTTCACCGCAGATGTCTGTGCGGTGTAAGCAAAGTTCCCCAACATACCGCTGCCGAGGGAGGACAAAAAGGAGGCACGGCACACAGCAATAGTTCAACCCCAGCCCAGGGCGACAGCGCCACCTGCTGGGCTGCAGGGAACTGCACATCACTGGTGTCTCTGCCAGTTTTAAATACACAGAAAAGTGTATACCCGCTACACTCTCCCCCTGGTGATTTGACACTGGTCCCCAGTGTCTGGACTAAACTATGCCTTCAACGGCTGACATAGCCCAGTCCAGAAACCAACTACCAATTGTACAAAAACAAAACTTTTTTGAAAAACTTGATCAACTGGAGAAATTGTGTCTGAGCCCTATATAAAAGGGAAGGGAAACAACAACATTTAACCATTACTTCTGAATCACATATTCATATTACACTTTCCCCACCCATCCTGACTAAGACCCACCCCATACTCAGTGGTCTTGATGGGATGCTCTCCTGCAGAGGGAAAAGAAAGAAAATTAACACACATAAACTCTGACACATGTAATCGTGTGAGAGAAAAGAAACTTCTCCGTGAAGAAATCCCTTTTCTCCAAAGAGTGAGTGTGTGAAAAGTGTTAACGGTGCGCAACACTGCCACCTGGTGACAGCATCGCGGTAACTGCACTCGTGGAACTTTTCTTCTTCTCTTGAGCCCTATCTACCCCAGAGTCTGTGATCTCTTGCTGGAAAGTGAAGAACAAAACAGGAACAGTCTTTCATTCCTCTGGGTAACAAGGACAACGGGCCCCAGAAAGTTCAGCAGCATACAACAAGAACAAAGTCTTTTCTCTCCTACAGGTAGAAGCGGGAAAGCGGCAGAACAAGTGGCTTCAAGTGCTGGTCCATGGTCTCCAGATGATATTCTACATCTTCCCCTTCCTTGCGCCGGATCAGCACCTTGTCTGCATGGATGTGCCGTCCCAACATCCACTCTGCCTTGCAGTCCTTAAAACACTGAGAGGCCTTGGGGGAGCATGCCAGGTACCTGCGGGCGTGTGGAACCTGAAGGTGGGTCCACACAAAGTCATTGTACCAGCACTCCCGGCACACTTCCACCTCATAGAGCAACTCCTTGGACAAGTATGGATACTCCCATCCGTACTCTGCAGCAACCTTCTGGCCAAATAGGCGTTGTAGTCTCGCCAAAGGAGGCATAGTAGCTTTGTCCCCTTCGCCAGGTAGAACTATTGAGGTGGTGAGGGACCTTGATCACATCTGGTCTGGACATAGGTGTCCGCAATAGCAGTCTCTTTTCCCCGGTCTTAGGTGTAGGTGGTACCGGGGATGTAGAGGCAAACTGGGGACGGGACCCCTCTTCAGGCGCTGGTGCCTCCACCCGGGGTGTACTATCCCCTGTAGACATGGGTGGATCCCTGGTTCTGCGGGATGAGGCGAGGGGTACTTTGTCCCAGCCCTTTTCTGCAAACAGTTTGTCAATAGCAACGTCGTCTCCCATATCCGACAGCGACTCCAGGTCAGAGGTGTCACACTCCTCCGCGGGCAGGTACCCTGTAGTGGAGACTGAGTTTTCATCTCTTCCCACACACCAAATCTCTCCGCCTGGCTTACCTTGGCTTTTACTTGAAGCGGAACGTCCGGGACTCCTGCCGACGGATCCATCCGGGCCAGGCGTAAACGGGCGAGATGGTCCACCACAATACTGGTCTTTCTCTTCGGTGGTGAACGCTGCGAGACAGTGGTGACCGAGTCAGCATCCTCGGATTTCTCCCGTTGAGTTTTCACGACCTCCTCCGCAGTCGCTGCCGTGTGCGCAGGGATGGCTGTCAAAGCAGTGATTCCTCCTCTCTGAGTGGTGTTGCCTGCAGCACGGCCAGGGTAAATGGTTCTGGGCTTCTCAACCGCTGGATCCACTTCAAAACTATTTAAGCAACAGACAGCATGGATTCATGAAAGACAGAAGTTGTCAAACAAACCTGATTTCTTTTTATGAAGAGGTAAGTAAGACCTTGGACAGAGGGGTGGCAGTGGACGTGGTATACTTGGATTTTGCAAAAGCGTTCGATACAGTTCCCCACACACGGCTCATGTGTAAGGTAAAGTCTACAGGATTGGAAATATCAGTTTGTAAATGGATAGAAAACTGGCTAAAAGACAGAATTCAGAGAGTAGTGGTTAATGATTCTTACTCTGAATGGTCCAAGGTTATCAGTGGTGTACCCCAAGGTTCAGTGCTGGGACCCTTACTTTTTAATATGTTTATAAATGATATTGGGTCTGAGATCAAAAGTAACATTTCTGTCTTTGCAGATGACACCAAGCTATGCAGTGGAATAACGTCCTTACAGGATGTCGCCAATTTACAAGCCGACCTCAATGCTCTGTCTAATTGGGCGACTATGTGGCAGATGAGGTTTAATGTTGATAAATGTAAAGTTATGCACTTGGGGGCTAATAATATGAATGCATCATACATACTAGGGGGAGTACAACTGGGGGGATCCGTAGTGGAGAAGGATCTGGGGGTTTTGGTAGATCATAAGCTCAATAATGGCATGCAATGCCAAGCTGCGGTTTCCAAAGCGAGCAAAGTCCTTTCTTGTATTAAGAGAGGTATGGTCTCCAGAGAGAGAGATATCATTTTGCCCCTGTTCAAATCATTAGTAAGACCTCATCTGGAATATGCAGTTCAGTTTTGGGCCCCAGTTCTCAAAAAGGATATTGGGGAACTGGAGAAAGTGCAGAGAAGGGCAACCAAACTGATAAGAGGCATGGAGGAGCTCAGCTATGAGGAGAGATTAGAGGAACTGAATTTATTCTCTCTTGAGAAGAGGAGATTAAGGGGGGATATGATCAACATGTACAAATATATAAGGGGTCCATATAGTGAACTTGGTGTTCAGTTATTCACTTTACGGTCAACACAAAGGACAAGGGGGCACTCTTTGCGTCTAGAGGAAAAGAGATTTCACCTCCAAATACGGAAAGGTTTTTTCACAGTAAGAGCTGTGAAAATGTGGAATAGACTCCCTGCAGAGGTGGTTCTGGCCAGCTCAGTAGATTGCTTTAAGAAGGGCCTGGATTCTTTCTTAAATGTACATAATATAACTGGGTACTGACATTTATAGGTAAAGTTGATCCAGGGAATATCCGATTGCCTCTCGAGGGATCAGGAAGGAATTTTTTCCCCTGCTGTAGCAAATTGGATAATGCTCTTCTGGGTTTTTTTGCCTTCCTCTGGATCAACTGTGGGTATAGAATTGGGTATATGGGAGTGTACGATATATGTTTATTTTTATTTTTTTATTTTTATTTTTTACGGTTGAACTGGATGGACTTGTGTCTTTTTTCAACCTGACTAACTATGTAACTATGTAACTATGTAACTATGTAAAATAGAAACTCCCCACAGGCCTTGCATCGCCCGAAACGGCTTCAGTTGGCACACCAGTCCCGAACAGCCGGGACAAATCACACCCAGGGCCTCAACGTCCATGCATGAATACAGGGCGAATCGACCCCTTGGCTTTAGCCGGATCCCCGTATCTGTTACCGGAGCAGCAGCAGTCAGTGTCGTGGTAGAAGCGTGAACCTGAATCCACGATGTATGTCCGAACATGGTGACCTGTTGCTGATCCATCGCACACTGCAAGGTTTTTGCACCAACGTCCCACGTGTAGTCCTTCACACGTATTGGACTCCTCCCCTTTGCTCCAGTTCGCGGGCTTTTCTTCTTTTTCTTTCTGAGTCACGCCCACGAACTAAGCGGTGGGGGTGTGCCTGGTGGCGCAGTGCGAATAGAAGCCCCCACGTGTAGTCCTTCACACGGCTGAGCTCCCCCCTTTCCTCGCTCTTCTGCGCGGGCCTTTCTCTTCATTGGGTCATGTCCACGACTTCGAGCAGGGATGCACTTCGGCCAATGAAGGCCAGTCTACTCGTAACTCCTCCGGGCAGACACGTTCAATTCCGTAGTACACAAACACTATACCGGACCCGAGCCCCCACGTGTAGCGGCCTCCTCACCCCCCTCTTTGCATCAGCTCATCTGTCTCTTGTCTAGGGGTACCTTGGAGGGGAGAGAGAGCGGGGTCACCACGCCAAGCCTTCACCGCAGATGTCTGTGCGGTGTAAGCAAAGTTCTTTCTTTACCTTCGGGTCAGTGCTGTGCACCTTGAGTTACCTTAAACAATGTCCGCCAGAAAAGAGCCCCACACCATTAAAGTCCAACACTCCTTTATTCTTCTCAAGTGAACAGCACAATCAGTTGGACTCCCTTAAAGAACAGGACAAACAAGGAGGTGTGGATGCGAGTAGGCCCAGACACAATGAACTCTCCACTTTCCTCCCTGAAAGTGGGTTGCGGTCTCCGAGCGGGGGGGGGGGGTTTCCTTCCAGGCGGTCTCCAATGGGAGGCTCACTCGTCACTGGCAATCTGCTGCACCCGGTCTTCAAGTGAGTATCTCCCCCCGGTCCATTACGCCTTCTGGATTCGGGTACCCAATCCCTGGTTTCCCTAGGACCTCCTTCCCTCGCGGAACTCAGTGTTGGGCACTGAGCTCCAGACCTCCATCCAAGCACCTCACCCCAGGCTAAAGGTGCCTGGGATGGAACACAACCTCCCAACATCCTCTAGGCCTAGGCCGCCTAGAGGACCGACACGAACCACCGCCCTCAGGCTGAAGGTGCCTGGGACTTGACCCGTGACAAAGATGGCCGGCCCCTTTATACCCTCTCCCAGCAAGCACGGCTGGTTCCCCGCCCCACCATACCGCTGCCGAGGGAGGACAAAAAGGAAGCACGGCACACAGCAATAGTTCAACCCCAGCCCAGGGCGACAGCGCCACCTGCTGGGCTGCAGGGAACTGCACATCACTGGTGTCTCTGCCAGTTTTAAATACACAGAAAAGTGTATGCCCGCTACATGTCCATGCACATTAGGATGATTACAGGCATATTTTAAACTCAGTGTTTAGAGACAGGATAAATAATCCTTTTGTTTTGCATTTTTGAATGAAGCTTTCTGGCAAAAAAAATGCTAAACACTCCTAAATTGTGTACAAAAACGCTCTATATGAGAATTTTTTTTTCTGCCAATTCTGACATTTTTTTAAGCCCCGAGTGCATGAAGCCTTAAGCCCTGTACACACGATAGGTTTTTCCGATGAAAACAGTCCAATGGATTTTTTTCATCGGACAAACCGATCGTGTATGGGCCCCATCGGTCTTTTTTCCATCGGTGTTAAAAAATAGAACATGTTTTAAATTTTTCTGATGGATAAAAAACCGATAGCAAATTCTGATCGTCTATGGGCAAGTCCATCGGTTAAAAAACCCACGCATGCTCAGAATCAAGTCGACGCATGCTCAGAAGCATTGAACTTCATATTTCTCGGTTCATCGGAGTGTTTTACGTCACCGCGTTTGGAACGGTCGGTTTTTTGAATGATGGTGTGTAGGCAAGACTGATGGAAGACTGATGGAAGTCAGCTTCATTGGTTTTCACTCTGCTTTCTGCTTTCTCTCCCTATCAGCATGCTCTTGACAGCACATAAGCTGATTTGCCCTTTGCACTGCGTCTTCCTTTCACACACTCCAGCTGTGCTGTACAGGGACTGCTGAAGGCTGGTACCGGGTCCAATTCAGGTAATTAAACTACATTCATTAAAAAAAAAATACATTTACCCAGATAGCAAGGATAACTAGCCACAAATTTGTGGCAGTTTTGAATTGTAAGTCTGTTATCTTGCTGGACTTTTTCACTGGCAAGTACACTTGCAGGGCACTTGAAACACAAGTTCAAGTTAAAGCGGAGGTTTTTTTTTTTCTGCATTTAATGGGGTTTACCAATACTAAGGTACACTCAGGCCTCGTACACACGGCCGAGATTCTCGTCGAAAAAAACATGTCGTTTTTTTCGACGAGATTCTTGGACAAGAAACTTGTCCCGGCCGAGTGTACAGACGCTCGATTCAAAGAACCCGCGGTTCTTTGAATGGAGCGTACGCGGTGACGTCATCGACTACGACGAGCATGCGCTCGTCACATTCGATGCCGTCGCCGCCATCTTGGTATACCCTACGTATGCCTAGGAAGCTACCGCGCATGCGTCAAATTCATTTCGAACATGCGCGGGCTTCCGGGAGGACAGGTAAGTGTACACACACTCACTTTTCTCGTCGAGAAACATGCCGAGGAGAATCTCGACGAGAAAATAGAGAGCAGGATCTCTATTTTCTCGTCGAGATACTTGTCGCTTTTCTTGACGAGAAACCATACACACGAACGAATTTCTCGGCAAAAAATCTCTGCCAGCAAGTTTCTTGCGTGTGTACGAGGCTTCACTTGTTTAGTCTCTGCAAGTTTCCGCTGTCCATTTTCCTCGTAAAGAAGGAGTTATAAAATCAGTTTCTCTGTGTTTCCATTTTGCTTGTGGGCACTGTGAAGCCCACAAGCAATCATTTCCTGGAGTAGCAACGTAAACTAAAAGGTTGCCATCACAACGGGCGGCATCATTGAAAGTTCACCCCCAGTTGTGATGGTATGCACAATCTAAATAGAGACGCCCTTGTCACGTGACCGGCGTCATGCATCACGTCGTATGTGAAATCTCTCGAGATTTCGCAGCACTGCATACCACAATGTATCTTATATCACACTGCAGCCAAGTCCCACATTGCATTGCGGCGCCGGGGAAAGGCTTGGAAATGCCTACTCCCGCAGGAGGAAATCCCGGAAGTCGCTTTATGAAAGGCAAATACAAGGTATTTATATATGGAAAAAAATAAATGTTGTGCATTTTGATGATGTACATATTACAGCGGTTGTGTTACAATATAGTTGTGATTTTGCGTGAACCCCTGCTTTAACACTTTTCCAATTTGTGGCAAATTTCTGTGGCAAGTCTCTAGCAAGAGCAAAGTTGCAGAGGTGAGTCTACAGCAAGAGCCCTGCAAGTCTACAGCATGAAAATTCTGCCACAGTGACCCCTGTGGTGGGATGACTATTGCACAACATAACTGAACCAGAACTTGCAGCAGACTTGCAAAATGTTTGCAAAGAAAGTTGATTTGGACTCATGAAATTCGGACTTGCTGCAATTGTGCAACAAACTTGTGGAGCCTGGTAAGTCTAGCATTAGCTAAGCAAGTCATTTTCAAACTTGCAGCACAATTGCTTGCTATCTGGGTAATTGTGTATTAATATAATAGAGCTGCAATAATCTGTCTTTTAATCTGCTAATATCTCCGCTTTAATTCAGGGGGTGCATGGTTTGCCTGCTGGGATCAGTCGCATCTAAAGGAGCTCCTGTGCCAACCTAAGTGAAACCATGAAAAACTGTGCATTTTTTAATGTACTTCCCTCACAATGGGACCCGGCAGGACCATAGGAGCATTGAGAAATGGCCATATGGCTCCACTGGCTCTTAGAAAGGCTGTAGGCAACTTCTTTAGTCCCACAGTAGGGCTAGTGGGATCCCTGCACTTATCCAACATAGTGCCCAGACATACCTCCCAACTTTTAAAAGTCCCACCGCGGGACATTCAGATCTCCCCTGCAAACGAAAGTTGTTGAGCGGAGGGGGGGGGGGCCGCGGGACATTTGAAAAAAAATTTGTCCCTGCTAAAAAAAGTTGAAGTTGTTGAGCGGGGGGGGGGGGGCGCCAATCGCGGGGGGGGGGCTTACCTGCTCGTTCGCTGTTTCCTTCTCTTCATGGCTGTCTGCTGTGCCTTCTGCTTCCTGCTGTGCGGGAAAAATGACACTCTCGCGGGACTGCGGGAAGGAGGGGCCTATGCGGGTAAAACCCACAGAATCCGTGCCAGTTGGGAGGTATGCCCAGAGGTATTGACTCCGATGATTCCTCTCCTCTTACGCTCACGAGGAGAGCCAACTTTTACCTTTTTGTGCCAAAATCGGCAAAGCTGGGCCAAGCAATCAATAACCTGCAATTTGAAGCCATGTTCCAGAAACACTTCTCCCTATAGCTGACTGTGACAAAAAAAAGAAAAAAAAGTGGATGAAAATACAGATAGTGGAAATGTGACCTTAAAACATAGGTGTAAGCTGGTATCACAGTTAATTTTAATTAGTGAATTGGATGTGACCTGGCACACAGACTATAGCACACATGGCGACCTACATCCCTAAATTAATTTGTAGAAAAGGAGAGCTGTGGGACTTTGAGTGAGGCAACCACCATGTGAGATATAGACAGAAACATAAAATTTACAGTATATGATTTATTGTTACATTGTAGAAAAATATTGTATCAAATAAATAGGTAGTGTGACAGCAGGAAGGTAAAGTCACCTGGTTGCATCCAGGGGGGTAGATATATTTCGCCCAGATTCAGGCTTTACGCCGATTTATACAGCTAGGTGGAGAGTTGTATAAGCCCAGCTGAGACTAGTGGGCTCATTGATGACTCATACCTCTAGGGAGAGGGCTGGGCGTCGTGCAGACAGGGAGTTGATGAGTCCAGCTGAACCTTGTCAGCTCATTTAGGCCTCTATAAAAAACTCCCAGATTCATTAGATGTTAGCTCATGCCTGGAAGCAGACCTGTGTGGACTGTCTAGGGAGAGTGAACCCCTGTGCGGTGAGAGAAAGCCTGTGTGGCTATATTTTGCTTGGACATTTAAAACCAGGGACTAGGACAGCACTAGGCTGATCCCAGTCGTTAGTTAGGAAACCTGTAAGTTTAGTCAGAGGTCAAGTTGACCAGGATTTATTTTGTGTTTGTTTTTTTTGCCTTGCTGTGTTTTTGTCACTGTAAATAGAAAATAAACCGCACCTTTTTTTGATTTTGAAAACCACAACCTCCGTCTGCTGGGCCTGTTTTTGGGTGGGGAGCCCATCCCGGGGGTCACACATACCCGCTGCCGAGCTAGCCCCCTCACAGTTGGTGGAGAACCAGTGGCAGTTTTTTTTTAAGCCAGCATGGAGGAGATACTGAAACAGCTGGCTCTAGCAAATGCCAATCAACAGCAGACAAATGCAGGTTTGCAAAGGAGCCTTGCAGCCCAGCAGCAAGCTCATCAACAGAGCCTTGCAACTTTACAACAGAGTCTGGAGGCTCAGCAACAAGCCCAACAGCAATCTGAGGCCCGCTTCATAGACCTGTTGCAGAAGCAAGAGCAGAGACTACAACAACAGATGGAAGCAGTAATGCAGCAACGTCCGCAGACCGGTGAGGAAAGCCGTCCCACTAATACCGCGTCCTTTGGGGTGAGTCGTTTATTGACAAAAATGACTGGAGAGGATGATCCAGAGGTATTTTTGACCACATTTGAAAGGACCGCTGAAAGAGAAAAGTGGCCTGAGGAACAGTGGGCTGGACTGGTGGCTCCTCTGTTAACGGGTGAATCGCAGAAAGCTTACTATGACCTAGAGCCTGACCAAGCAAAAGACTATGTGATGCTAAAAGCTGAAATATTGGCAAGGCTGGGTGTCACCCTGGCTGTCCGGGCTCAGCGTGTGCATAACTGGACTTTCCAGCTTGGAAAACCCCCCAGGTCTCAAATGTATGATCTCATTCACCTGAGCAGAAAGTGGCTACAGCCAGAGACTTTGTCCGCACCAAAGATTGTGGAACGTGTTGTAATGGATCGGTTTTTGAGAGCTCTTCCTACTGCCATCCAAAAGTGGGTAAGCCATGGAGACCCAGAGACGGCCGATGGTCTTGTGGATCGTGTGGAGAAATACTTGGCTACAGAGAACCTGACGGCCTCTTCCAGAGACACTCGGACTTTCCACCCTAAGACCAGACCATCCCCAGGGGCGGATAAGATGATTCCAAGGGGTAAGGGTGGAGAGAGTGAGAGGGTGGGAGCTCTACCCCAAGTTTGGCGAGAACAGCCTGGGAAATCAGCGGCTCAAGAGGCGGCAAGAAGGATCATTTGCTACCGCTGCCGGCAAGCGGGACATATTGCAGCAAATTGCCCGGTTTTGGAGGAACCCATGCAGTGTGACTTTCTGACGGGCAGACGTCAGTCGCTGTGTGCGACAGTCGCATGCACTGCCATTCGGGGAACTGAGAAACATTTATGCAAAATGTGTATTAATGGTAGAAATGTTGTGGTATTGCTGGATTCAGGTAGCCTTGTGACCCTGATAAAGGCTGAGTTAGTTAAAACAGAGGTCTCTGGGAATAGCAAGGTAGCCGTTATTTGTGTGCATGGGGACACCCGAGAGTATCCAGTGACTACAGTGTGTTTCGAGACCCCCAAAGGTACCCTTTCTCATCCAGTGGGCTTAGTGTCTCAGTTACCGCATGACGCCATTGTGGGAAGGGATTTTCCGAAGTTCTGGGAACTGTGGGATGATCATGAGCCCCCCACTGGTGCCCCTATGTACCAGGAATATGATAGCCAGAACTCCTCTGAGAGTGGTGAGGACTCTCCCGAATTTCCCTTGTCAGTATTGGCAGGGGAGACTCAAGAAACTGGAGAGGAGCCCACCTCCTCAGACGAAAACCTACCGTCTGTGGAGTTTTCTGATCTTGAGGTTCACAGGGAAAACTTTGCCACAGAACAGTTGAAAGACCCCGCCCTAATAAAGGCACGGGAAAACGTAGTGAAAATAGATGGCGAGTTAGTGAACCCAGATAATACCTGCACTTACCCATACTTCAGCGTAGAGAAGGACCTACTGTATCGGGTGGCAAAAAGGGCAGAAGAAACCGTTGAGCAGCTGGTGGTGCCCAAACCTTACAGGAAGTTGGTGTTGGAGTTGGCCCATGGGCACATTCTTGGAGGTCATCTGGGGACAGAGAAAACCCGAGAGAGGGTATTACAGAGATTCTATTGGCCTGGGGTGATGAAGGACATAGAAAATTATTGTTCCTCCTGCCCTGTGTGTCAGAGGTCGGCCCCGATGCCACACTTCCGTAGCCCGCTGGTCCCTCTACCCATCATTGAGGTCCCGTTTGAGAGAATCGCAATGGATTTGGTAGGTCCTATAATCAAGTCCGCTAGGGGGCACCAGTACATATTGGTTATAATGGACTATGCCACCCGTTATCCAGAAGCGATCCCTCTCAGAAATACCTCGGCCAAAACCATAGCCAAAGAGCTATCTCTTGTTTTTAGCCGGGTGGGTATTTGTAAAGAACTGCTTACGGACCAAGGTACACCCTTTATGTCCCGGGTTATGAAGGAGCTGTGTAAATTGTTCAAAGTGACGCAATTACGTACATCTGTGTATCACCCCCAAACCGATGGGCTGGTTGAAAGATTCAACAAAACCCTAAAACAAATGTTGAAGAAAGTGGTGGATAGGGATGGAAAGGATTGGGACTGTCTACTTCCTTATTTGATGTTTGCTATTAGGGAGGTGCCCCAATCCTCTACGGGATTCTCCCCCTTTGAGTTACTGTATGGGAGACACCCAAGAGGGCTGTTGGATATTGCCAAGGAAACTTGGGAAAGTGAGAGTTCTCCCCACAGGAGTGTGATTGAGCATGTCGCCCTGATGCAAGATCGAATTGCACAGGTAATGCCCATCGTGAAGGAACATTTGGCCCAAGCGCAGTTGGCACAGCAGAGAGTGTACAACCGTGGAGCCAAGACCCGTACCTTTTCCCCGGGGGATAGGATATTGGTACTTGTCCCTACGGTTGAAAGTAAATTCCTTGCCAAATGGCAAGGCCCCTACGAGATAATGGAAAAAGTGAGCGAAGTGAATTACAAGGTCAGACAACCAGGAAGGCGAAAGCCCGAACAGATCTATCACGTTAATCTGTTGAAAGCCTGGAGGGATAGAGAGTCCCTAGTCGCAGACACTTGGTCACCAGCTCAAACTGGTTGCGTGATTCCTGAGGTTGGAATCGCAGCCACCTTGTCACAACCCCAACAACAGGAGGTTAAGGAGTTTGTGCTTCGCAACAAGGAGGTATTCTCTGAGCTGCCGGGACAAACATCTGGGGTAGAGCATGACATTATTACCCCGCCCGGTGAAAGGGTGAAGTTAAAACCCTATCGGATCCCAGAGGCCCGACGGGAGGCAATACGGGAGGAAGTACAGAAAATGCTGAACTTAGGGGTGATAGAGGAGTCCCAAAGTGATTGGTCTAGTCCCATTGTGTTGGTGCCTAAACCGGATGGGAGCTGGCGATTTTGTAACGATTTTCGTCAGTTGAACAAAGTTACAAAATTTGACACCTACCCCATGCCACGTATAGATGAGTTGATCGACCGGCTGGGAACAGCCCGATACATGACGACTCTTGACCTCACAAAAGGGTATTGGCAAATCCCCCTGGCCAAGTCAGCCAAAGAGAAAACCGCATTTGTAACCCCAGACGGGGCGTTCCAATATAAAAGAATGCCGTTCGGGTTACAGAATGCGCCGGCCACATTCCAGCGGAAAATGGACCAGATGCTGAGGCCCCATCGGAAGTATGCTGCGGCTTACCTGGATGACGTAATTGTCCATAGCACAGATTGGGCCTCACATCTGCCAAAAGTGCAAGCAGTCCTGGACTCTGTTCGGGAAGCAGGGTTTACGGCTAACCCCAAGAAGTGTACCATTGGGCAGGAGGAGGCCAAATATCTTGGGTACACCATTGGGAGGGGAGTAATAAAACCCCAACTCAACAAAGTCGAGGCCATCCAGAGTTGGCCACGTCCCAACAGCAAGAAGCAGGTACGAGCCTTTCTGGGAATCGCTGGGTATTATCGGCGATTCATTCCCCACTTTGCTTCTAAGGCTGTGCCCCTAACCAACCTGACGAAGGGGAAAGGGTCGGTCATGATTAAATGGACCCCCGAGGCTGAGGCAGCATTCCAATTCTTGAAACAAGCCTTATGTAGCCAGCCAGTGTTGTACTCACCCGACTTCTCTAAAGACTTTGTCGTACAAAGTGATGCGTCAGATGTGGGGTTAGGAGCAGTATTGTCCCAGGTCTGGAACGGGGAAGAGCACCCAGTCATTTACCTCAGCAGGAAGTTGAAGTCCCATGAGGTAAATTACGCCACCGTTGAAAAGGAGTGTTTAGCGGTGAAGTGGGCTCTAGATTCCCTTCGGTACTACCTGCTAGGTAGGCACTTTGACATGGTTACGGATCACGCTCCGTTAAAGTGGATGGCTCAAAACAAGGAAACAAATAGAAGAGTGAATAGGTGGTTCCTGGCCCTCCAGGAATTCAACTTCACAGTAAAGCATCGCCCTGGCGTTCAAATGGGGAATGTGGATGCTTTGTCTCGAGTACATGAATGCCTGATTGCTGGTGTTCCAACCCCGAGGTTAAAACAAGAGGGGGGGGTATGTGACAGCAGGAAGGTAAAGTCACCTGGTTGCATCCAGGGGGGTAGATATATTTCGCCCAGATTCAGGCTTTACGCCGATTTATACAGCTAGGTGGAGAGTTGTATAAGCCCAGCTGAGACTAGTGGGCTCATTGATGACTCATACCTCTAGGGAGAGGGCTGGGCGTCGTGCAGACAGGGAGTTGATGAGTCCAGCTGAACCTTGTCAGCTCATTTAGGCCTCTATAAAAAACTCCCAGATTCATTAGATGTTAGCTCATGCCTGGAAGCAGACCTGTGTGGACTGTCTAGGGAGAGTGAACCCCTGTGCGGTGAGAGAAAGCCTGTGTGGCTATATTTTGCTTGGACATTTAAAACCAGGGACTAGGACAGCACTAGGCTGATCCCAGTCGTTAGTTAGGAAACCTGTAAGTTTAGTCAGAGGTCAAGTTGACCAGGATTTATTTTGTGTTTGTTTTTTTTGCCTTGCTGTGTTTTTGTCACTGTAAATAGAAAATAAACCGCACCTTTTTTTGATTTTGAAAACCACAACCTCCGTCTGCTGGGCCTGTTTTTGGGTGGGGAGCCCATCCCGGGGGTCACACATACCCGCTGCCGAGCTAGCCCCCTCACAGTAGTCACATGACTTACACTAAATGTGCTGCTACATAGCATGCAATACAAATGGGAATTCGACATAATAACTGTACATAATAAGATAAATGGTGTAACGGCACCCCAATCTCAAGGGGGGTTAACGCCGTTTACTATGTTCCCTCTCCTAGGCACACATCCACTCGCTACCGATATCCACAGCTAAACGACCCTTTCCTATAGGAGCCGACCCCTCTGGAAGAAGACGAGACGCACTCTGTCTCTTCTGTAGTAGGAATGAATTTATTAATGCCAAACATTGTAACTTTATACACAATTCAGGGCACATGATTTAACATGAACAAGGGCCCAGCTCCACCCACACATCCCAAAACTCAACACCTCATCCTGACGTCTGCTAGGCTTCAAAAGATCCCAACACAATAGAATATACGATCTCCAATACACATCTTCCCACAAAGGGTTGGCAGCCAGTCTGTCTGGCGACAACAGGTTCTAAACCCTTTACATCTTAAATCCCTTTGTATTGTAAATCCCAGTCTGCCTTTACAATACACACAAGTACAGGGTTAATTACTTCTATTCACACCAGACCTTCCCAGTGTTGCCAACCCCCTGAAGTGAAATTTACTGGCAAGGATGCCAAAATTTCTGTACGGCAGCAATTTCTTACTGGCAAAAATCATGAAAATTGCTGGCAGAGCCGCATTTTTTACTGACGCTGCAAAAAAGTACCTACAATCACTGTTTTTAGTGCTAAACAGTGCAAATATCAATATTTGAACTATAAACACACAGCTAATGCTATTTATCAATGTGTTTAAGTTAAACAAAAGTAAAAAAACATTTTTCTCAATTTACATGAAGGTCAGGTTACTATAACCCGGCCAGCACAGAGTTCCCTCTTACATCAGAGTCTGCAGGATGCCCCCTTACAGTGCAAGGGAACTCTTATGTAAAGGGGAACGCTGCAGATCATGATGTAAGGGGGAACCCTGATGTGGAGGGGGGCTCTTACCTTAGTGTATTCACCTTCCGCAGAGTGAATACACTAAGGTAAGGGGGGGGGTATTAATATAAGGGGGAAACCTTTGTATCAGTGCCCCCTTACATTATTGTATTCATTCACCTGCTTACATCAGTGACCCCCCCCCCCTTAGAATGGCCTGGCGGCACTGTCACTTACCTCCTCTCAGGTGCACAGTGTGGGGCTCAGTCAGACGGCTCCAGCTTGGTGGCTCTGATCTCCTCTCCCCAGTCCACACGTCTGTTTCTTCCCGGGCCGTAACCCCCATCCCGGCGGCACTTCCACTCTTGACTTCTTTCTAGGATCCCCTCAGAGACTGTAGACATGATAAAAGACAAGAGATGGTCAGAGGCTGCGGACATACTACAGGAGGTGGACACTGGACAGAGACTGCGGACATACTACAGGAGGGGGACAGAGGCTATGGACCCACTACAGGAGGTGGACAGAGGCTGCGGACACACTACAGGAGGGGGACAGAGGCTGCGGACACACTACAGGAGGGGGACAGAGGCTGCGGACACACTACAGGAGGGGGACAGAGGCTGCGGACACACTACAGGAGGGGGACAGAGGCTGCGGACACACTACAGGAGGGGGACAGAGGCTGCGGACCCATTACAGGAGGGGGACAGAGGCTGCGGACCCATTACAGGAGGTGGACAGAGGCTGCAGACATACTACAGGAGGGGGACAGAGGCTGCGGACATACTACAGGAGGGGGACAGAGGCTGCGGACATACTACAGGAGGGGGGACAGAGGCTGCGGACATACTACAGGAGGGGGGACAGAGGCTGCGGACCCATTACAGGAGGTGGACAGAGGCTGCGGACATACTACAGGAGGGGGACAGAGGCTGCGGACATACTACAGGAGGGGGACAGAGGCTGCGGACATACTACAGGAGGGGGACAGAGGCTGCGGACATACTACAGGAGGTGGACAGAGGCTGCAGACATACTACAGGAGGGGGACAGAGGCTGCGGACATACTACAGGAGGGGGACAGAGGCTGCGGACATACTACAGGAGGGGGGACAGAGGCTGCGGACATACTACAGGAGGGGGACAGAGGCTGCGGACCCATTACAGGAGGTGGACAGAGGCTGCGGACATACTACAGGAGGGGGACAGAGGCTGCGGACATACTACAGGAGGGGGACAGAGGCTGCGGACATACTACAGGAGGGGGGACAGAGGCTGCGGACATACTACAGGAGGGGGGACAGAGGCTGCGGACATACTACAGGAGGGGGACAGAGGCTGCGGACACACTACAGGAGGGGGACAGAGGCTGCGGACACACTACAGGAGGGGAACAGAGGCTGCGGACACCACCATATTACTTCTGCACATCATCTGTGTGCTGTGTCCTCCTCCTGTGCCCCTTTCACCACTCCACAGGTCAGGGCAGCACTGTGCTGCCCTGACCTGTGAAGAGGTGAAAGGGACACAGGAACCAGAGGAGGATACAGCACACTGATGACGCTGTCCCCTTGTATCCCCCCCTGTTTCACTGACCTTGAGTCCGTCCTCCTCACTCCTGGCTGGGCCCTGTCAGTGCTCCGAGTCCTCCACAGACCACCTATGATGAGTGCATGGCATGCACTCACTTCAGGTGTCCCGCCACTGCCGCCAGCCACTGTGGCCTTTTCAAAAATGGCGCCAGCGGCGCCATCACGTTACTGCGTGTGCGCCGCCGCCGCTCGGCCGAGTTCCGAATGCGCTCGGCCGGCGCATTCGGAACGGCGCATGCGCAGTTGTATGGCCGGCTCGCGGCCATCTTTTTTATGGGCGCCGGTGCCCATAAACGGACTTTTACGTACAGCCCGAAAAAGGGGTTAAATCGCGGGCTGTACGTAAATCTACGTACGGTTGGCAACACTGGACCTTCCCAAGTCATACTGAACAATAGAAATGCAAAACAACTTAATTCCTCACAGCAATGATACTTAACCCCCACATACAGTATACATCCAATCTATATACAATGTATATACAGCCTTGAATATAGCTATCATAGACCATATTGGGGTTTTCATTCACCCTGTGCCCCTAATAGAGACACAGGGTGATTGACACATAAGAGCCATTGGGGAAGCTGGCGCAAGGGTATTTCATACTTCCTAAGCGATTCTGAGTTCCCCGGGCCTTCCCGTTACATCTCTCCCCTTTCGGCAGGAGACTAACAGAGGGGGGAACCCCAGACGGGTTGACTCCGAAGTTAGTCCATAGGTCCCTTCTTCTAATGCCGGTATCCACACAGTACCCCAAATAAATTTCTCCAAACAGAGAATCGCTTACCCAGCCAACCTCTGCCTCTCTCAGAGAACACACCCGCCGCTGGGGAGAGGCCTGGACTGGCCCTTCTCCCTGGAGTCCTTTCTGCCGCTGGAGAGAAGACAGGGTGACTGGGCTCAGTCCGTCATGCTGTTGGGGATCTGGGTCGACTGCCCGGCATCCCTGTGGTATACAAGTGGAGACTGAAGTCCCATCCACTTGTGGTAGGTGAAAATCTCCCAGTGCTTGCAAAGCAAGGCTGACATCCTCCTGTCTCAGTGTCACACCATTTTCTGGGGTTGTGTCAGTGAGGACTGAAGTCCCATCCAATACCACAGGAACTCCCTCTTCTGTTAGTTGGGAGCCGAGGCCCGTGGCGCTCGGCTCTGTTGCCAGCTCTTCTGCTGGGTTGCTGTGAGTGGAGACCGCAGTCCCATCCACCGATATCCGCTCAAGTGGCAGTTGTGTGCAGCGGCCAGTAGCATTCTGCCCTGCTGCCAGTGATTCAGCTGGGAGTAAAAGCTTTACTGCCTCAGCTTGTTGCTGGGGAGAGGGGCCAACTGCCCCGGCTCCCTGAAACTCCACAGTGGTTTCCGGTGCTGGGCAGAGGTGGGTATCACTCTGCCCTGTTGCCAGCACTTCTGCTGGGGACTCCACACCATCTGCTCTGGCTACCTGTTGGGGAGGGAAAATGGCTGCTTCTCCTCCCTGCATCTCTGAAATCCACTCAGAAAGAGGAACCATCACCTTCTCAATTCGGGCCTCCAACACTGCCATGGGTGTAGAGCAGGGGTCTGCAGTACTTTGTCCTGCTGCCAGTACTTGAGCGGGCAATGCATAATTCATAACATCCTCTGCACAGTCCATTAAGTCCATACCTTCTGTAATCTGTGGCTGGGGAGATGAGCCAACTGCCCTAGCTCCCTGGAACTCCATATTATCCACTTCGGCTTTAGGGAGGGCAATCTTCATCTTTTCCACTGCCGATTCTTCAGCCAGGCTAGCTCCCTGGAACTCCATATCATCCACTTCGGCTTTAGGGAGGGCAATCTTCATCTTTTCCACTGCCGATTCTTCAGCCAGGTTAGCTCCCTGGAACTCTGTATCATTCACTTCGGCTTTAGGGAGGGCAATCTTCAGATTTTCCACTGCTGATTCTTCGGCCAGGATTTCATAGTTGTCAACTGGTATTTCCTGATAGTCCCAGGCAAAGGGAGCCCCACCCTGCTGCTGAGCGGAGTCTAGCAGCTGTTTGTAGGCGATCTCCAGCTCCCATTCCTGAACGGCCAGAAACTCCAAATCTTCCTGTGCCCAGTGCCCTTCCGAGACATTCAGTCTTTGTTCTCTGTGCTCCATTATTTCCTCCAAACGCCACTCCTGATCACTCCCAAAGTCAGGGTCCTCGGACAGCCTCCAATACAACAATCCCAGGCCATTATAGTCAAAGCCTTCCGTGGGGCTGTCATCCGCTGACCATGGGCACTCTTGGGCTACATACCACCGGAGGGCTCTGTAGCTCTCGTCCAACCGCATCTCTGCCCGGATCAGCCTGCTTAACTCAGCTGTCCACTCCTGCTTCGGTTGTTCCCCCAATAACAGCATTCGTACTTCATACTGCGACCAGTACCTTACATGGATGGAGGGGAGAACTTTTCCCTGGTGTTGCTGCTCGAGGGCTAGCACTTTCTTCCAGAGTTCGCAGCGGATCGAATCCGACCATCCCAGCAGGACCTCCTCTGATACTGGTCCTCTATGCTGTATCTGCATCTCTCGCAACCTCCTTCTGAATTCCTTTTCCATGTCGGCTGGTATCTGTATCTCTCCTCTCCTTTCAGTTGGTGCTGCTTTTTTAGGTGTTGTCTCTGATTGCCGTATTTCCGCCATTCTCTGCTCATGTTGTCGCTCATCCTGCCGCTCGATTTCTCTAATGGCTTCCTGTATGGCGGTCTCTGATGGGTTAGCACCATATAATGCCAAGCGCTCTCGAACTCGTTGCTGAAACAAATCTTCAACTGACCGGGGTCCTGCATCACCATTCCTCTGGTTCATCTCGGCTCTCAAGTAAGTCTTTCAGCGTGACTTTTCTGCAGGCTGCATAGCTTGGTCATTCACTGTGGTGGCTTGGAGTGTCCCAGGAACTGGAGGGAAAATCCCGCTGCTGCCAACCAATGTAACGGCACCCCAATCTCAAGGGGTATTAACGCCGTTTACGATGTTCCCTCTCCTAGACACACATCCACTCGCTACCGATATCCACAGCTAAACGCCCCTTTCCTATAGGAGCCGACCCCTCTGGAAGAAGACGAGACGCACTCTGTCTCTTCTGTAGTAGGAATTAATTTATTAATGCCAAACATTGTAACTTTATACACAATTCAGGGCACATGATTTAACATGAACAAGGGCCCAGCTCCACCCACACATCCCAAAACTCAACACCTCATCCTGACGTCTGCTAGGCTTCAAAAGATCCCAACACAATAGAATATACGATCTCCAATACACATCTTCCCACAAAGGGTTGGCAGCCAGTCTGTCTGGCGACAACAGGTTCTAAACCCTTTACATCTTAAATCCCTTTGTATTGTAAATCCCAGTCTGCCTTTACAATACACACAAGTATAGGGTTAATTACTTCTATTCACACCAGACCTTCCCAAGTCATACTGAACAATAGAAATGCAAAACAACTTAATTCCTCACAGCAATGATACTTAACCCCCACATACAGTATACATCCAATCTATATACAATGTATATACAGCCTTGAATATGGCTATCATAGACCATATTGGGGTTTTCATTCACCCTGTGCCCCTAATAGAGACACAGGGTGATTGACACATAAGAGCCATTGGGGAAGCTGGCGCAAGGGTATTTCATACTTCCTAAGCGATTCTGAGTTCCCCGGGCCTTCCCGTTACAAATGGGTTAAAAAACATTGTAGGGACAGGTAACTTAGGGCATCTAGTGGCACTCAACGTGTTTCTCAACTACAGTCCTCAAGGCGCCCCAACAGGTCATGTTTTCAGGATTTCCAATATTTTGCCCAGGTGATTTGATCAGTTTCACTGCCTTAGTAATTACCACAGCTGCTTCATCTGAGGGAAATCCTGCAAACATGACCTGTTGGGGTGTCTTGAGGACTGGAGTTGAGAAACACTGACTTAGGTCATCTAGTGGCAATCAACGCATTTCCTGGCATTACAGCCATTCATCAGGAGTGTTGTAACGTAATATACTGGAAAGGAAAGGAAAGGGACAAGGATTAATGATGATGCCCTTAGAATAAGGGAGGACAGAGAGACCCAAGAAGGTGGGGACAATCTGGGATACTCACTACACAGCCCCAAGGCCAGGCCCGGTATCCGCCAGGGAAGATGGGGGTGACAGGCATGATGTCTCCCCCCGGGGTTGAGAAGGGGGAACCCTCCAAGGACGAAGAACAGCGCCCAGTTCACAACACGGTGGTCACAGTATCAAAAAGGGGAGGATTAATTAAATGTGTAAAAGTGTAAGGTGTGTGAAAACATGGCAAAATATTCCCTCCCCACCTCTCTTGTGCAGTATGGCCAATCAGGCATGACGTTGACGGGGCCCCTCCCTTGGAATGGGAGTATATAGTAGCCTTGGAGCAGCCGATGGTTCATTTGCTTGACTCAATCACAAGGACAGCACACACTGAATCCACACACAGGTTACCTTCGTTGGGAGCTCAGCTATCCTTTTTTGGTATTTTTTTTCCCCCTTAATTGGTTTTATTTCACATACACCCCCCTCATGCAGTCCCCTTGTGGGAACACATAGATATTTTGCCATGTTTTCACACACCTTGAACTTTTACACATTTAATTAATTCTCCCCTTTTTGATACACATTTCTTCCAGGAACACCATGCACTTTTTGTGCACACATAGTCCATTGGATCAAGCTGTGACCACCGTGTTGTGCTCTGGGCACTGTTCTTCGTCCTTGGAGGGTTCCCCTGTCTCAACCCCGGGGGAGACATCATGCCTGTCACCCCCATCTTCTCTGGCGGATACCAGGCCTGGCCTTGGGGCTGTGTAGTGAGTATCCCAGATTGTCCCTGCCTTGTTGGGACACAGTCTCTCTGTCCTCCCTTATTCTAAGGGCATCATCATTAATCCTTGTCCCTTTCCTTTCCAGTATATTACGTTACAACACTCCTGATGAATGACTGTAATGCCAGGAAACGCGTTGAGTGCCACTAGATGCCCTAAGTTACCTGTCCCTACAATGTTTTTTAACCCATTTATCTTATTATGTACAGTAATTATGTTGAATTCCCATTTGTATTGCATGCTATGTAGCAGCATATTTAGTGTAAGTCATGTGACTACCTATTTATTTGATACAATATTTTTCTACAATGTAACAATAAATCATGTACTGTAAATTTTATGTTTCTATCTATATCTGACATGGCGGTTGCCTCACTCAAAGTCCCACAGCTCTCCTTTTCTACAAGTTAATTTTAATTCCAGAAGTCAATAGCAGATAGATGCCCTTTTCAATTCAGTGGTATAAATACAGCAATTTAGCGGTCAGTAGTATGCAAAATGTCACAAACTAAAAATCTGAATAGACAGCTCTTGTGCCTGGAGATTCAGCGAACTGACACCTAGATGCCAAAAACAAAACTGCTACCTCACTAAACCACAAATTGAATCTATAGCCGTGTCAGGTCAATCAAGGGAAGAAGTCTGTACACACAGAAGACTCTGAACCATCATTTTTTACCTCTAATAAAATCTAAATTATCAGCCACAGAGAACTAAAACGAATGCAGGTCATCGACGGATCTAAATTCTACCAGTTCAGCAGTGCTTGGCCGAATTTTGATCAGTGTGTGGCCATAACTGCTTGACAGAAGTCAAATACTTGATCAATTTATGTCAAAGGGCAACGCTGGAAAACGTTTGTCAGCAGCTAAAATCACTGATCAGTATGTAATGGGGCTTATGACTGGCCAATGTTGGCGCCAACTGGTACAAGTCTCTGCCTCACTTCTTCATACTAAAGCAACCAACCTGCTTGGAGCCCTGAACCTCCGCCATATTGTGCCCACTCCTTGCCAGAGGCCCTCCCACAACATCCCCAGCCATTTGCTTTTATATTCCAAAGAAAGGAATGTCCATACAAAAGAAATATAATTATTGCACTTTATTGATGTTACTTAAGATGATGCAGGGTCACTTGACAGTACTCACATATAGTGGACGATCCACAGTGGTCTAATGTGAAAGCAGAATACAACACTTCACCCTTCAGCCATCTTGCCCTTTACAGTCTTTCTCCTTCCCAGTATCAATAGTACTGGGTCAAAGCTCTTTCGCTTGCCTTAAAGCGGAAGTAAACCCATCGATTTAAAAGTTTCAAAAAGCAGTTACATTCCCGGCATGCCGGGAATGCCAACTGTCACATTGGTTGTGCTCTCAACCAAACTGTCAAACCATCCAATGGATGGTGTCATAACTGATCACATGTGAAGCATCATGGCAGTTGAAGATTAAACAGAGGCCAAGATGGCAGCTTCCTTGCCTGAAAATGATAGGAGGGTTTACTTCCACTTTAAGCCTCGTACACACGGTCGGACTTCAAACAAACTTTTCTGTGGATTTTTGTCCGAAGGGAGTTGGCTGGGCACACCCATAGCATACACACGCTCTGACTTTTCTGCAAACTTTCCCAAAACTTTCCCAACATCAAGTGGTTTTTCTGCTCTTTACCGCCACCCTTTGGTCATTTTCTGCTATTGTTGGTTGATTTTAACATTGGTTCTGGGCATGCGTATTTGTACCTCGGACAAAAGTCTGATGGATTTCTGTACACACGGTCGGACTTTGCACCATCGAAATTTTGTTGCCGAAAAGTTTGTCTATTTGTAGAGCGAACTTTTGTCCGATGAAAACCGAAAAAGTTTGTCCAATGGAGCGTACACACGATCGGATTTTTTGAAAAACGTGCTCATTTTGAAGTTTGTTGGCAAAAAGTCCGACCGTGTGTACGGGCCTTTAGGCTATCTGTCTTCAGCTCACAACTCCCTGCTTTTTGTTCCAGAGACAATCACTGCAGATGAACATCTAGCTCCAGTACCCTTCTCCCAGGTCCTCCAGGGGGACAGACTCACATCAGAGAACAATTGTCTTGGCCTGAAAGACCTTTGCAACCCACTCTAGTCTCCATTACCATAAGTGACAGGATGAATACAGCTGGCTCTTCTGGGTGCGGAACTATCTCACATTGTACAATGGATAAATTACAGTGCTCGCAACATTATAAATAAAGCCAATAACTTATCATAATTGTGTTGATGTATTTCCAAAATTATACTATAAAAGTGCTCTAGTGCTCCAAAAAAAAAAAAAAACGTCATTCTATAAAATTACAACGCTTGAAACAGTGCAAAATTAATATGTAAACAACAACAAATGAGATTTAATTATATTATTATAAAAACGTCCCAATATAGGTGCTCTTCTGCTCCAATCCACTGAAAACTGCAAAGTGCTTCAATCTTCCACTCTGTGATGTGACACACTCCCCTTCAGTGTCCCCACTCACCAGATAAAAGGGACCCCTAGCTTTTCCCAGTGACATTTATACAGTAATCAGTGCATTTTTATAGCACTAATCGCTGTATAATTGTCACTGGTCCCAAAAATGTGTCAAAAGTGTCCGATTTGTCTGCCGCAATATCGCAGTCCCCATAAAAAAATCTCAGATCACCACCATTACTAGTAAAAAAAAAAAATGGCATAAATCTATCCCCTATTTTGTAGACGCTATAACTTTTGCACAAACCAATCAATATACGCTTATTGCGATTTTTTTACCAAAAATATGTAGAATACATATGGGCCTAAACTGAGGATTTTTTTTTTTTTTAATTGGGATATTTATTATAGCAAAAAGTAAAAGATATAGGGGGTTATTTACTAAGGGTAAATCCACTTTGCACTAGAAGTGTACTGCAAGTGCACTTAGAAGTGCAGTCGCTGTAAACCTGAGGGGGACATGCAAGGAAAATTAAAAAACAGCATTTTAGCTTGCACATGATTGGATAACAAAATCAGCAGAGCTTCCCCTCATTTCAGATCTTCCCCGCAGATTTCCAGTGTAGTGCAAAGTGAATTTGCCTTTCGTAAATAACCCCCATCGGCTTTCTTTACAGTGTTCTTTTCAAAATTGTTGCTCTTCTTTTGTTTATAGCGCAAAGAAATTAAACCGCAGAGGTGATCAAATACCACCAAAAGAAAGCTCTATTTGTTGGGAAAAAAAGGACGTCAATTTTATTTGGGTACAACGTCGCACAACCGCGCAATTGTCAGTTAAAGCGACGCAGTGCCATATCACAAAAAATGGCCTGGTCATTGAGCAGCCAAATCTTCCGGGGCTGAAGTGGTTAAAGAGCATAACTTGATCGTTCTTATGTGTCACTTTATAAATCACCTAACTTTCTTAGCCAAATACATTCCCACATTACACCACAGCTTCAAACACTGTATTTTTCCTGACTGGCTACCCACTCACAGACCACGGCCCCGCCCACAGCATAAATGGAACAAGCTGGGATACACAATGCCACGCCCCTATCGTAAACCTGTGTCTGTGGCGTGAACAGATTGTGTGTGCCCTGATAGGACTTTAAATAAAGCTGTATCATTCCGAATGAAAGCGCTTCGCTTACCGTCCCGGAGTGCAGCAGAGCATGTCGGTATTTGTAGTTCACTAGACTCTTTGTGTCGTTGATTTGTATTTGCTGAAACTACACACCCCAGCATTCCTCACACCTAGGCAGAGTACACAATAAACATGGCGGCTTCCATGTAGCACTTCCCCTGGTTAGAAAGCCTTCTGGTGACAGGTAAAGGGTGGTCGTGTAAGCTGTGTGTGGGGAATGTTCAGCTCTGCTCCCCGAGGCGGGCTTGTGGTTGCTGTGTGCGGAATGAAGTGTGTGTGTCTTTGGAACCATAGCTGGTCGTTGTGTGACAACAGTGATTCCTCGGTTGTGTGTGAGGGGATGACCCGGGCTTCCCATCGTTTAACCCTGTGTGTGCTTTTCCTTCATGTCTACCTCTATTCACTGGTGGCATGGGTTAGGTTACAGAATGCTCCTAGCAAATAAAGAGAAGGCCTCCCTGTGTCTTTGTTGTAGCACTGTGTCTATTGATTGCTATTCCCTATTAGCTATGAAATTCTCACCTTGATAATAGCAGTGATCAGGTGTCTTCCTGCCATTCACACCGGTCTTGTGGTCTTTTTAACCACTTCAATACAAGGCACCCCTCCCCCCCCCTTCCTGCCCAGGCCAATTTTCAGCTTTTAGCATTCGCTTTTTAAATGACAATTGCGCGGTCGTGCTACACTGTACTCAAACAACATTTTTATCATTTTATTCCCACAAATAGCGCTTTCTTTTGGTGGTATTTGATCACCTCTGTGTTTTTTTGCGCTATAAACAAAAAAAGACCGAATGTTTTGAAAAATAAATAAATAATTTATTTCTGTTATAAAATGTTGTAAATAAGTACGTTTTTTCCTTCACTGGCGGGCACTGATAAGATGGCACTAATGGGCACTGATAGGTACTTAAAGGTGGCACTGATGGACACTTATAGACATCACTGATGGGCACTGCCATCATTTATGGGCACTGATTGGCATCCCTGGTGGTCATGGGTGGGCATACCTATTGGTCATCCCTGTTGGTCCTGGGTGGGCATCCTCTGGGGGGCTGCACTGATGATCAGCGCAAACCCCCCCCCCCCCTCCCTGTCAGGAGAGCAGCTGATCAGCTCTCCTCTACTCGCGTCTGTCAGACACGATAGAGCAAAAGCCGATGCACTGCTTTTCCAGTTTACACTGTGAACAGCTGTGATTGGACACAGCTGATCACGTGGTAAAGAGCCTCCGTCAGAGGCTCTTTACCTAGATAGGAGTTGCGGTGTGTCAGACTGACGCACCACGATTGCCACGCTGCGTGCCCCCGGCTTATCCTGCTGGACATCACATGGCATTCAGTCAGGATAACTTAAAGTGGATGTAAACCCAAATTTTATTTTTTGCTGTCACAATGTAGAGTATAATATTTCCTATCATTTGTGCCAGGTCTTGCCACAAAGAGTTAATCCAGCTCTGAGCAATCCTCTTTTATTGTTCAGTGAGATAAAACGGACAAACAGAGAAAAACCTTTGTCCGTTCCACCCCCTTGCTTTGAGTGACAGGTTATTTACATATCTCGTGCACTAGCTTTAGACAGTCATTATTTTTTAATTCCCACCCCCACTCCTTTTCTGAAGTCATGTGGTTACTTTTCTGGATTTTGACTGGATGTTAGTGATCATAGCAGAAGGAATACACAGAAGAAAATGCATGTTGACAAGGGGAGTGTAGAGGTGGGCGGGGATTCTACTGACATTACGACTCCACCCACCGAGCTCCAGACAACCGATCCACCCACAGAATCTGCAGTTTTTCAGTTCTTATAACAGACAGAGGGGAGACATTTGACAGGTAAGGATACATGCAGGAGACATCTATATCCTTATAGATCAGCACTATGGCAGTAGTTTAGAAAGGATGAGAGTGGGTTTACATCCACTTCAACCACTTTGTGCACGTCATATTGCTATATGGCGGGCGGGAAGTGGGTAAAGCCCGCTTTGAAAGTTAAAGTTGAACTCCAGACAAATATAAGATACACAAAATACAATGTTTGTTACCCCAACAGTTTGTATTCCTTATATGTGGCTGTTGTACCATGTACTTGTGTTATAAAGTATTCTGTTCTCTTTGTAATTCTTCCTTTGTGTGAAGTCCCTGGTGTTCCTGCCAGTCCCTCTGCTTTCCTATTTCAAACTGACCATGCTAGGCATGAGAGCACATCCATCCCAGTATGGTCCGTTTTCTGGCTGTGTGGAGAGATAACCTGCCTGCCCTCCAAGGGAAAAAGGCTTGTACTGACATGCCCCCCTGCACAGCTCTTCACTAGGAAGATTACTGTACTTCTGTTTCTCCATCCCCAGCTCTCTAAGCCCGATATGCAGCTAAGAACAGAAGTCATGTGATCACTATTTTTTTTTTAAATAAAATGGAATATTGTATCAAATACATAATTTTCCTTTCTTGGCACCAATCCATGGCAACATACCGGTGGTAGTACCCTCACCTACTTCTGCCCACAGGACCAGTGCATAGCTATAAAGTATTCTTGCCCACGCAACAGCCCGTTTCCTGTACATCGCTAGGAACCAACTGGGTGGGTTTAGTATGCTGCCATGGATTGGCACCAGGAAAGGGAAATGATGACAGTCAATTGTAGTGAGAACAGCTGAGCCCATCAGTAGTGCTAAAGGAATGTTCCATAAGGCCCCTTTCACACTGGGGCAGTGGGTGCATCGGCGGTGCTTTACCGTCAATTTCGCGGCACTATTCCGCCGCTAGCGGGGTGCTTTTACCCCTCCCGCTAGTGGCCGAGTAAGGGTTAAAACCACTGCAAAGCACTGCTGCGGCAGCGCTATGCTGGCATTATAGCCGCTGTGCCCATTTATTTCAATGGGCAGGAGTGGTGGAGGAGCGGTAAACACACCGCTCCAAAGATGCTGCTAGCAGGACTTTTTTTACCGTCCTGCTAGCGCACAGCTCCAGTGTGAAAGCCCTTGGGGGTTTCACACTGGAGAGACAGCAGCGGCTCTTTCAGGGCGCTTTGTAGGCACTATTTTTTGCGTTCTAGCGCCTGCAAAGCGCCCCAGTGTGAAAGGGAATTAAAAGAACCTGTTTGGCTGTCGTGCCTATCGTATTGGTTGAAGTCTTTGCTGCCCATGATGTTCAGATGCTGCTGGTGGAATATGCAGCAGTTACTTTCGGTGGCTCCAGCCCAGCTGTATAGTGGGCTTTAGGAACTGCAAAGCAATTGTACACTGGCACCCTCTACCCTTGTTGGTTAATAAGGAACTATGTATAGCTGTTCTGGCTACCTAAACAACCATTGTTTGCCAGTGTGTTATCTTTGATCTGGATGTATTGAGGGAGTTCTTAACCTAAGGCCAGTCAAAGTAATCCCCCTGTGGGATAGACAAATGAACACGCAGAGGCTTTTGATGCAATGACAACACCAAAGCTGTAAACTGCCTGCCTAAGGCTTCTTGTATCAGAAGCTGGCTTTGGATGAGTCTGAATGCCCAGATAGAAAAACAATTGAGCACCATCCACGATACCCTCCCCAACTGCACCAGCATCCAAATCTATAGGATAACCCCCCAGGGTGCACTCCTCCTTCAAGGGGACACACCCCAAAAGCGGCCCCAAAATCCCAGGTGTTCACACAAACAAAAAAAGGGCACCACAGACTGGAATTCAGCTTTAAGCATTCCTTTACTATGTGACAGAATTGATAATGGCTTCTTAATATGTTGATAAAGAAAAGAGGGGGGTGGATTTTGCGCTAAAGAAAATAAATATCACACATGTAACACCACTGTGTCACCTAAAATATCAGGTATGAATAGTGATAATGCAAAATAATATTACAGAGCAAAATATTAATAATAAAACCACCATAAAAAAAGTGCATATATGAACTAACAAAATAGTGCCAAACAATAGTGCCAAAAAAAGTTCAATATTGCAATAGTGTCCAAAAAGGTAATATATCAATGGTGTTGTATTCCAAATTTCTTGATGGGATCAAATTATATAAATGATGAACAGATTTGGAGTATTGAACCTGTGGTGAATCCTACACCTGTCTTCCTATGCTCTCACCTCATTGACAAAAGTCACTGGCATAAAGTATATTCGCTGACATAGGCTGTGATCTTGTCTCGCCTTTATATTTTCTCCACTCCTTAGTGATGCTATACTTGTATCCTCCACCAATCACGCTCTCTGATAACTACTTTTTCCAGGAATCTTCCAGGACGGCTTAGAGAGAGAGGCTCCTCCCACCTCCTCTCAGATGCAGCCGTGGATCAGTCAGTCAGCTCCAGCTCTGGTTTTATCCTATTCTTAATATGTGTTGAACTGCAGTGAAAAAATGTAGCGGGATAGCAGGCCCTCCTCCTTTTTTGTGCATTGAGGTGTGTAGAAACCTATTTATCTTGAATGGGCTGGCTAACACAATATGTTTCAGCCCACAGACATGGCACTGCTTTCTGGTGTAAATGGACCTTTGAACAGTTCTCCAGCATCCCCATTGGAGATTTTTTTTTATTTGTTTTGGTATCCTCTATTGCTAACAATTTTAACATTTTGGATTTTATCTCACTTTCAGTCCCAAAAAATATGGTCACCAGCAGTGATGAACTCTGGTATGTTTGTACCAGGATCCAAAATATTGTGAGCCAGACAGGAAGCTGTCCTATGTACGGGCCAATCATCGACAGTCAGAGCATTCCCCGCCTCATAGTCACATTGATACACGCCCCTTGTATATGTGTAGCTGCAGGGTAGGGAGTGCCCTGGTCTCAGATGATTGGCCTGTACAGGTGACAACTTCCTGATGGGCTTGTACACATGTTTTCAGATCCTAGTCCGAGGATGACCAAACTCATCACTATTTACCGGTACTAATAGGCTGAATTTCCCCAGCAGGGACACAGACCGAAGTAAAAACTTTTCCTCACCCCTTTCAAAGCAAAAAAAAAAAAATTGTCTTTTGATATTTTGCGCATTATATGCTAGTGCTTATTTGGTCACTTGAGATTTAAAGTCAATCAAAAACTTTAAAATGCTAGCAATTATATCAAGCTATGCAGTGAGACAGAAAGTAGGAGAGTGTTCACTAGCTATTTAAAGAGGAACTGCAGTCTGCTCACATGCTTTGTAATAAAAACATCTTTGACATTCTGAAGCTTCCCTCCAACGACTTTGATTATTATTTCATATATACTGTGATTCTGTACTTGCCAAATATGCTGCAAAAATCTCTCTCCACTAAGTCTGGCTGCATCCATTTTAATTGGGCGCAGCTGAAGCTGCTGCCTGCACACTTCCTGGATTTACACAGAGGCACACCTCCAGCTCTGCAGCTCTCATTGGCCATCTTTTGACTCCTTCCCCTTCCCTTCCTGGCCAACTCTCACTACAGCGAAAGAGAGAGCTGTGCGTGATTCATAGGCCTAGGCTTTTTACCAGACAAGAAACAGGAAGTGGGCTGTATAAGGTATTTACTGGCATAAAAAAAAATGTTTTACTATCCAAAGTTAAAACAACAAGGGCAGAAGATTTAATAGATGGAAAGTTGAAAACAATTACCGAAGGTCCGCTTTAAAGCCTAACACCAGCCAAATCTTTTACATTTGTTTATCATGCAAGAAATGGATAGAACTTCACTCCTTATCCCCCTTCTTTTCAATTCATATCTTACTTTTTAAAATATTTTTCAAAAAAGAGACCTGTAAGGTGCCAAATGTTGTTAAATTTAACCACTTCGCACCCGGGCCAATTCTGACACTTCGCTCCTACATGTAAAAAGCCTCATTTTTTTGCTTGAAAATTACATATAACCCCCAAACAATATATATGTTTTTTTAGCAAAGACCCTAGAGAATACAATGGCGGTCATTGCAACTTTTTATCTCGCACGGTATTTGCGCAATAATTTTTCAAACGCATTTTTTTTGGAAAAAAAACGGTTTCATGAATTAAAAAATATTAAAACATTAAAGTTAGCCCAATTTTTTTGCATAATGTAAAAGATGAAGTTACGCTGAGTAAATAGATACCTAACATGTCACCCTTCAAAACTGCACACGCTCGTGGAATGGCGCCAAGCTTCGGTACTTAAACATCCTCATGGGCGACGCTTTAAATTTTTTTACTGGTCACATGTATTGAGTTACAGAGGAGGTCTAGGGCTAGAATTATTGCTCTCGCTCTAACGTTCGCTGCGATACCTCACATGTGTGTTTTGAACACTGTTTTCATATGTGGGCGGGACTTACGTATGCATTCGCTTCTGCGTACGAGCTACAGGGGACAGGGGCGCTTTACATTTTTTTTTTTTTTTATTTATTGTTAATTTTACTTTAACCTTTTTAATTTGACACTTAGGAATAAAAGTGATCTTTTTTTATTTTTTTATTACAAGGAATGTAAACATCCCTTGTAATAGGAATAAGCATGACACCTCTAGGCTGAGAAGCCTGAAATAAAAAAATAAAAAAAAAACGATCACCGCTTCCTAGCTGAAGCAGCACCGTTTTTTTGGATGCAGAGGCCGGGCGTGACGTCATAACATCGCGCCCGGCCTCCGAACGATCATAGAGACTCCGGCGACCATCTGGTCCGCCGTAAATCTCTATGGTAAGAAGTCGGGGCCGGCGGATCCTGTCACTGACTCACCGATCGCTCAGGTGAGTCGGTAGAAGCACCGGAGGGCGGCGGGAGGGGGGGGACGTCCCCTCTCGCCGCCTGTAAGAACGATCAAGCGGCGGAACAGCCGCTATGATCGTTCTTACGGTACACAGAATCGCCGGCTCTAAAAAACGATACCTGAATGATGCCTGTAGCTGCAGGCATCATTCAGATATCCCGGCTCAAACTCAAGGACGTCCATGGACGTCCTTGGGTGCGAAGTGGTTAAAGATGGAATTGTAAAGTCCATCTGTTGAGTATTATGAACATCGTGAATACGTTTCTGGACCTCAGTCAGAGAAGGTGGCAGTTGCTGTTTCCACTTCAAAGCTATTAAGCATCTAGCCAGACTTCTCTTTTAGAGCCCGTTCACACAGGGGCAACTTTGGATCCGGCCCCTAGTCGCCTCAAGTCGCGCTGCATGAGAAAATCAATGTAAGTGAATGGAGCCGTCTTAATGTACACTACTGCAGTCGCTCCGACTTCAGAAAAGGTTCCTGTACTACTTAAATCCGACTGCTAGGGGACCTGTACCTATTGATTTCAATGGAAGTTGCCTCCAAGTCGGATCCCCTGTCTTAACAGAAGCAACTTTCCAGGAAGAGAACATACATTTCTCAGGCAAACCCCTCCCTCCTCCTCCCTCCCACAGAGCTGTTGTTTGATTGGCCACTGGAATGTCTCCTGTCCTGGAGGCAACTTGAAGTTGCCTTGTAAGTAGCTTCATGTCGCGCTGTGATTCATACTCAAGTTGTGTCCTAGTTGCCTCCCAAAGTTGCGCTGGAAGTCGTGTTGCCCCTGTGTGAATGGTGTCTAACTGCTGTCTGTTTTCATTGGGAAGATGTCACTTCCTGTCTCAGGAAGAGGGTTTGAAGGAATAGGAAGTGATCAGAAATTTGTCCAGCTAAGAAGAAACCATTTTATAAAAAAAAAAAAAGGGGGAAAGGTTAGAAGCTCAAACAACTTTTTATTGGTGCACCTTCCTTCCTGTCCTGGTGACCTCTGTTGTCCTCATTTCTTGCCTGGTTGTCCCTGAGGCACACAAATACATGTTCTTGGAGTGGGGCTTTAAACTGGAATGAGGAGCACAATTTCTGCATCTTGGTGTCTTTTAAAATCTTATTCTTGATGAGTGAAGCTGATTTTTAAAAGGCACACGTGGTCAGGCAGAGTTTAGGCACATTGGAGAAATAATTGTAAATGTTACCAGAATATCGCATCATAGAATGTGACCTGGGGCAGTATTTGATTCTGATTTTGCATTTGCAAGCTTGTTTGATTGTATCAGCTTGGTTTTGACCTTTTGTCTCAAAGTGTTTCTGCTTATGCCAGTATGATAATGTAAATAATAAATATGCATCCAAGTATGTATTTCAAGAGTTGACATTGATGTGACCCATGTATAAGGCCCCTTTCACACGTACGGACCGTATTTCCGCTTTTTCATTTGTCCGTTTACGGATGAAAAATGAACATACATTGGTCCCTATGAGATCGCGGGTGTCAGCGGATGAAACATCCGCTGACACCGATCTCCTCCGTGTCCGCAATGCTCAGTTTTTCTGGATAGAAAAATTCCTATTTTTCTATCCGTCTGCGGAGCGGATCGTAATAACACGGACAGACGGTCTGTGTTCATCCGATTTCCCCCCCCCCCCCCCCCCATAGGGGAGAGCGGAGATCTGACAAGGCGGTCCCTGCACAGTGTGCGGGTACCGCCCTGTTATCCGCCGACTCAGCGGGGATCAACGGAGCGATCCCCCCCTGAGCAAGCGGAGGTTCACGGGGCGGATCATTACTGATCCGTCCTATGTGAAAGGGGCCTAAAGGATCCTACTATTGTTAGTGTGAATTTAACATTTGCTAAAGACAGAGCTTGAGGTAGCAGCAGTAAGCTATAGATAGCACTTCTCTCCAAGTTCAACTCATTTTGTTTCTCATGACTTTCAGATTTGCACTCTTTGACTAGAAATGTTTGGGGACTTGTTTGAAGAAGAGGAAGATTTCTCATTCCTATCAAACAGCACAACAAGTAATGGCAAAAACGCAAAACCCAAAGATTCAGAAGTACTGGAACCGTGTGGAGAGACCAAACTAAGTGGCCTTAGGAACCAGGGAGGTACATGCTACCTAAACTCTCTGCTACAGACTCTGCTTTTTACCCCAGAATTCAGAGGTAAGGTTGGCATGCTCTTTCTTAAAACCTTTCTGACTTGCTGTTTCTACATCTGGCTGTAAGGGCTAGTTCACACCACAAAAGTGTCCTCCATAATCTTTTCCAGTTAAGCTTCTGCATATACGTGTTTTTGACGTTTTTCTTGCGTTCCAGTGCGTTTTTGATGTATTTCCGAATGCATTCTAGATGTTTTTTTTTTTTTTTTTTTTTTTTTTTTTTTCCCTCCTCCTGTTTTCTTTCTCTGTACTGGGGCCCAGTGTGTTTTTAATGTGTGTGTGTGTGTGTGTGTGTGTGTCCATGCATGCACATTTCGGTGTATTTTTGAAGTGTTTTACCACATTTCAGTATAGCTCTGTGCAGGAAAGATGTAGCATGTTCTATTTTTTTTTTTTTTTTTTAACTGGAACACACTGAAAATGCAAGCACTTGTGTGAACTACGCCATAGAAAACCATGTAACCTACTTTCTATACGTTTTTAGATGCAGAAATAAAAATAAGCACTGAAACTCATGTGCTGTGAACTAGCCTTAATGTTTTTTATATTACACACACACAATCTTCTGTATTTCCAAAGAAAATTGTTTTTTTTTTCCCTTCCTGTTGACTCAACCTATCAGTCCCCACGTACAGCTAAAACACCACTTTAGTTGGGCTAGCTGTTTGAAAAGTAAAGGTTCCTTTTGTACCATCTCACCTTGACCTTTAATTGCTGCACAGTTCCTCTGGACTCACAAGCCAGACACCATAAAACCACATCCTACATTAGTAAGAGCTAAGAAGCCTAAAAACAGCTATAGGCCAGTTGGTAATACTTGTTCTGTAAAATTATGGCTATATCTGTGCTATGCTGTCTATAAAAAGAGTAATAACACAACACACTGATTGCTATGATTAAAGGAAACAGTCGGGTTAGAATTAGGAGTTGCCTTAGTGACTTGTTTTTGAATGTTTCTATTTCTAGGGCTATTGTGCTTATTCTCCAATCAGTACTTAGTACATTTTTTGCTCATATGGCCAGTTCATACTGGTTGTGATGCACCAGCACATGTTGCCTTTATTGAAAACCACGTTGTCATGATTAGTGTATCCATCCATTTTGCTGCTGAAGATTTATTTACATTTTTTTGATAAATGTCCAGCTTGGCCCTATCTCCTCTATTCCCAAGCTTCCGCATTGGTATGTCACTGTGATGGGTAACCTCCCTGAACAATCAGGAGGCTCCAGAGAAAGGCAGGCTTTATTCTTGCAGGAAAAGTCTAAATCTGCATATAACGTCAGCTGCTATGTTTGCATCTACTGATATTTTTACATGCAGTTTTTGCTGAAATTAACCTCTGCTAATGCAGTTTTGATCATGTTTGCCACGAGTTTCTTAAAAGTAAATCTTAAAGGGGTTGTAAAGGTTCATTTTTTATTTTTCTAAATAGGTTCCTTTAAGCTAGTGCATTGTTGGTTCACTTACCTTTTTCCTTTTGATTTACCTTCTAAATGTTTTTTTTCTTTGTCTGAATTTCTCACTTCCTTTTTCTCCTCACTAAACTTCACACCATCATCCGAGTGGTGTGGAGTCACCCAGAACAGCTTACTGAACAGCTTACTGGGGAGGAACAGGAAGTGAGAAATTCAGACAAAGAAAACATTTTTTTAGAAGGGAAATCTAAGGAAAAGGTAAGTGAACCAACAATGCACTAGCTTAAAGGAACCTATTTAGAAAATAAAAAACGAACCTTTACAACCCCTTTAAGCTCAGCAAACCTTGACTCAATTAAAAATACAGAAGAAGTTGCAATTAGTATATCAACGGATCCAAATATCAACAGATCCAAAGATACATTCAGCTGAAAATAAATGCAATAACAATTTTTCCTGTGAATCCTGACCCTGGCTATCTCTGAAGCCTTCTCGTTCGACTCGGAGACCAGCCATTGCATTGAACTATCAAAAGGGTCATCTTTAATTCAATAAGTCAGTAGGGTTAAGTTACTAAAAGCAAATGGACTGTGCACTTTGCAAGTGCAGTTGCACTCATTTTTAAATGTGATGAAACTCTGCTGAGTTCCATCATCCAATCATGTCAAAGCAAAAACTATTATGTTTTCCTTGAACCTGATACCTGGGTATTCTTTACAAAGTGAAGCTTCACCACCTTTACCCAAATGACTTGCAATTGTACATTATGTAGCCACTGCAGTCAGAACTCCATATTAGTGACTTTATATAATGTTGTGACAGGTTTCCTTTTAAGGCCTAGTACCCACTAACATAGAAAGGGGGTGCTCCATGTATGCACCTGATGAACAGTAAATGCTGCCTGTAACTAATACTTGTGTCTACATGCTAATCGGCTCTGCTGCCAGAGTTTGCACAACTTTATAAAAAGTATTGCCAAGAGCAAAAGCATAGATGGAGCCTAACCAAGGTTTCTAAATTCCATGAGACCCTAAAAAGTTATGAGCTGTTTTGCAAATCTAATTTTAGAGTAGCCTTTTAGGAAGCAACCCAGTTTCTAATGCCGCGTACACATGACCGTTTTTAATGTCATTGAAAAAAACTACGTTTTTCTCGACGTGATTCTTCTCAAGCCTGCCTTGCCTACACACGATCATGAAAAAAAATGCTTGAGCAAAGCGCGGTGACGTACGAAATGTACGACGGCACTATAAAGGGGAAGTTCCATTCGGATGGCGCCACCCTTTGGGCTGCTTTTGCTGATCCTCGTGTTAGTAAAGTTTGGTGAGCGAGATGATTTGCGCTTTTCAGCCTCGTGCTCTTCAGTCTGTTACAGAGTGACGAATGTGCTATCTCCATTAGGAACGCTAGTTTTACCAGAATGAGCGCTCCCGTCTCATCACTTGCTTCTGAGCATGTGCGTTTTTTTTCACATTAAAGCCTACACACGGCCGTTTTTCATGACGAGAAAAACGACGACGTGAAAAACGACGAGAAAAATTAGAAAAATTAGAGCATGTTCCAAATTTTTAATGGCCATTTTTCACGTCGTGAAAAAATGCTCTGGAGCCCACACACAATCGTTTTTAATGACCAAATAAAAAAATTGAATTTTTCTCGTCATAAAAAACGGTCGTGTGTACGCGACATAAGTGTCCATCCTCAGGTATGATCTCTGCTTACATATGATGTTCTGTGCCTCAACAAATTCTGCAAGAAAATCATTTTAGAGGGAGTATGAAAAAATTATTTTTTGGTTTCACTTTGCAGAAGCCCTTTTTGCCTTGAGCCCTGAAGAGCTTGGATCCCTGGAAGATAAAGATGTGCCAAATTCCAAGGTATTTGTTTGAAGGACTGGTTCTTTTTCTGTGCATTCTTTTTTAATGTGGATATGATTGTAAGTATCTATGATTCTATGGTACCATAGTTTAAGTATATATTCTAGGTATGGCAATCCTTTACATAGGTTACATTGTTCCAGCTTGGATGCTGTATGGGCCATACCTGTGGGATCCCTGTAGAGGCTGAAAATCACTGAAGTAGGCACCTTTATTATAGTGATCTCCACTTGCCTCCTGGGTCCTGTGTCAAGCGACTTTTCTGCTGCATTGTGGAACTTCCATTCTCTAATCTCTTCTGTGATGTTAGAAACTGGAAGCAATGACGATTTTGTAGATTCTGGTTTCAGTTTTTTTGTTTAATGGCCATTACCAGCTAGTAAAGTTTGATTGACTGCTCTGAAGTGCAGAGAAGAGATCTGGAGTCTAATAGGCCCAGGATCTCTCCATTAAAAGCAAAGGGAAAAAAACCGCGCTTACTACGAAAAATAATTAATTAAATTAAATTAATAATACAATAATAAAGTCCTTACAGCAGCAATAAAAGTGGGATAAACACAAATAGAAATAAAAAAGAAAATCGCGCTAAGGAATCACAAATTATTGAATAAAGTCCAATTTGGCAGGCTGGTGTGAAAGGAACACAAAAATCCCAATTACTGAATAAACCTGGAAGAATTCATGCTTACCAGATAAGTAAGCCAATAGAACATATGGCTTTTACCCAGCCAGGGCCTTTCAATTCCCACAAGGTTGATTCGTCAGAGAATTATTGGGTATGGTCGCTTGAACTATGACTCCATATTATGTATTACATTCGACCCAGATTGCACTACATAAGGAGCTTTAAGCCAAAAAAACACCCCAAACACAGAAGGTTGTGATCCACCACCTCTCATGCAATCTTCTTACCAGATAGCTAATGTAATACAGCCTGATGTATGTAGGTGACGATCCGTAACCGAAATCCTATAGATAGCTGCAGGCTCGAATGATAAGGGGGTGAAATCAGATTCTCCCCACTGGGACCGTAAATCCACGTATGCAGTGTGATCATTTATTACCCACAATGTTGACCTTAGATACTGCAGCATCCCAGAAAGAATAAAATGCCCACCAGCTCTTTCAAAGATAGGAAACGTCACTTTCGGAACCATTGAAGCATGTCCAACCTAATTAGCGCTGGGTCACTTCAGTATCTAAAGCCGGAGGGCAAGCACAAAGAGCATTCGGCTGTAACCCAGCCGCAGCCTTTGACTTGCACGTGGAAGAACCAGGATTGCACCAGGAACCAGGATTGCATCAGGAAGCAGAAGGTCAGCTGGATGTGTTCCACCAAATCACAGAGGTCCGTACACCCAAATACGATAACTCAAAGGGAGTTATCGTATTTGGGTGTACGGACCTCTGTGATTTGGTGGAACACATCCAGCTGACCTTCTGCTTCCTGATGCAATCCTGGTTCCTGGTGCAATCCTGGTTCTTCCACGTGCAAGTCAAAGGCTGCGGCTGGGTTACAGCCGAATGCTCTTTGTGCTTGCCCTCCGGCTTTAGATACTGAAGTGACCCAGCGCTAATTAGGTTGGACATGCTTCAATGGTTCCGAAAGTGACGTTTCCTATCTTTGAAAGAGCTGGTGGGCATTTTATTCTTTCTGGGATGCTGCAGTATCTAAGGTCAACATTGTGGGTAATAAATGATCACACTGCATACGTGGATTTACGGTCCCAGTGGGGAGAATCTGATTTCACCCCCTTATCATTCGAGCCTGCAGCTATCTATAGGATTTCGGTTACGGATCGTCACCTACATACATCAGGCTGTATTACATTAGCTATCTGGTAAGAAGATTGCATGAGAGGTGGTGGATCACAACCTTCTGTGTTTGGGGTGTTTTTTTGGCTTAAAGCTCCTTATGTAGTGCAATCTGGGTCGAATGTAATACATAATATGGAGTCATAGTTCAAGCGACCATACCCAATAATTCTCTGACGAATCAACCTTGTGGGAATTGAAAGGCCCTGGCTGGGTAAAAGCCATATGTTCTATTGGCTTACTTATCTGGTAAGCATGAATTCTTCCAGGTTTATTCAGTAATTGGGATTTTTGTGTTCCTTTCACACCAGCCTGCCAAATTGGACTTTATTCAATAATTTGTGATTCCTTAGCGCGATTTTCTTTTTTATCTCCATTAAAAGCACCTGTCACTGCCCATTCAGTCACAAGGGATGTTATTCATCATTTGTGATAGTAATAAATTTGAATACATTTTTTTTTTTTTATTTTTTTTTTTTAAGAGACAGTGTAAAAAATTTAAATAAAATAAATACATTAAACATTTTTTTGAACCAAGCGGCCAAGGATTAATATGCTTATATATGCAAGATTGTGGTGCTGTTCTTATGTGATCTTATATGTTGTTTTACAGTTCGCCAGCAGAGGGAAACCTTTGCTATTTTTTGTACAATGGAAACTGTTGTGATCTATCTGGTGTTCAATAAAAACCTTTTTGATTAAAAAAACAAACATTTTTTTGTTTGTTTTTATTTTTTAAACCTCCCTCGTCCCCTGTGCTTATGCACAAATGCAAAAGCACACACATGTAAACCGTGATCACACCACACATGTGAGGTAGTACTGCGAACGTCGGGGTGAAAGCAGTAATTCTAGCGGCAGACCTCCTGTTTAATGCTAAACGGGTAACCTGAAAAGTCCTTTAAAGCGTCACCTGTGGATAATTTATTGTACCATAGTTTGTTGCCATTCCACAAAGGCATGCACAGTTTTAAAGTGTGACATTTTGGGTATCTATTTACTCAGCGCAACATCATCTTTTATATTTAAAAAAAAATGGGTATTATGTTATTTGTCTGCACTATAATTCAAAAAGTGTATTTTTTCCTGAAAATTTGCATTTTATAAACTGCTGCACAAATATTATGTGACATAAAAAATTGCAACAGCCACCATTTTCTTGTCTAGGGCCCCTGCTTTCAGAAAATATATAATTTTTAAGGCTTCTAAGTAATTCATGCAGATTCTTTACATGTACAGTATGTGTGAACTGTCAGAATTGCCCTGGGCCTATAGTGGTTAATCTATTCCAAATATTTAATTGGAGGTGGGTTTATTACAACATCTGTCTTGCTCACTATGCAATCTTCTTCCAGGTTCGGATCATTCCATTACAGTTACAACGACTGTTTGCTCAGCTTCTCCTTGTGGATCAACAGGCCGCATCAACCACTGACCTCACAAGCAGCTTTGGCTGGGATAACAGCGAGGTCCGTAAATCTTTTTGGGTTAATATATACAGTGAGAGAAAGTATTTGATCCCCTGCTGATTTTGTACTCTTTCCCACTGACCTAGAAATGATCAGTCTAAAATTTTAATGATAGGTTTATTTTAACAGTAAGACAGAATAACAACAAAAAAATCCAGAAAAAGCATTTTAAAAAGTTATAAATTGATTTGCATTTTAATGAGTAAAATTAAAGCGGAGGTCCGCCTAAATAAAAAATACTGCAGCTGCTGACTTTTAATAAATGGACACTTGCCTGTCTAGGGTGCCCGTGATGTCGGCAGCCGAAGCCGATCAATCGCTCGGCTCTCGGCTGCCCCAGTCACCATCCTCGGTGAGGGAATGAGGAAGTGAAGCGCTGCGGCTTTCCTTCCCGGAATCCCTACTGCGAGTCGCGATGCGCAATCCGAATGGTCCCCGCTGTTTTCTGGGACCTGTGTGTTTCCCAGAAGACAGCGGGGGGCAAGGGGCGGGAAGGGGCGTGACTCCCGCGGGAGTCTATACCTGGAAGTGGGTGCAAATACCTGTATTGTATTATACAGGTATCTGCACCCCCCTCCCCCCCTGAAAGGTGCCAAATGTGACACCGGAGGGGGGGGGGAAGTGTCCGAAAAGCGGAGGTTCCGTTTTTGTGTGGACCTCCGCTTTAAGTATTTGACCCCTTCGCAAAACATGAATTAGTAATTGGTGGCAAAACTCTTGTTGGCAATCACAGAGGTCTGATGTTTCTTGTAGTTGGCCACCAGGTTTGCACACATCTCAGGAGGCATTTTGTCAGACTCCTCTTTGCAGATCCTCATTAAGGTTTCGAGTCTGACGTTTGGTAACTCAAACCTTCAGCTTCCTCCTCATATTTTCCCCCATATATGGGATTAGGGTCGGAGACTGGCTAGGCCACTCCAGGACCCTAATGTGCTTATTTTTTAGCCACTGCTTTGTTGCCTTGGCTGTGTGTTTTGGGTCATGGTCATGCTGAAATATTCATCCACGACCCATTTTCAATGGCCTGGCTGAGGGAAGGAGGTTCTCATCCAAGATTTTCCAGTACATGGCCCCGTCCATCGTCCCTTTTGATGCAGTGAAGTTGTTCTGTCCCCTTTAACATACCGTTGTCACCCTCTCACCAAGTTGCTTGGCAATGGTCTTGTAGCCCATTCCAGACTCATGTAGGTCTGCAGTCTTGTCCTTGACATCCTTGGACAGCTCTTTGGTCCTGGCCATGGTGGAGAGATTGGAATCTGATTGATTGCTTCTGTGGACAGGTGTCTTTTATAAAGGTAACAAGCTGAGATTACACAGACACAAATTGTGATTTAAAAAGCCACAAATGTGGGAATTTAAACTTTTAATTGCCATTTTAACCCGTGTGTGCCACATTCTGTGTCTGTACCCAGGCCACACATTCCAGGGTATGTAAACTTTTGATTAGGGCCATTTGGGTGATTTATAGGTATATGATATTGTATCTATACATGTTGTATATCTTGTTCTTCCTGTGATCTAGACCATATTCAGTACTAGTGTTGATTTTTATCTTTTCAATAAATTGTTTTTTATTGCATACATTTTGCATTCTATTTAGTGCCTTTAAAGTCCCATCCATAGGGGTTTCCCTCTTTTCTGTCTTCTCTGGGATGTGGCACACTGAGAATTTTGTATCATCAGAACCTTTCTCAACATGTGTACTCCAAGAAATTGATTTTACAGGTCGGGTACAGAAATCCAATTTTTTTTCTGTACTTGTAGGGTTTTTAAAGTGATAACCTATTGGGAAATGTGTATTTATTGCCGAGATGTACTACACATGATTTTTATATTTATTTTGCCTTGACCTTAATTTTAATTGAGAGTTGTGTTAGGAATTGCTTGTACCAACAACCTCACGTTATTACTGTTCAAAACCTTCATAATTATCATTAAAGTGTTGTAAAGGTAAAAGTTCCTTTCCATGTCAGTTCCCCACAACCGCCCCCCCCCCCCCCAGACACTTACCTGAGCCTGATTTGTGCCTGTCTGCAGCAGCATTGCTCTTCTCACCAGACACCCAGCTATCCATTTCTGTGAGCGGAGATCATGGGGCTGAGCCCAAACAAGTGCCCCCATAGTAAGCAGGAGCCAGGAGCACCGGCGGTGGACCCCAAAAGAAGAGTTTGGGGGGCGTCTCTGTGCAAAACCATTGCACAGAGCGCCTAACTATAACATGTTTATTATTTTCGAAAAATAGAAATTTAACCTGTACAATCATTTTTAGGTTTTATTCTATTAATTCTTTTCATTTGTACTTCTAACCCTTGCAGGAGACTGGCCAGCAGGATGTCCAAGAGTTAAATCGGATACTATTTAGTGCCTTGGAAAGCTCTTTGGAAGGCACCTCTGGTCACAACCTCATCAAGAATTTATACCATGGCACTGTAGTAAACCGTATAAATTGCCGGGAGTGTGGCTATGTTAGTGAGAGGCAGGTAAGAATTACCACATGACTTGTATGAAAAAAAAATAAAAAGAGTCATTAGCCACTAAATGGGTACAAGCTGATTTTTTTTTTTTTTTTAAGTTTATGTAATTTAATACATTCTAGTAGCCAAGGCTTTAAAAGCTAGATAACAGGTCTGTTTATTGGGTATCTTGCTGACTTCTGTAAGTTTTTAAAGCAGGATTTTATACACACTAACACATTTATTTTGTCATTTTGAATTCAATATATTTCATGCAGGAAGATTTCCTGGACCTCACAGTGGCTGTGAAGGAAATGTGCAGCTTGGAGGAGTCTTTATACAACATGTTTGTCGAGGAAGAAATATTTTACGGTGACAACCTTTACCGTTGTGGAGCTTGTCATAAGCTTGTCCCTGCAGCCAAGGTAGCTATAAGCTGTGATGAATAATCTTATTCTGTTGAAAGGTTTAGGGTAACTCTAAAATTACAAACTCGTGCCCTTTTTGTTACTGATTTTTTTAAGTGGTATTAAACCCAAACCCAAAACCACAAAATTTAATTTAACGCAGCTTACCAATCATTAGATGTGGTGGCTGCATCGGTTTTTTTCTTTTCTTCTTGCTTCCCCCCCCCCTCTGTTTTAACCTGGTGGACTAGCCAGTAACACACTCCCGTATTAGTGAGAGACCACTCTGGAGAAATAAACATAGGAGGCACATCAGACAGCAGCATTGTCAGTCTGTTGTGAGGGGAGTTTTAAATGTATTAGCAGATTTAGAACTACTAACAAATTGAAACCAAACTGCAGCTCACACTTTTATAATCAGTTACCTTTTGGGATAAAGATTTTGCATGACTAAATAAAATCTGATAATTTTAATCACTCCTGCCAGAGTTGCGTGGTTTGCCACATCCATATAAACTGATACATTCTCCTGGAGAGTGAAGAATTAGTAAGCTGCAATATAATAAATGTTTGCTTTTGGGCTTAAAGTAGAACTATAGGCAATACTTCCCCCCCCCCCCCATCTGTGTCCCATTTGGGGAGATTTCCCTTCACTTCCTGTCCCATAGCCAAACATGATGTGAGAGGAAATTCCTGCAAATAAAAGGAATTCCTTGGGTACTCCCAGGTCACTAGAACTAGTATCCCCATTGGAAGATTTCCCCTTTTATTACATTTCTAGGGACAACCCAACATTTGAGGTTTTTCTTTTATTTTCACTTTCAATGATGATGATAAACTGGACAAATAGAGAGGGTAAATCTCCTTAACGGGGCACAGACAGCAATAAAAACTGACAGCTGTTCTAATCCATCTCCACTCTATCCAAAACCCAAAAATTTTTTTTGCCTTTAGTTATACTTTTAAAGTGTTTGTTATACAAGCATTTCGTATTCCTAATATTGTGCCTGCTGTACCATGTTCTTGTATAAAAAAGTCTCCTGTTCCCTTTCTATGGCTTCCTTTGTGTGAAATCTCTGGTGTTCCTGTCAGTCCATCTGCTTTCCTATTAAAAACTGTTTTAAAAGATGATCGTTTACAATCACTTTAAGCCCCCGGGGCGATTTGACATGTCAAATAGCAGCCTATTTCCGGTGTCGGCACCGTTCGAATCGGTGCGACACCGACTTTGCGGCGCTGCAACCAATTCCCAAAAGGAGTTCCTGCACATGAACCCACACAGATGTCTTTCAAATCGCCTCTGAAGTAGCACTAAAATGCGGGTTTGAAATCATGCGAGTTCAGCTGAACTTGCACGATTTCAAACCTGCCTTCGGTGTGAACAAGGGCTTTAATTCAGTGACCGCATACTACAAACTGTACTTAGAAACAATGTTATCATAGTTATATATTATACAAGGTTGATTCATTAATATGTTTTAAAATTGTTTACATTAAGGTGATCTTTTTCAAATATATATATCTGAGAAACAAGACGCACACTATACTGTAGAAATGGACATTTTCTAGGTAGACTTTTTTTAATAATTTTATTACTAGACGATCACAAAAAACAGAGCTACAGCAAATAGGTATGCTTCTGTACAGTTGTAGGTGCAAAAACAGTACACATATCAAGCACTTTTGAGAACATTACATTAACAAACAATACAGGGCGTCAAAGTGTATGTAAGGTGCAAGTCTCATTCAGAGTGATAAAATGCAATCCAGTTCAGATGACGAGAGTCCAGATTGCATATACACTAAAGACGTAACGATCACACAGCTCTGGAGAGCCTAATTTTAAGGAAAAAAGTTAAAAGTAATCGGGAAGGGACCAATGGGGAAAGCTTTTTTTTGCAAGCGAGGAGGTGGGGTTGTAAAAGTGGAAGGGAGGAGACAAGAATGGTGACTAGATCGACGGGAGGAATGGGGGGGGAGTTAGGAAGGGAGAGATTAAAAGCAGGTTGGGGGCTGTCATGGGGCTATGTGAGGCCTGCACCGATCACCACTGACGGTCCCTGTATCCTTCTCCTGTCCCCCTCCAGTTATCCTCCCTGTCCCCCTCCAGTTATCCTCCCTGTCCCCCTCCAGTTATCCTCCCTGTCCTCTTCCATGCTGCTGTCCCCCTCCGTTCTCTGTGTTCTCCTCTGTGTTCTCCATTATGCTGTCCCTCTCCGTTCTCCATGTCCCCCTCCGCCCCCTCTGTCTTTGATCTGTCAGGATGGAGAGCGGATGTAGGAGCTGGTAAATCCGGCTCCTTCCTTTTCCCGAATGAACTGAGTCAATGTTCACTGACATTGTCCATTCACGTAACTGAAAAATCGTAACCTGTGTTTATGACCATTGCAATAAATAATTGTAAAAAATAATAAATTAAAATAAAAACACACTGACACCGTCCACTCAACGCCCCCTAAAAAAAATTGTAAAAAAACAAAACTGACACATGACCCACTGTCACATGACTAGTTTTTTGATGGAGTAGAGAAAAGTAAAACCTCTATCGGGTTATTTTTTGCTGTTACTGTTGCACTTTACTTCCTGTTTTAGTGCTGCAACAGCAAATGGGAGGAAATCTCCCTAAAGTTAGGGTAATTCCTATCCTTAAAGAGGTTGTAAAGGTACGAGGGAGGGGGAGGGGGCGAGCACGACACTCCACACCAGGAAGAAAGCCTTGCATTACTGCGTGGAGTTACAGACAGAAGAACAAGGAAGTGAGGATTTCTCAGAAGAAATAAGGACATTTAAAAGCAAAATCGAAGGATGAGGTAAGTGAAGGAGGACTGCACTAAGGTAAAGGAAGCTATTAAGGAGAAAAAGATTGTACCTTTACAACCCCTTTAAGGCCTCATGCACACTGGATGTTAAAATAATAACGTTATAAAAATGGCAGTAGCTTTGCAGTGAGTTTTTCAATGTTTTTGCAATAGCGTTTTTCCACGTTAGCGTTTTTTATTGTTTTTTTTTTTTTTTTGTTTTTTTTCAATGGATCAAAAACGTTTGGTGAGCTGGTGAGCGACGTTTTTGAGCGTTTATCAGTGTTAGAGCGTTTTTACAGCTGAAAAACATCTCTCAGAACCCACTACTTCTTTTTTTTTTTCTGCTCAGAAACGCCACTGCCCAAAACTGCTGATAACAGCTTATGTGTGCATGGACACATAGGATAACATGATGGAGAGTTTAATCACTGTATAAAAAAACATCTACTGCCAAAAACAGCTGCTGTAAAAACGTCCAGTGGGCATGAGGCCTAAAAGTTGTCACTAGAACATCTGTTCCAAATGGATGATGTTCTCTCACCTTTTTGCTTTGGTGACACCTTAAACATTTTGTATTTCCCCTGTCTTTCTGGGACGGGACATTCCCTGTTCTGGGTGGATGTCATATGACGTCCTCCCCAGAATGCACCTCACGGATCATCTCCACCGGACACAGCGGAGGACAGATCAGTGTACCGGCCCGCTGCCGGTACCATGTGATCGCTGTGACCAGTCACAGCTGATCACATGACAGTTGTACACAATGGGATGCTTCCAATTATGCCTTTCATTGTGTACTATTGTATCGATCTCTGTGATTCGTCACAGTGATTGCATGGTACAGATAGGCTCTGATTGGCCCTATCTTGTACCATGTGGTTAGCTGTGGCCAATCACAATAGTAAATACTGAATGAATAGATTTCATTCAGAAAAAATGTTTGCTTTATAACAGTGAAATTCACTGTTATAAGCAATCAAATGTGTTGATTTACTAAAGGCAAATATACTGTGCACTGCAAGTGCACTTGCTCCAGAGCTTAGTAAATAAGGTAAAGCTTCACTTTGCAAAGAATACTCAATCGCATACAAGGAAAATAACAGCATTTTTTTTTTTTTGTTGCACATGATTGGATGATAGAAATCAGAGCTTTCTCTCAGATCTAGAGCAATGCAGTGCACAGTATATTTATTGTGTTTTAAGAAATCAACCTCATAGTGTGTTAAAACAAAAAATACTGATTACCTCTCCAGAATAGTACACTGTATTGCTCTGGTCACAGTATGTTAAAAAAACGTAAAAAAGGGAAAATAAAAACGAAATAAAGAAAACTTTATACTTTCTGTTAAAAAAACGAATCTCCATCGATTTAGGCCCATATGTATTCTGCTTCATATTTTTGATTAAAAAAAATCGCAATAAGCATATATTGATTGATTTGCGCAAAAGTTATAGCATCTACAAACTATGGGATATTTTTATTTATATTTTTTACTAATAATTGCGGCGGGAAATCGTGTGCGCGTGTTTTACGCCTGCCTTTGGTGGGGAAGGAAGGAACGAGCGCCACCGAAATAGACAGAGCCAGATCTCCTGTGTGCTCAGCTCGCAGTCCCACCCCCTGGGTGGCTCCTAGCATTGATGTTCCGGCATTGGACTGGTGTTATGTCCATCAAAGGAGCCGGGCCAAGGAGCGGGACTGCGAGCCGACTACACAGGATCTGGTTCTGTCTATTCCGACAATGCAAGGCTGCAGATGGGCACTGATTAGGCTGCAATGATGGGCAAGGCTGCAGATGGGCACTGATTAGGCAGCAATGATGAGCACTGACCCTTTATTTTGCTTTAAAAATTATTTATTTAAATTTTTATTTTTTTCGTGAAACTTCCCTCTTAAAATTTAAGGTGCGTGTTATACGCCAATAAATTCGGTACTTGTTCCCCGCTTATGTCATTGTTTTTCTCAGTATCATAATTTACTCAACTGATTTGTTCAATAAGATTGGAGACTAGCCACCAATGACATATAAAAACATAGGAGGAGCGCTAAAAAACTTCAAAAAATCTGTAAATTCCTCTCGTATTAAATTAAGGTTGATCCATTGATCTATCGTTGCTGGGTATTTTGATATCAATTTTTGTAATATAAGTTTTTATGAGCCACGTAGATAGTTCTCAACCACATCCCATGCATTTCAACTGGAAGGGTTTTCTTCCGGTAAAATAACTAGTATTGCAAAATGGACCTGCGTGGAGCCTAAAATTTTAAGTATTAAATACACCCTCCCAGTAGCGATGTAGTTTGGGACATCGCCACAGCATATGTATGAGTGTACCTGTATCAGTGGTACATTTTGGACAATTTTGGTGTAACTGCTTTACAAAAAAGTGTATAACTTTAAAGGGGTATAATGGGCTCTGTGAATGATAAATAGCTGAGTTAGTCACTGTGAGGAGGATAAGGATACCTCAAATAGATTCTTCAAAGCTTGTTCCCACTCCTCGTCGCTAAGTTTCTCTAAATCCCTGTACCACCGTAACTACCCACTTGTAGATTAGTTCTAGCTGTCATTTTGTAAAGAAGAATATATATTCCCTATGAGTCCCTGTTTAGAACGTTTTACAGTTACTGCCAGAGTTTATTAACATTTATAAAGGATTATATTTTAATAAAAAGTGTCCTTGCTTGGCTCTGCAGAGCATGCCGTAGTTGCAAATATTGAAAAAATAACTTATTAGGCAAATGATATCTCTCTGCTAGTTTATCAAACGGTTGCAGAACCTCATTGTCAAAAAGTTTACAAAGAAGCAGAATCCCAGCCTTTTTCCATGAATCAAAATTTTCAAGCTTCGCAACCTCAGGCAATTGCAGATTATCCCATATGGGCATATATTGAGTATACCCCCTCATATTCTGTATTTTGTTAAATAGTAGTCCAGCTCTTATGTTTTAAATGAAATGTAGGATAACTAAGTTTTTACTATAGAAGTGATAAGCTACTATTAACAGTATCGATGGAGCTATTCGGCAGCTGGGAAAATAAAAATTTGCTGTATGGGGTCCTCCATAGTCTATAACATTTCATCTATTTAATTGCTGAAGTTGGGATGCCCGATTAATGAAATCTGGCATTCGGAACAGCCAAACCTTCTTCATCTTTGGGCAGATGCAGAATTTCTAGTCCAATCAGAGGATGTTTAGATCTCCAGTAGGTTATCTAAACAAGGTATCTATTTGTTTAAAGAATTTCCGAGGAAGCCATACAGGACAATTATGCAACAAATAATAATTGTGGCATCCATATCATCTTTAGGCCCAGTTCACACTGATGCGATGCGAGAACCCTGCGAATCCACTGCGGGTTCCCGCATCGCACCTGACTCGCACGGCAGTTCACACTGCCCTATGCGAACTGCTGGGGAGTGTCATACAATGTTAACGACACCCCCAGTTCAGCTCGCATATCGCACTGCAAACTGACAGTTCGGACATGAATCGGATCGCATAGGTGTGAACACCCATGCGATCCGATCAAAAAAAAGGGTCCTGTGCATGTATACGGTGCGATATCGGCCATACTATCTGTATGGCTGAAATCGCATCGCACAGACACCGCATGTGATGTGAACAGCAGTGCGCTGCGAATCACATGCAACGTCTGGCATCGCAGCAGTGTGAACCGGGCCTAAGGCTGAATTTGGCAAATTGGTCCACAGGCAAAAGAACTGATTTATCCCAATTAATTGTTAAACCTGAGAGTGAACTAAAATATATATATATATTAAAGACATCACTGCCTTCAAAGAAGATAATGTGTCTCCCAAGAATAAGAGTGTATTAAAGCAATCTTATCCTTTCCAAAGGGTCTATGAAAGCCAATAATATTTGATGATTGACGGATAGAGGCAGCCAACGGTTCCAGAGCCAATGCAAAAAGCAAAGGTGATAATGGACATCCTTGTCTTGTTCCTCATTGTAGGGGAAAGGGCGCTGATATATGTCCATTTACCTGCACCTATGCTGTCGGTGCAGCGTAAAGGAGTTGTATCCAGCTTATAAACTGGGATCCAAAACCATTTTTTTTTTTTTTTTAAACAATGCCAAAGATGGTCCCATTCTATATTATCAAAAGCTTTTGCCACATCAAGCGACAGTATATCTTTATTATCCAGATTTTCAGACGGGACCTGCAGGTTAAGAAATGGACGCCTTATATTCATTGCAATAGCTCTATTTGGACAAAAAACAGATTGATTTATATGCACCATCTTAGATATTACTTTCGCCAGTCTAATAGCTAACACCCTTGCCAATAACTTCATATTCAACGTAAGTAGTGATATTGGACGATATGATTCAGGATTATTAGGGGGTTTTACCAAAACTATAATAATTGCTTTGTTCATAGAGGGTGGAAGATGACCACATTCCAATGCTGTATTAAATAGCTCTATCATTCTGGCAACAATTCAGTTCCATATATCTTATAGACTTCCCCTGGTAACCCATCTACACCTGGAGCCTTATTAGGTAGGCTAGCAGAGGCAAATTGTAGTTCCTCCAATGTCAAGGACCGATCCAACATCTCCCTATAAGCCACTGATTGTTCTGTTAACATAATAGAGTTAAGAAAAAGTTGCAGTTCAGCCTCCTTATAGGATACTTTACTACTATACAAGTTTTTATAGAAATCAACAAACACTGATGAAATCTCCAATGTAATTCCTACAGATTCAGTTGGGGAAAACTGTAGTTCTACTACTTGTGTCATTGGTTTCTGAGCTTTTACTATTGCTGCTAAAAGATTGCCTGTGTTTTCCCCATCCTCAAAATAAGGTTGCTAAAGGAAAAAGCGTTTATGTTCTGCTTTTTTTTACGAGAGATATCAGCATATATCTGTTGTTTCTTGTTCATACATCACGGGACACAGAGCGGCATAGTCATTACTATGTGGGTTATATAGAATTACCTTCAGGTGCTGGCACTGGCAACTTCCAAAACAGGAAGTACCCTCCCCTATATAAGCCCCTCCCATCCGGGAGCACCTCAGTTTTTTGCCAGTGTCTAAGGTGTTGGCCAAGGTTAACATGTATTCATCTGGGCTTGTGTACAGGTTCTCTGGGCCTTAGCAAGCTATTCCGGATCCGACCAAAAAAGCTTCATAGCTAAACGGTCGGTACCCGGGCCTTGCAGAGAAGAGCAGGGTTTTGCCTGTAATGCCTCTCTTAGGAGGGCTGGACCCTGGGATCCAGAGCTCTGGTCATACCCAAAACCAAGAGGCTATCTGTGCAGGGTGCTATACAGGTCCAGGGGAGTGGAATCCTTGGGAACCCGGTCCCTGAAGGTCTAGTACAATGCCTGCCGTGAGAGGTGAAGTTTGGGCTTCTGTGGACCAAACAAAGTCCTGCGGCGGGGAAAAGGTAAGTGGGGGCCCCTCAGGAACTTGGTTCTATTGAGGGGACCCCCAAGCCTAATATGTCTTTCTGCCTGTTACCTAAAGGTATTCCCGCTAATAGCTGTATATGCCTAAGAAATCCTAGAAATGTCTTTTCATAAAGGAAGTTTTAAAAACTGTAAACCTAGAAATGTTTTTCATAAAGGAGGTTTTAAAAAAAACAAAAACAAAAGTGCGGTACCTGTGTTTGTCCACTAGAGGCCGCTGTGGAACGTCTTTTTTTTCTTGGGACTATTCCTTCCATGGTGAAAGTCCAGGCAGATGAGTGAGCTCTCTATCAGGGAAGCTGCATTCCTCTGTCATGCTGCCAAGTAGTTTCCTTCCATCCCCGAGTCCTGGTGAAACAGGGACCCTGGCTCCTCTCCCTACATGGCGCCAAGAGCGCACACGTGCACGCGCGCGCGCACACACGCTTTCTTTTTATAGATTTAGCTTCAAAAAAGGGGGCGGAGCCTGACGGATGACGCGCTCTGTGCGCCCAGCGCTTCTGCGCATGTACGGGCGTCCCAGCAAGATAAAAGGACTCAGTCCACGCTGCTTGCTATGGACACAGAGCATGAAAAGGAGCTGGTAGCATGGTATAGGGGCTTACAGCGGGCGGTTGATACAGGCATCCCCAGAAAGACGCATTAGTAGACACCCACTGATGTACATAGCAGCATATTGCATTAGACTATTTCAGTAAAGGGGTGTATTGCGGCTGGAATACCTCAGCTTTGAACTAAGGAATATGCCGCCTAAAAAACTCCGAGATATACCTCTCAGGAAGTGTAGGGGGTCTCCATCGGGCTCTGAGGATCTGGAGCAGTAGTCTGCACCTTCCTCCCCTGAGAAATCAGAGGTTAATACCCATAAGGAACCCCCGGGAGTGCCAGGTACTGCGGCTATCCTCAGTCCACCTGCTCCTGCATATATAACAGAGGAGGTTTTTGCCTCAACTCTGGAGGGATTGGTGGCAGCATTGATCACTTCTTCTCTACAGGAAAGAAAGCGTGCCAGATCTCCATCCCCTCCATTAGAGTGCCTGTTGGCAGAGCAACAGTCCCAGGAAGGGACTGACCTACCTGAAGGGGATCAGGAGGAGGTTAACTCTGTTTTTGAGGAATCGACAGTAGATGAACCATTTTCAGCATCACAGACTGAAAGATTGTGGGTCCAGACCCTAACTGACATGGTTCGATCTGCATTTAAAATGCCTCTTGTTGAACCATCAACTACTGCTGTCTCCTCATTGGGGTCGCTAAAAGCTCCCCAGATTAATTGCTCCTTTCCAATTCATCCATTATTGGAAGGACTTATATACCAGGACTGGGAACATCCTGATAAACTATTTGTTCCACCTAAGAAATTTCAGGTGATCTATCCCATGGAGGAAAAATTCACCCAGAGATGGAATGTTCCTACGGTGGACGCAGCCATTTCTTCTGTGAACAAATCACTGACATGTCCAGTAGATAATGTTCAAATGTTCAAAGATCCAGTAGATAAAAAATTGGAGTCTTTATTAAAATCTGCTTTTTCCACAGCAGGGGCTGTTACACAGCCAGCAGTGGCAGCTATTGGGGTCTGCCAAGCTTTAAAGGATCAAATGAAAATGGTCCTGAGGGATTTGCCAGACCAGCAGGCCCAGGCTCTGGCTAATCTGCCTAGAGCATTATGCTTTGCGGTTGACGCCATCAAGGATTCTATCCATCAGGCCTCCCGCCTCACGCTGTCTTTGGTACATATGCGTAGGCTTCTGTGGCTCAAGAACTGGTCTGCTGAAGCTCCCTGTAAGAAGCTCTTAGTTAGCTTCCCATTTCATGGAGAACGCCTTTTTGGCGAAGACCTGGATAAATATATCCAGAAGATTTCCAGTGGTAAAAGTACTCTCTTACCAATTAAAAAAGAGGTCTAGGGGTCCATCTTTTAAGAGGGCTACCTCTCCTATCCCTGGGACGTCTGCTACTAAGCAGTTCCGACGGCCTCCTCGGTCAAACTCAGGAGGTAAAAATCAGGGACAGTCACAGGGTAATAAAAAACCCTGGATCCGAAGAGGTACTAAACCAGCCTCCAAGTCAAGCCTATGAAGGGCTGCCCCCACTCAAACGGGTGGGGGGAAGACTTCAGTTGTTCACAGAGACCTGGCGGGAGACGATCAAAGACGGATGGGTGCTCTCCGCAGTAACTCTGGGATACAAGTTGGAGTTAAAAGAGTCTCCTCCTTCCCATTTTATGTGGTCAGGCATGCCAAGAGACCCTCTGAAAAGAGGGTCTCTCCTATTGGCGTTAGAACAACTATTGCTCCAAGGAGTAATTATGGAGGTTCCTATGGAAGAGTGGGGGTTGGGTTTCTACTCAAACCTTTTCACAGTCCCGAAACCAAACGGGGACATAAGACCCATATTGGACCTAAAGAGTCTAAACAAATTTCTAAACGTCCGGTCTTTCCGGATGGAGTCGATCCGATCGGTCACCGCTGCCCTACAGGGGGAGGAATGGTTAGCCTCGATCGACATCAAAGATGCTTACTTGCATGTTCCCATCTTTCCAGGTCATCAAAAATTTCTACGCTTTGCAGTAGAAGGGCGCCATTTTCAGTTCAGAGCCTTACCATTCGGTCTGGCCACAGCACCACGAGTGTTCACAAAAATTCTGGCCCCACTGTTGGCCGATCTAAGAACACGAGGTGTAACGATAATGGCATACCTAGACGACCTGTTGTTGATGGACCACTCAGTTGCCAAGCTAGAAGTGGTAATTGTCGATACAATCAAGTATCTAGAATCTCACGGTTGGGTCATCAACCTGAACAAGTCAGCCCTACAGCCAGTGAAAAACCTGGTATATCTAGGGCTACGGCTGGATTCAGACCAGAGGAAGATTTTCTTACCTCTAGACAAGGTATCCTCTTTGAGGGGCTTGGTCCGTCTGCTTTGTGCAAAAAGACAGCCGTCCATACGCCTGTGCATGAGGCTGCTAGGAAAGATGGTAGCATCATTCGAAGCTGTGCCATACGCCCAATTCCACTCAAGGAATTTACAAAGGGCCATATTGTCAGCCTGGAACGGAAAAATTCAGGCTCTAGACTTCCCGATGGCTTTGTCCCCTTCCGTTCGGAAGAGTCTCTGCTGGTGGTTGATCCCCCAGAATCTCCAGAAGGGAAAACCCTTCAGTCCGATATCCTGGAAGGTGGTCACTACAGATGCCAGCCTTATAGGCTGGGGGCAGTACTGGAGCAATGGTCTCTCCAGGGCAGATGGTCAAATGTAGTAAAAACCCTGCCCATCAATCTCTTAGAGATACGAGCAGCCCGGTATGCCCTAGTAGCCTGGACATCCAGACTCCAAGGGTCCCCTGTCAGAATTCAATCAGACAATGCCACAGCAGTGGCATATATCAATCATCAGGGAGGCACCAGGAGTCGTGCAGCCCAGAGGGAAGTAAGTCACATCCTGGAATGGGCAGAAAAGCATGTCCCATGTATATCAGCTGTCTTCATTCCAGGGGTGGAGAATTGGAAGGCGGACTTTCTGAGTCGCCAACAGTTATGCCCAGGGGAATGGTCCCTTCATCCCGAGGTCTTCCGAGCAATATGTCAGCGGTGGGGAACACCGGATGTAGATCTGCTAGCATCCAGATTCAACGCAAAGGTGGACAGATTTGTCTCCCGGACAAGGGATCCCCTCGCTTGCGGCTCGGATGCTCTGGTGTTCCCTTGGGATCAGTTCAGACTGATATATGCATTCCCTCCGCTACAATTGTTGCCTCGACTCCTTCGCAGAGTCAGGTTGGAAAAGAAGCCGGTGATCCTGGTGGCTCCAGCGTGGCCCCGAAGGGCCTGGTACGCGGAGATCATCAAAATGTCTGTGGGGAGTCCTTGGACCCTTCCACGACGTCCGGACCTGCTTTCGCAAGGACCGATATACCACCCTTCCTTACTAACTCTAAGTTTAACGGCCTGGCTATTGAATCCCACATCCTAAAAGAAGAGAGGTCTCTCTAACTCTGTGGTATCAACTATAATCAATGCCAGGAAGCCTGTATCCAGGCAGATCTACTATAGAGTTTGGAAGGCGTACATCACTTGGTGCAAGGCCAGAAAATGGCATCCACGTAAGTACGTTATAGGCAGAATTCTGGACTTCCTACAGTGGGCTGTAGACAGGAAGTTTGCCTTAAGTACTATCAGGGGTCAGGTTTCGGCCTTATCAATACTATTTCAAAGGCCCCTGGCTATGCATTCACTTGTCAAATCCTTTATGCAAGGGGTGACTCGTATTATTCCACCGATTAAAGCTCCCATATGCCCATGGGATCTAAATTTGGTTCTGTCGGTTCTGCAGAAGCAGCCATTTGAACCTTTGCGGCACATTTCCTTGGTTCTACTCACCAGAAAATTGATATTTTTAGTAGCCATATGCTCGGCTAGAAGAGTGTCGGAATTAGCCGCCATGTCCTGTAAAGAGCCATATCTGGTTATTCATGAGGACAGAGTAGTGTTACGTCCTCACCCAGCCTTTCTTCCTAAGGTGGTATCGAGGTTTCACTTGAACCAGGATGTGGTTCCTCCTTTTTTCCCCAAACCAAGCTCGGTAGAGGAAAAGTTATTGCATTCTTTGGATGTAGTAAGAGCAGTTAAAGCTTATCTAAAAGCCACTGCTCAGATTCGTAGAACGGATTTTTTGTGTGGTCTGCCGGAAGGCCCCAGAAAGGGTCAGGCAGCATAAAAATCTACTTTAGCCAAGTGGATTCGACAGGTCATAATACAAGCCTATGGCTTGAGAAGTAGACCGCCTCCGTTCAAAGTTAGGGCGCACTCCACGAGAGCAGTTGGAACTTCATGGGCAGTGCATCACCAGGCCTCCCTGGCTCAAATTTGTAAGGCCGCAACATGGTCTTCAGTACACACGTTTACTAGGTTCTACCAGGTGGACGTTAGAAGTCAGGAGGATGTCGCCTTTGGGCGCAGTGTGTTGCAGGCCGCAAAAGATCCTCATGCCTGATGGCGCCCAGCTTATGTATGGTGTATCCCCCCCCCTCATTTGGCATTGCTTTGGGACGTCCCACATAGTAATGACTATGCCGCTCTGTGTCCCGTGATGTACTCCAAGAAAGTAGGATTTTTAAAACAGCTTACCTGTAAAATCCTTTTCTTGGAGTACATCACGGGACACAGAGCTCCCACCCCTCTTTTGGGGACACGTATTGCTTTGCTACAAAACTGAGGTGCTCCCGGATGGGAGGGGCTTATATAGGGGAGGGTACTTCCTGTTTTGGAAGTTGCCAGTGCCAGCACCTGAAGGTAATTCTATATAACCCACATAGTAATGACTATGTCGCTCTGTGTCCCGTGATGTACTCCAAGAAAAGGATTTTACAGGTAAGCTGTTTTAAAAATCCTACTTTTTGTACCCACTTCTGTTGTGTTTCTATAGTAGGATTTGCTATATATTGAAGTTTGGCCTTTACAACATCTTCAGTAACTGAAAGTTCCCAAGCCCTAGATCTTTTTTTGATCCTTTGAATTGTGAGCGATAAATAATCCTCTCATGTAAGCGTTTAAAGAATCCCAATAGATCTGTGAAGATACAGAGGGCTTGTTAACAGTACCATATGCCAGAATATCAAGTATTCTCTTCTGCTTTGAAGAAAAAAGGTCAAAACCAATAGGGATAAATTTTTCCATAGAGTGTGGATCTAAATTGAATTTAAGGCTAACTTAAGAACCAGTGGAGAGTGATCTGATAACCCTCTTAGCTGCATAGGTCACCTCAGATATCGCAGGTAGCGTCATAGAAGTAGCTAGTGCCAAATCAATTCTAGATAATATCCCATGGGTACTAGAGAAGCAAGAAAACACTTTTTCATTAGACATCCAGACATCCATGAGACCAATCTTCAGATCATAACCAGCAAAAGAAGTACATACTGGAGTTGCCAAAACGGCAGACAAACCAAATCTATCTAAAGAAGGGTCGAGATGGTTATTAAAATCTTCTACTATTTACTGACACTTTTGACACTTTTGGGGACCAGTCACACTAATACAGTGATCAATGCTAAAATATGCGCTGTCACGTTGCTAATGATACTGGCAGGGAAGGGGTTAACATCAGGGGCGATCAAAGGGTTGACTGTGTGCCTAAATTGTGCTTACTAACTGTGGGGGAGGTGCTTTTGACTAGGAGAAGGCAAAGATCCGTATTCCTGCTTAGCAGAAACACAGGATCCGTACCTTCCCATCTGACAGAACGACAATCTTCCTTGTTTACATAAGCAGATTGTCGTTCTGCCTTTGTACTGTCTACCGTACATCGAGTCCATGGTACCCACCACTGGGCTGCCGATGTGTATAATCACAGTGGGAGCTGGTCGCTGGCAGCGTGTGCCCCAGACCCTGAAGTGTCAGATCACGTACTACTTGCATGACCTGGTACAGAGCGCCCGTCCTGCCACAGTAAATGTACAGTGGGCAGTCAGCAAGCTCTATTTGTGTAGAAATAAATAAAAATATCCTATGGGTAAAGTGCTTCATGACCGTGCAATTGTCATTCAAAGTGAGACAGTGCTGAAAGCTGAAAATTGGCCTGGGCAGTAAGGGGGTAAAGGTTCCCGGGAATTTAAGTGGTAAGGTGTAACTAAAGTCAAAACTTTTATTTTTATTTTGAATAGAGTGAGGGATGGTTATAACCCCTGTGTCCCATTGGGGAGATTTCCCTTCTTCCTGTCCCATAGCCAAAACAGTAAGAGCTCATGTACACTTGCTTTGGCTTCAACACAAATTAAAGCACCTACGACTTCAACATGCTTTTATGATGTGTTTTTGCTGCTTTTTTGGTGCTTCGATTAAGCTTTAGTGATGCTTCGGTGAAGCATTGGTGATGCTTCCATGATGCTCTTTTGAAGCTTTGTTGAAGCTTGGCAGATGCCGTGTGTGTGTGGACATCTCATACCCACAATTTCTCCAAAACAAAGCAAAGCTAAAGCTGAATTAAAGCCTCTCAAAAGCTGCATGTGCTTCAAAGCTTTGAAGACGCTTTAAAGCACCAATAAAGCGATATGGGGTATCATTTTTGAAGCAAATGCAAGGTGTGAACAGGACTGTAAGCGAACCATTTTATTTAGTGACAGGAGCTTTGACTGGCGTTCAGAGAGCTTTAATAAAGCGTGTCTGAAGCCTTGTTTTTAAAGCAAGTGTAATCTAGTCCTAAGTGAGTGGAAATCCCTCCAAAGTGAGGGAATCCTGAGGTGTCACCAGAATTAGCGTGCGTATTGGAAGATTTCCCCTCTATTACTTTTCTGATGTCATGCCAAAATTTAGGATTTTCTTTTACTTTCAATAACCATAAACAGGACAAATTGAGAGAATGAATCTCCCATAAGGGGGGCATAGAACCTAATAAAAACCTGATGGGGTTTTAATCCCTCTCCACTCTATCCAAAATGAAAAATAAAAGTTTTGCCTTTTTAGTTACACTTTTAAGTTGTTATGAAATTACAACGTTACCTCCTATAGAAACTTATATAACTTACCTTGCATAAGTGTTTGCTGTTATGTGGTGTTACTCTCTCCCTATCAGGGCAGCCTTGTCTATTCTATATGTTTGTAAGTTGGAGGTAAACTGAATATAATTTATGACAAATGTCTGTTTTTTGAGTTTCTTATTAGCCCTGAGCTCAGACAGGAGATGGGATGGCCTTACAGCCTGACTCTTCTGTTCTTAAAATTAAAACCCGGATACAAGTAAAATAAATAAAAGTAATCAACAAGAGGTAAATCGGCACTGTTATAACAATTATGGAGGATTCAGATTGCTACAAAAGTTTAGCTGCAACTGGTGAATTTTTTTTAAATCTTTTTAGGTGGACGTATACGTTTTTAAAGTCTTTTTTGTTTGTTTATTTCCTAAAAAGCTCTTATTAAGCATTAAGTAGATGAAGTGGATGCTTTAACTGTATTTTTTCTTTTTTTCTTTTTTAATTTTACATGTTTTCTTTTCTTTCTTTTTTTTGTCTTTCAGTCAGCAAAGCTAGGAAAGTTGCCACCGTTTCTGACACTCTCTCTTCTAAGGTTTAATTTTGACTTTAGTAAGTGTGAGCGCTACAAAGAGACATCACGTTATGCCTTCCCCGCCCGGCTAAACATCCGGCCTTTTTGTGAGCAGGTTTGAGTTTTTTTGTTCATCCACAAGTGTGGATGAATTTTTTTCTGATATTCTCTGTCTTAACTGTTGAAAATTGCTCTTCATGCTGCCTAAGTGAAAGTGAAGCTATAGCAATTTTTTAGTGAAGGTAATATGATATTTAAACATGCTTGCTGTGCAATGATTTTATGAGTGTATTGTATATCCTTTTAGGGGTCTGATTTATTAGGTGACTTCAGAAAACTTTTTTGCTGAGCCATTTGTAAGGGCTTGTATACATGGGCTTTTCTTGCATCAGAACTGCTTAATTTCCTATTCAAGTCAATAGGAATGCAAAAGCAGGCTGACGTAATTTAGACAGTGCTCAAATGCCAGTCAGAAGAAGCTCCACTTCACTTCAGGTCAAGTGAACGTGTGAATATATGCTGAATGATCTCCAGAATTGTTGCAAACTTATCCCAAATCCAGGCTGAATGCAACCTAAAATGCTTTTGCCCAGCAACACAATCCCTAAAGCAGAAGGCTATTCTACGACACACCTGCACTGTAGACTCTTTTCTGACTCTTACATAATAAAGGTAAACCCCAGGGAAATAGAAAATCTACCCTGCAGTGGGGCTGACCTCTGCATTCCCGCACTGCCAGGGTTAAATGGGTACCACCTTGTTCCTTCTATGCAACTGGTCTCCAGAAGCCTCTTTTGGCACTCTGCTCAGCGGTTGCAGCTCTGCCATCATAATTTACAATGTAGGACTGGTAGTCCCGCATTTATAAGTGGGAATGCCAAGGGCACCTAGAAGAAGTGAGCCCCAGTTTCCATGGGAACAGGAGATAAGGCAATTAAAATAGCTTTTTACGGATACCCCAGACAAAAACAAGCATTTAACCCCCTGGTGTATCTGTTTCATTTTAAAATCTGCTGGAAAGCTGGATCTGATTGATGATTAACGAAGCAGAGAGAGAGAGAGAATATTGTACAAAAGATGCAGAAAGTATATCCCTCCACCCCACCTAGAAACCTATATGACTTATTCTGCTGTGGTTCGCAGTGAAGTCAGATGCGATTTAACTGAACTAATTTTCTGACTGACAGCTGACGTGTTGGAGCCCAGGTTCACACTGGGCTGTGGGAATGAAGCCGTGCGAGTTCAGCTGAACTTGCACGATTTCACTCCCGCCTGTCAGTCCCCATTTTGGCCGCAATTTCAGAGACATCTGTGCAGGTTTCTGCACAGATGTGAATGTAAATCGCAGGCCGAAATTGCAAAAAGTAGTACAGAAACTACTTTTTGAAATCTGCAGCGCCGCAGATGCGGCGTCACACTTATTAGGACGGTGCCATAGCCGGCAAATTCCGCCGATTTGACATGTCAAATCGCATGTCAAAACGCACCAGTGTGAACCAGGGCAGAAGGATATAATTACCAAGTCATTGTGTTTTTTTTTTTTTTTTCTTGCTTCTGGGTATTGTAAGAGCCTTTTGCGGCTTGGCTTTTTTTCAGAGCATTCTAGTTGCCTGACTGTAAAGCTGGCCATAGTTGGATTGAAAATTGGCTAGTTCAGTAGGGACCAGCCAAATTTTGTTTCATGTTTGCCCGCTTTCGCCCGTCAGAAGTCACTCTAACAATCAACTTCTGTCGAATGGGCTTGTTGGAAATATTTTCTCAATTAGCGGCTGCAGCTGCTGATCAGTGTATTGTGACAACAGACAGTCCCCACGGTCAGAATACAATTTCTTAGCGGGAACAATTCCTCTATGTGGATGGAGAAGTCCATTCATTATTATTGTTTTTTTGATCAGCCTGCTGGCTGATTTGAAAATATATTAGTCTTCTATGAACAGCCTTACTATGACCATAATGCTTCAAAAGTTTTTAAGAGGTTTTTCCACAGGAGACTGGAACTCCGCTTTGAACTATATTTGACAAGTAGGATTATAAACCCCTTTTTACCATATTCATAAAAAAATATAAATATACCAATTTCTTGTAAATATATAATATAAATAATATTCGTAAATATTGCTTTGTATTCAAGTTGCATGTGTCTGTCTGTTTTACTTTGTAGCAAAACCTGGATGATGCTGTACAAAGTTATGAGCTCTTCTCAGTTATTATACACAAGGGCAGTTGCTATGGAGGCCATTATCATGTCTATATCCGGGATGTGGATGAATTGGGAAACTGGGGATACCAGGTGACTATCTCCCTTGCTAAACTGTTATAAAAACTAAAATAAATTATGTATGACTAAGCTTCTGTAATATATTCTAAAGGTTCAGTCTTAAAGTGTATGAAAACCCTGACCATGAATGCAATGCCTTGATTGGTTTTGGTCTGTTTTAAATATAATATTGTAAGTATTTTGTTTCATAAGTAACAAAACAATTGCATGTTAATCTTGATAGAAATTTTAGAAAATGTATTTCTTATGCTTGTTGGTATTGTCAGGGTTTTCTGTGGACTACAGAACACCCCCATATGGTGGGGAGTGGGAGAGGTGTTCTGTAGTCCTAATTTGTAGAAAGCATCCTAGCATGACATTGTTTCTTCTATATAGATGCAGTACATCTAGTAAGGGTCGTCATCAAAAAACAGTAAGGCCACTTTCACGCTTGTGTGACTTGTCCTGCGACTTGGGACTGCAAAGTCACATAAGTCATACGCCATGATTTCCAATGAGTACCATTCATATCTGTGCGACTTCAAGTATCAGCGACTTTAAAGTATTCCCTGCACTTTGGTCTGACTTTGATGAGACTTGAGGTCCATAGACCTTGCTTAAAGACGCGTTGAAGTTGCGTGACTTTTTCAGGTCGTACAAATGTGAAAGGGGCCTAAGTGTGTTACTGGCAGGGTCACCAGTCGAAAATATAGGGACAGGGCCTGGAAAAAATAAAATGCTACATCCAAGGGCTGGTTTGCTGCAGTTAATTTAAATGTTTGCGCTTTTGGTTTAGACACACTTGGAACTAGTATTATTTTGCAGACAAAAAAAAATGTGTATATATATATATATATATATATATATATATATATATATATATATATATATATATATATATATATATATATATATATATATATATAGACTTTGAGTCTCTTTATCCATTAGGCAATTCAGAAGTCAATTTAAAGCCCAACTGTTTCTGCATTGTTGGCTGCCTGTCATACAGCTTTCAAGTGTGCCTATCAATTGAAAGCCCAACTCTGGGCACAACAAAACAATGACCCAGACGCGCTCCCAGTTAAATACAAGGTTAATAGCCCTGTGTTAACATCCAACAAATACAATTTATTTTTGGTGACTTGCTTAATCACATATTTTTACCTTTAACAGGAAGAGGAAAAAAAGATGCCAATGACAGGGGGTGCTGGGGAAGAACAGGACTGTCCTGCTGTTACACTTGCTGTCATCATAGCAGAGGTAGATGGATACCCACATTTTACTTGCTAGGTTATTGCATGAACATTATTCATAAAATGTTATCTGACCCTGCTTAAAGGGGTTGTAAACCCTTGTTTTTTTTTCCCCCTCAATGCATTCTATGTATTGAGGTGAAAAACCTCTTGTAGTGCACCAGCCCCCCTTTTACTTACCTGAGCCCGATGGTTCCTGCACCGGGGATGAACACACCCACTCCAGCCGGTGGCTCGGGTCCTGATTGAATAGATTGATAGCAGCAAAGCTATTGGCTCCCACTGCTGTCAAACAATTTCAATGACGGGGGGGCCGAGAGCCGAGTCCTGTCTGTGTCAATGAACGCAGCAGCAGGACACGGGAGCGCACCCGTATGGGTGCCCCGAGGGAGATCGCTTTTCCGATGGGGCACTCGGGAAAAGGAGGCACCAGGAGCGCTGCTGAGGGACCCCAGAAGAGGAGGATCGGGGCCACTCGGTGCAAAACCAACTGCACAGAGGAGGTAAGTATATGACATGTATTTTTTTTTTTTTTTTTTTTTTTACTTTTTTAAACACGAATGTTTACATATCCTTTTTAAAGACAACAAATTGTGCCAAATAGCAGCAGGAGAGATTTTATTTATTACAGGTACTTTTTATAGCGGCATCAATTTACACAGCGCTTTACATATAATATACATTCACATCAGTCTCTAACCCTCAAGGAGCGTACAATCGAAGGTCCCGAACTCGCATTCATACATACTAGGGCCAATTTATACAGCAGACAACCTAACAGCATGTCTTTGGAGTGTGGGAGGAAACTGGAGAGGACCCAAAGGAAACCCACGCAAGCACAGGGAGGACATGCAAACTCCAGGCAGGTAGTGTCGTGGTTGGGATTCGAACCAACAATCAATATGCTGCTGGGTGGTAACCACTTAGCCAATGTGAGAGATGTAGACAGCACAGAGCTACGTGAATAAATTACCCTTTAAAACTGATCTGCAGTCAAACAGCTAAATATGCAGTTGGAATATTTGTATGTAAACTATCTTGCCTACCTATGGATTTGTCATGATTTTCTTCCAGGCTTAGTATTAAGACACTCCTCTCAGACATTGTAGCCCTGCACCTCCACTGCTATTGAGCAGTAAAGCCCCATCCAGGGTACAACCCCTGCTGAAAGGATATTGAATCAGCTATGTTCATACTTCTCTCTCCTAGTCATTAAAGAGGAAGTAATCCCTGGTGGGTTTTTCTTCCTTTTTTCTTTCCTGCAAAGTAAAGGCATAATGTGCTAGTATGCACCGCATACTAGCACATTATGTGACACTTTGCTGCAAATGAAGCCAGTGTCCCCCCCGCTGCAGGCTGCATCCATCTTCACCTGTCTACCTTCCGGGCTCGCGGACTCCCGGGTCTGTGACTGGCCAGAGCCACGTGACGTCACTCCCGTGCATGGGAGCCGCTGGTCACGGCACACTCGTCTGAAGAAATGGAACGGGCAGCAGTTCCTTTAGAGTGCATATGCCGATTACATCATCGGCACAGTAAATATCTCCTGATCCGCATACGTTTAGGAGATATTTACAGTACCTATAGGTAAGCCTTATTCTAGGCTTACCTATAGGTACAACTTCCCCATGGAGGTTTACAACCTCTTTAAGCTCCCATTGTACAACATAATATTCTGAGCTCTGGTAAATACACAGAAGCCTAATTTACTGCTATTGCTGGCCCTCACTCTGTCATTTGTAAGTTCGGCCATGCAGGGAAATATGGTAGGCTGACTTAAAGACAAATCCATGTACTAGGTAAGGTGTTTTATAGTATCAGGGTAGATATCTGTTTGGCTGATTTTAGGTTTTTAGATACAGTACATATTTATGTAGCTTCGGCTGCATTCTTGAAAATCTTATGACTTTCCCCTCACAATACAGCCAACAAGCTTTACTATGTACCTGCAATAACTGGTATCATCATTCTAATTTTAAAGGCTGGAGCAGATAAAATGTTTCCACTGGATCAACTGAGCCAGAAACTGCTGGAGCACACAGGATCCTCTTGGAATAAGGTCTATAGGAAGAAACATGGAGCCCTCCGTAAGGTACGGGACAAGTGTAAATAAGAGTAAAGGTAAATTGTGGCAAACACAGCTTTCCAGTCCCTTCATTGACAAATGAAACTAAGGCAGGCCCAAGTTATGTGGTTTTCTTTACTGCAACCATAGGTTGCAGAAAAGAAAATCGCTTGATTCCCCCATCAACAAAGTCCATGTTGATGTGGGGAATCCCTCTCGCGGAGCTATTGTTTTCTGCTGGCAGGGGAGCAGGGAGCTGTTCCTGTCGGGACAACCCAATGATTGTTGCTAGTGGATATAGTCGCTGACAACAATCGCATGTAAAAATATGAAATGCTGGTTGTACCCAAGTCGATCGATGGATTGTACAACTGCAAGACTGAAGGTAAGGCTGCAGTTCAGCTTTAACTCTCCTCCACTCTGTCCAAAAACACTAGTATTGTCAGAATTGCATCTTTTTGTCAGTGTCGGGAAAAGTCAATTTAATGGTATGCATTAGAAATTTCAAGGTTTATATTTGTATTGCCACTGCAACTAAAATATGCAATTCAGAAGTCTTTTTATTCTATTTTTTTTTAATGTTTTTTTTTTTTTTTTTTTATATTTTTATTACAGTTCCTGCAGAATCATCCCTCTGTCTTTCAGTTGAGCTCTGATGGATCTTTGGTGGGGTTAGCTCATACAGAAAATGGCACTGATCCTCAGTGCTGTAAGCCAAGCAGTTCAGGAAAAATCCAAGCCCCACAGAGAGGTGCTAGTCACTGGTTTGATTTCAATGACTCATCAGTTAAATGTATCCCGGAACAGGAAATTGAGAAACAGTTCCAGGGAAAAGAGAGTGCATATATGCTCTTCTACCGCAAAAGCCAATTAAAGAGACCTAAAGAAGGCAAGTCTGGCATGGGTATTTACAATTAAACCTTTCCTTTTGTTTAAAGTGGTTATAAAGCCTTACATATGCCCAGTGAAGTGACTAGCCTCAGGTGATCCACAGAGATGAAACAAATACTTTGAAATAAGTTGTACCTGTTTATCTGCAGTTTTCTCTTCTCTACCTTCATTCAAAGTCCAGAATTTATAAAGCTTGTCTGAGCTGACAGAAAAAAGTGGGCAGAGAGCTGAAATAACACACTGGAGAGCTCTGTAAGTTGATTGGAGGGAAGGGACACCCCCCCCCCCCTTTCATGCAGAACAGAGCTGAGGCTGTCAGCTGGAGATCCCTCCCTCCCCTGTCACCGGTTTTCTATTGGTGTCAGGAAAACTTGTCAGTAGTGACTCTGCTAATGGCAGAGGAACGAGGCAGCAGACAGAAATGACACTTTGTGCTCTTGAGACAAGTACACAATATAGGGATATGCTTTGGTCATATTTCATGTCTGAGGTTTACAACCACTTTAATCACCTTTACTGACCGCTTGAATACTATACAAGCACCCTCATACCTTTATCTTCACAAGCAGCCTGGTATTCCCAAAACCTGGGCACTCTTATATACAAATTTGTAGTTTTGTCAAGAAATTTAAAGGTTGCTTGACTACTTCCTGGCCACAGCAACTACCTTTTGTCACCCCTTGTCAACTTGAAGAACGAATAGCGAGTAGGGGGACAGGGCAAGCCAACGTTAAACTTTCTAAGCAAACATTGTTTATGGCATTTAAAATGATAGCCCTTTAATGGATACAGTCCACCACATCCAAAAAATTTGGGATGCCTGGTGTAAATCAAGACTCGCTTTTATGAGACACAGTAGACATTGTGGGTAGTACCCTGTATTAAGGAGGCACAAAAGATGGAGGCTTATTGTCATGCTGTAAACACAATCGTGTAGCACTGTATGCCTTTGTGCAGTTGACTTCAATATGGAAATGGTAGCTAATGGAGTACCAACATCCCTGAATTTTATGTATAAAAAAAAATATATATATTGTAAACCTAGTTACACCACTTTTACATACAGGTAAGCCTATAATAAGGCTTACCTGTAGGTACTGTAAATATCTCCTAAACCTGCACTGTTTAGGAGATATTTACCATATATGCTTGCGTCAATGTCATGGGCGCATGCGCACTTTTAGAAGGGGCACGACCGTGCCCTTTCTGAAGGGCCCATGCCATGGCTGGCAGCTCCCGCGCGTATGTGACGTCACGTGTTTTCGGACAGTCACAGAGCCAGGGTCCATGGCCCCGGAAGGAAGAGGGTTGACAGGGGGACATTGCAGGCTTAGTTTGCAGGTTAGTGCAACATAATGGGCTAGTATGCGATGCATACTAGCCCATTATGCTTTTACTTTGTAGGGGAAAAAAAGAGGAAGTAAAACCCATCAGGGTTTACTTCCTCTTTAATGGTACTGGGTCATTATAAAGTCAAGTGAATGAACAGTATTTCTAGGTAGTATAAAAGTTGGCAAATCTTTTATTAATACAAATTGTGTAAAACATTACAATACATCTAAAAAATGTTAGGAAACAGGTTCTTGATACTGTACTTAAGATGGAATCAATAGAGAACAAAGGATGGGAATTGTGTAACTACCAACGCATTTCGAATTACATTTTCTTCTTATGGGGTGCATACACATTCTAGAAAGGAAATTACATTCTTGATGTGCTATGAGTACATCTTGAATGAAGAACCAAAATTTAAAATATTAGTTGCAATTGTCCTCCAGTGTCAACAGACGGCATCTAGACCAGTGCCTGAACAGTGTGTCAAAAAGGTTTTTAAAGAGAGGCTGTCCCATAGCCGAAACAGGAAGTGAGAGGAAATCCTTCCAAAGTGAGGGAATCCCCAGTTGTTACCAGGATCACCAGCACTGGTGTCCCCATTATGAAGATTTCCTTGCTATTACTATAGTGGTGACAACTCCAATTTTTTTTATTTTCTTTCATTATCTGTGATAACTAAACAGAACAGATAGAGAGGATGAATCACCCTAATGGGGACACCAATGAAAACCTGACAGGTGTTCCAATCCTTCTCCACACCAGTGTAACAGAATCTCTTTGTAATAATATTTTTTTGACAGCTAAAGGCAATGCACAGTTTGGAATCCCTGACTACATGATACACCAGATGAACCAAATAAATGAGGAACTTAAGCAGAAAAGGTAAGTTTGCTTCTTGCTTGCATATAACCTTTTAAAAAATTACCATTTTCAAATTACATGCATCAGAGCTGGTGTTTCTTGAATATATTCTGACTATACCACCCTCGGTTGAGTAGCACCACACACTATATGCAGACTTATGGAAAGCCAATCATCTTGGGAATGGCCATCATACTTTAGGCCAAGGAGCCAGAATGTGTACCATTATCGGCTTCTGGGACTGAAAAGCACTATTTGGCCATGATCAAGTCAAGCAGCATATGTCTTGGGCCCTTTTCACACGGGCGTTTTTGTTTCATGAACGCCGCTTGCTCATCAGGGGATCGCTCCCCTGATCGGATGACAGGTCCATGTCTGCTCACTGTGCAGAGCAGAGACGGACCCAGTCCCACTCTTCTCTAGGGGGAAATCGCGTGAAAACGTCCATTTTCATCCGATCCGCCAAACAGATGGAAAATAGGATCACCATCCATCTGGATTTTGCAGGCAGGATCGGATTGGATAGCAGCAGATGTCAGCGGACATGGGGGTGAATGGAGGGTCCGGCCAGGTCTGCCTGAGAAACTGACAGGCGGACCTTATCGGACAGCCTGTGTGAAAAGAGCCTAATAGTTCCTGTTTTTGTTCTATAGCCTCGTACACAAGAACGAGTTTCTCAGCAAGAAACGACAAGAAAACTGCTGAGATAGCTTTCTTGCCGAGAAAATCGTTGGTGTGTATGGTTTCTCGTCAAGAAAACCGACGAGAAATATAGAGAACCTGCTCTCTATTTTCTCGTCGAGATTCTCGTCAGCCTGTTTCTCGACGAGAAAATTGTGTGTGTGTGTGTGTGTACACTTACCTGTCCTCCGGGAAGCCCGCGCATGCTCGAAATGACTTCGACGCATGCGCGGTAGCTTCCTAGGCATAGATAGGGTGTAGCAAGATGGCGGCGACGGCATCGAATGTGACGAGCGCACGCTCGTCGTAGTCTGACGTCACCGCGTTCGCTCCATTCAAAAAAC